>OY540803.1:26568480-27168480 GCA_961205885.1 Ptychoptera albimana
TTGAATCGTTTAAATAAACAATTAAATAATAGTAATAATAATAATATAAATATAAATAATAAACCTATAAAAAAATAATAATAATAATAATAATAAATTATTAAAAATTGATGATGATAATGATGATGATAGTATAGAAATTGATGATTTATTAATTATGAATAAAACAATTAATAATAATAATAATATAATTAAATCAAATTCACCACCACCATTAATTGAATTATCAAATAATGATTTAATTAATTTTAATACTGATAAACAATTATTACAAATTCCTGCAATAACATTACAACCACCTGATGAATTATTATATGAGAAACCTCTACCAAAGAATGATTTATTAATAAATAATGTAAGGATTTAATAACAACAACCACAGGTGTTACATCTACAACAATGTTTTCATCATCATCATCAGGATTAACAAATGCAAATATACCAAATTTAATTACAACTGTATCTCATAGTAATTGTAATAATAATAATAATAATATTAATGAAGATATTAATATGTCGATGTCTTTCAACTTGCCAGATGACCAGCAAACGCCACTACTGCATCAACACAAATCATTGCAACAGCCATCGTCCCCATTAAAAGTTAATTAGGAATTTATTATTTTATTTTCTATAAAATATTTTTACAAATGAAAAAGTGCCTTCTCTTAATTATGTAATTTTAATTAAATAAATTAATAATAAATTACATGAAATAAAAAAAATAAATAAATAAAAATATAATGCAGCTGTGATGGTAGTGCCAAAAAAAAAAAAAAAATTATTAAAAAAAGAAAGAAAGAAAGATTGAAGAATTTTTATGGATATTTATGTTTATTCTCTTTAAATTAAATTAAAAAAAATTTTTTTTCTTCATTTTACTATTTTATTTATTTTATAAATTAGAAGAAAAATTATTATTTCAGTTGTTTAATCGGTTTTTTTTTTTTTTTTTTTAAGTTTGTTTGTTAAATTTAAATTTGCTGTATTTTGAATGTTAAGAAAAGAAACAGAAATTTCATTATTTCAATTCTATCAATTTTAGTTTTTTAAATTTATGTTTTATGTTATCGTGAAATATTTAATTAATTAATTAAACAATTTTTGTTGTTGTTGTTTCTTTACCTTTTTTTTATAAACAATTTGCTTTCACTTAATGCCTAATGTACTCCGGTTTTTTTTTTGTTGTTGTTTAAATTTAATAAGAGAATTCTATGTTTTTGTTACCTTGACCCCAATAATTATTTTTTGTTTTGTTTTATCAATTGAATGAAACATAAAATACAATTTATGTAAAAAAAAAAGAAGAAAAAAGTTTTGTGTTGTTTTGGTTGTAAGCTAATATTAATTAATTAAGTTAAATGTTTTTTTTTTTTTGTTTCCTTTCTTTTGTTGGAGATTTTTTTTTTTTTTAATAGAAGTAACGAAAGTAACTAATGTTTTGTAGCATGTTTTTTTTTTTTTTACCATTTATATGTACTACTAATATTTATTTTAAATTATTATTTATATTTATTTTTTAATTAATTTTTCGTTTTTTATTCTATTTAATAATTTTGAAATAAAATAATTTGATTCTGATTTTTATAAAAAAAAAAAAAAGTTTCTTTATTAACTTGATGAGATTTATGTTTTGTGCTACCATCTGTCGGTAGTTTATTTTATATAAAATAGCATAGATCCGGTTTGTGTGTTTAATTAATAAACTGGTATATTTTTTATAATATCGCTTAATTAATATAATCACATAATTAGTTGTTTTTATTATTTTTTTTTTTATTTGTTATGTAATAAATATTATTAATCATAAATCAATGATGAAAATAAATTATATAAATTGAAGTAATGTAACAAAATTATATAATTTTTGAATTTTTTCTTTTTTTTTTTTTACATTTTGTATTTATTGAATGGAATAAAACAT
Source organism: Ptychoptera albimana (assembly GCA_961205885.1). NCBI lineage: Eukaryota > Metazoa > Arthropoda > Insecta > Diptera > Ptychopteridae > Ptychoptera > Ptychoptera albimana. The sequence goes on from OY540803.1 coordinate 26,570,405, forward strand.
TTAAAATGAGATATTTTCTTGTAATTGAGTATTTTTATTATTTTATTCTACTTGTTACAATTCTATCTTTAATCGAGTTAAAAAAAAATTAATATTAAATTTGATTATAACTGATTATAGCAGTTCACCACAATTTGGTTGTTGTCACGAATAAATACAACAAATGCACTTGCTACACACGTTATTATTTTATTACGTTATGTAACAGAATAAAGCAACCAATTAATACCGTTAAAGGTTCATTAATAAAACCTTCGTTAATAAAAAATTAATTCACTTAAATTGAAAAAAAAAAAACACATGCGAACCAGGATTAAAATCACATTAAACAAAAATTTCATGTCATGATAAAATTCTTTACTAGTGTGCACGTTGAACAAACAAAAAAATTTACAAAACTTGTTATAGAAACACATGGAGAGAAAATTCTATTCCATTGCTGCTGAATAGATATTAAACGGCTAAATAATTTAAAGATGTTTTTGCAAATATAAATAAAACGATAGCAAAAAATAAATTAATATTTATTATATATATATGCGACAAGTGTTAGTCTTATTCTTTAAAAAAAAAAAAAAAAATTTCATACACATATGGTTTTGTTATGTTTTTATACATTTTAATTATCGAAGTTTTCTTCATTAAAAATTTCTTTGCCATAAGTTCGATTATTGGTTGATTGTTATAAAGATTGTTAGGAAGGTGATTGTTAGGTAATTTTAATTTAATTTATAAACACTGTAAGAATGTGTTAATTTCTCACTAATTTATCGCGATATTTATTAATTATATAATAAAATAAATGGGAAAAACATGTTTTAACTGATTTAAATGATAAATTACTTTTAGTTCTTTACTAATAATATAACAAAAAATAAATAAAATGGTTTACAGCTCTGAGTGATTTACACTCGTACACAATCATAATTAATCGTTTATAAATAAGATGCTCAAGTATTAAATTTTTTTTTTTTTATTAAATAAATAACGCACACATCAGCTAATTTTTTATTTAACTTGACAACGCATTCATATTTAACAATCGCACACTTAGTTACAAAAATAAATAAGAGAAAAAAAAAAATTGGAAAAAAACAAACATACTCTGCCTATTTGTATTGATGTGTGAATAAACTTAACTGACATACACAGAAGAAGCGTGTTGTTGAGTTAATTTTTGCTACTTTTTCAACTGAATGGTCATCTAACAAAACAAAACAAAATCATCATCATCAGCGCGCATACGTGAAAAATATTCAAAATATATTTTTTTTTTTAATTTTTAATTTTAAATTTTTAATTTGCAAAATAATTTAATTAAAAATCAGTTTAAAATTAAAAAAGTGACAAAAAACTATGTATCGCAGGATAATAACAATGACACGATAATATTTAATAAATTATTGAATAAAAAAAAATATATAAAAATTGAAGTTAGCAAAGTGACAAACCTGATTAATTAAATAAAATGTGATTTAAGTGGAAAACAGAAAACTTTTTAAGTATTTTGCAAATAAAACCAAGAAATAAAAAAAAAATTTAATTAATTATTTTTAATCATAAAAAGTGAAATTTTGTTTATTTTTTAATTAATGTCTGTGTTTTTTTTTTCCTGCACCAACCGTAAAAAACTGATCAAGTGAAAGTGACATACGAAAAAGAGAAGAAAATTTTTTAGTGTTTCTTCGCATTAAATAATAAATTCGGTTAAAAAAAAAGAAAAAAAGTAGGAAAGAAATAAATTAATTAAATTAAATAAAAAAAAAATTAGGAAACTAGAACAACCTGTTAAACGAAATAAAAAAAAAAACAAATTTTCGTTAATAAAAATTAACAAAAAAAAAAAAATCAGATAAAAACCTAGGACAGGTATGTGTTATCGAGGTTTATTATAATTAACAAGAATAATCATAATAATAATAATAAAATAATTATTTATTGTTTTATGATAACAGGGTAACATTGTATTATTTTAATTAGATTAAACAAAAAATAAAATAAATTACATTGTTTTAGCTTTTCTATTTATGAAAAATTAAGCATTTTTTGCTTAAAATTAATTCGATAAAATTTAATTAAGAATAAAACTACGATTTAGATCAAATTTATTATCTATGCATAACAAGTAAGATTGTGTTAAGCCAACCACTTAGACATTTAGATAAATTGCTGCTACTCTTAAAACAAGAAAATTAATTGAATCAAAGAAGTGAATTAAATTTATTTGATTATCAAGAATTATCCTATTTCATTGTACAGTAATGTCTCCATTTATCTGGTCTTACGTTGCTTAAAATAAAAAAAAAAAAATTGTTTTTTCAATAATTTACTGAACAGATCGATTTATAAGCGGTTAAGCTCCTTGGTAATAAAATTTTGAATCCAAAGTATTTTTAACGCGTTAATTAACTAACTGACAGTTAAGTAAGGAAAAGGAAAAGCAAAAAATTTACCAACAGAGAGCATTACTTTGTAATAATTGGAATTGAAATTCAACTAAAAATAAAGTGTTTGATGCTTTAAAAAAATTTCTTTTTTTTTTTTTCATTCTGTTCATTAATATCTTATCAGCATACATTATGTGTTTATAGATAGTTTTTTTTTTTTTTTTTTAAGTTTCCTGTTCAAAAAGATATTTTTTTTTTTTTATTCATTTCATTTCTATTTGTTTGTTTATCCTTTTATTTAATATTTTTTATTATTATGAAATAAAAAAAAAAATGTATATATATTTAATTATATTATTTATATTTATGTGTAACATTCGCTCTGTTGTATTTTTTTTTTAATATTTTTATCAAATCGTTACTGTGTGATAACACAGAACACAATCGCTTTGGTGTAATTATTTTTTATTTTTTTTTCTTATGTATTTGTCGCGTGTGTGTTGTGTGCAGAGTGATTGGTGTAGAAAAAAATATAAAAAGTGTACCACGTAACACGTAAATAAAGGTTTTTTTTTTTTTTTTTTTTGTTTCATTTTCTTTTTAAATTAATTTATTCGTTAATTTATTAATTATTTAAGTTGAAAATGTTTTTTTATATTGAGATTGGAATTTTTCGGGTTTTAAAAAAGTTAAAGGAAAACGTTTAAGTTCATCAGTTTGGATTATTTTCTGTATTTTTTTTTTTTTTTTTGAAATTATGTTTGGTATTGTTTTTGTCATAGCATAAATTATTTATTTATAAATAAATAAATAAATAATAAGCGTGTGAAATGAATAAATATTTTTGTTTTGAATTTGCTACATTTTTGTTATGTTTTCTTTGTCGTTAATTGTTTTAAAGTATGTTTATGTTGTTATTATTATTATTATTACAATAATAAAACGCATTACAGCTATTTGCAAATATTAATTAATTATTATTCCTCATTTCTCTCTTATTTAATGCAAATGTATCATCTGGTATTTTTGCATTAAAAAAATTTCACACATGTTAAGAACGACACATATCCTGGATTCTTAGTCAATATTCTAACCATTTTAAATGTAGTTTAAAAAAAAAAAAAAAAAAATGAATTTGTGAGGTTTTTCTTGTGAAAAATTAATGTAAACTTATGACGCGGTTTATAATAGTTGCTGGTATGATTAAACTTCTTACAAAAAGAAAAAAAAAATGTAATTTTATTATTAATGACTCATATAGTTTATAATTGTGATTTGTTTTTATTTTTATTTTATTTATTATAATAAATGTTTTGTTGCGATGTGGTGATGTAGTATTTTTGTCATAAATTTCTGTTTGAATGTCAATTTACGGTGATGACATTGAATATTTTTCTTACATAAACATTTAAATGTTTTTTTTTTTTTATTTATGTGTTGGTGTTTTTGACCATTTAATACTTTATTTGTTGAAAAAAAAAAAACGCCTTAAAATATTACTTAAAAATATATATTAATTATTCTAATAACATTTAATTAATTAGAAGGATTTTTATACAAAAAAAAAAAAAAAAAAAATGATAATTAATGTGACAACTATTAAAACATATATATATATATATAAATTTATATTTTTTTTGTTTTCGTGTGTATTCTCACCTTTTCTTCATTTCTTTCTAATTACACATTGTTATGTTGCCCTAATTTTTTTTTATTTATTTATTAATAATATGATATACATTCTTTAACTCAATTACATTAATGATAATAATTTTTATTATTATAAAAAACTATAAAAAAAAAAATAATAATTTGTGTTATACAGGGTGAATATTTAATAAAAAAAAAATTAATTAATCAGATGATGTATGAAAACTGGTAAAACATGTTAAATGTTTTTTTTTTTTTATATATAATTTTCAAAATCAAAATGTTTTATCATGGGATTTTGTTGAATTTCGGTGTTTTTGTCTGCACGATCATTCTTTAAATATTCACGAATTATCAGTGTTTTACTTTTTGCTCATGTAAATACACATTTATTAATTAATTTAATTATAAAATTCTTTTGTATCAAGTGTTTAATGTTACTAAAAATGAATTTTTATTATATTTAATCGTTAATAATTCTATAATTCATAATTTTATCGTTATTATAACTAGAAGTTAGTTAAAAATAATTAATTAATTAAACACTTGGAAACATAATTTATCCTATTATCCACCTACTCTATTTTTTTTTTATAATAACATTCCTTAACACAATCGGTCTAAGTTTTTTTCTTTTTTTGTTTTTATTTAATTTAATATTTAATAATATAAAACTGGGGTCAATTATAAAAAAAAAAAAAAAACCTAACCTTTTAGCTTTCACACTTAATAAAAAACATTTTTTTTTTTTGTATTTATTATTAATTATATTCGTAACGACAGAGAATTTCTTGTATTTTCTTCACTGTGCGTTTGATTGTCTAATGCTTAATTAAAATAATAATAATTGTCGTATAAGAGAATAAAAAGAATAAATAATTATCCCCAATTGTTGGTATTTTTTTGTCTTCTTCTTCTTCTTTTTTAAATGTATTTATGAGTGGGGTTAAAGGTTTTTATGTTTATTAATTTTATTTAATATGAAAGTTTTTCTCATTCTTTTTATAATTAATAAAAAAAAAATTAATTTTTATATTTATTTGTATAAAAAAAATTCACAGAATTTAGTGCATACTGGTCGGGTTTTAAGTAAATTATAACTTTGCTCACACCCATTAATTAATATAATTGTGTTAAAGGATAAATGATTGTCATATGTTTGGTTAGATAAACAAAAAAAAAAATTAAATACAGTAGAGTCACATTGTGATGAGTGGCGAGAATTATGGTGACAAAAATGTAAAACAAGACAAAGTATAACAAGTGTTTTCTATTAATTTAAAGTAAACACTGGGAGTAGGAACTTCCTTAAACATCATAATCGACCGTTAAGGCTGACTTCCTCTGAAAGAAAAAAACCTTCGTAAATGTGTACGGTAGAAAATAAATTCATTTGTAATATCACAATACCAATAGAGTTTGACGTTTCGTTTATTATTATTGTTATACACTAATATTAATGTATCAGTGTTGTCTTCGATTCGCCTAGCTTCGCAATAAACGAGAAATGCTTCTGATTGGTCGAGACCATTTTTTTCTCTTCAGTTCGCATTAACGAATTCATTTTTCTACAAGAGGAAGCCTGCCTATAATGTCCAGGTTGTTATCGCCAGGTTTTGCTCAACTATATTCTCTAGTAAATTTCCAAAAGAAAACTTTTGATTATTGAATTAACACTTTGCTGTAATTTTTTTTCTTGTTTGGATTTTTTATTCTTACCATAACCATTTATATTAATTAATTATAATAAATATTAATACTTATTAATACAATTTTATTTTTTTTTTTTTTTTTTTTATAAATACATAAAACCAATTAAGGTTTTCGCTTTGTCACATTTTTATTATTGTTGTTAAATTATTGTTTTGGTTCAAATAGAACAATTGTAATCATCATTGTAGTTTATTATTATTGTTTTTTTTAATATTATTATTTTCCTACCTGCCTACCTACCCTCTCTATATCTTTTAGTGATAATATTTATAAAAAATAATTAATAATAATGAAAATTTTTTTTTGTTGTTGTTGTTGTTGTCACCAAATTAGTTAATCAGATTTTATTGTTTTAATCGTGATGATTAATTGTGTTTTTTTTTTTTATTTTTGTAACTGATTTGGTTATGAAATTAAAGAAAAAAAAAACAAAAAAAAAAACATTATTTTTGTATAATATAAAAGTTGCATAGAGTTTCCGTTTAATTAAATAAAAAAAAAAAAAAAAATTAACAATCACAGTCACTAGAAATAGAAAATTAAATTAAATAAAAATAAAAAAAATTAATTTGATATTTATAGTGAGAGATGTGTTTTGCCTATGTACCTATCTTATTTTTGTATTGAATGGGGATACATTTTCATAACATAGGTGTCCAACCTTTAAAACACTTCGGACCGCATTTCCATAGCATAATCACACAATCCAAAGTTATGAAGAGCCGCAGATACAATTATGTATGAGCTTTGTAAGCGTTAAACAAAGCGATGCGGTGCTCAAAGTGTTCCCATTATAACATTTGTAACATAAAAATTGGAAACATTTGTGAAAATAAATATTAAGAAATCTATTGAGGGCCGCACGAACGGAACTCTCAGGTTGGACATGTATGATTTGAAACATTTAAGCATTTATCGATTAATTAATTGTGTAGGTAGGTAATCGGTTGATAGTCAGTTAAACTGTTAAACTGTTAATGTGTGTTGTGTAACAACAATACATTATTTAATAATTTTTATAATTAATAAACAACAAACGATTGTTGTCAAGGGGTAAATAGATTTTTATTCATCCTATTTCCTACGTTCATTTAAATAGAAAACGAATTGTATATCTAAAAACCTTATTTAAAACTTATTAAAAAAAAAAAAAAAAGATTCATTAAGTCATCATACGAAAAATACAAAAACCTTCTTCTAAAACACCTAATAGTATTAAAAAAAAAAAAGACAGACGCATGAAATAGTTTTGTTATTTCTGGATATAAAAACCAGTTACACAGTTATTTAAGTATGTTTATAAGAAAAAAAAAAATAATAATAATAAAAAATCAATCGAATAAAGAATACACACCACCAACTCTAACCATGACAAGATAATATTATTTCAATAAATTTTCAAAAGAGACGAAAAACATACAAATTTTCAATCAAGAATTTATTTAGCAAAACAAAAAATGTAGAAAAAAAGTTGATTTTAGTTGTTGTTGTTTCAAAGTGTGTGTGTGTGCGTAGTATGTAAGTTATTGATTAGCTGAGTATGGACCATGATTGTATCGTTTGATGTGTTTCACATTAAACTATTACGATGATTTTTGTTAGTTTTGTTACTGTGATTATGCGAGACGATTTATACTTGCGTGTGTTTAATAAACAGATTTGAATTTTGATATAAAAAAACTTCGTTGCTGTTGTGAAGTTATAGGGTCGAACACAATTAACGTAAGGATAACGTAAGAAATGTCATTTTAAACGTTTTTTTTTTCTTTTTATTGAAATTTGTAATAAATAAGCAGTTTTTGGTTATAAATTTACCAGAAAATCACCATTAACTGGTTTTAATCACACTTGCAGCAAGAAGTTTTTCAGGTGAAATTTTAAGGTCACTGTGCGTATATTTGTTAAGTAATTCCATTTAAAGTAATCCTTAGATCCTCTGTGATTAAGCCGAATGAACGTTTTTATCGAAATGACACAATTTACTATGCAAAAAGCATCTAATCGTGAACAAAAACGAATCGATGTGACTTTTTGTTGCCAGACATTTACACAAAAATCGTCAATCGTTAACATTTCTTCTAATATTCCACTCACTGCTTTGAAAAGATTTATTTTTTCTAGTTATTATTTTTAAAATTAGATAAATTAAGGCAGAAGAAAAATACAAAAAAAAAAAACGTTTTAATCGCTATAAAAATATTTCTTTTAGAATTAACATACACACACCCACAGATAGAGGGAGAGAGAGAGAAAAAGAAAAACACAACGAAAAAAATAAATACAAATTAATTATAGAATTTCCTTATGTTATTTTTTATTTCTTAATTAATTATTTGTGAAAATGTTTAAAATTAGAATTAGGTTAAAAAAAAATGTTGTTTTTGTGTAATTAGAGAGAATGGTAACGAAATCGGACTTTTACGCTGTTATAATGTTTTTTTTTTTTTTTTGTTAGTAAACATTTAAAATGTTTTAACTACTTTGTGTACTCTCAACAATGTTTGATTTTTTTTTTATTTCAATTTTAAATAAAAGCAAAGCATGCGGAATAACAGCACGTTTCTTCCGAAAATAAAATTCTTCTTTTGTTTTTATTATTTTTTTTTTTTTTGTTTTTAAATATATAATCCGTGTTATAGGAAGTATTAGTCACTTTTTAACACAATATTATTTACTTAAATCTAATTTATAAAATAAAAATGATTTAATAATATTTCATATGCCTTTACAGCATTATTAATCTTTTATTAAAATACAAATAACAAAGTAATTAACAAATATAATCAGTTTTATTTATGTTATAATCAAATAATAAGATTTTGATAATTAATTATGTGACGTGTGCAACTATTTCGATTAAATTTAATTGTATATTGACAATACCAAAAAATTTAATTAATTAATTAATTATTTCAAACCAGCTTATACAGAAAAATACTGTTTTTAATTAGTTTAGACAATTAATGTGTTTTTTTTTTTTTTTTTTTTGTAAGTGTGGAATCGAGTTAACAGATATCCGGGTAATTAATACGAAATTTGGAGAGTTTTTAAGTATTTCGATTATATTCAACTCGGCTTATCCAGATTAAGTCTTTGGTTATTCGGATTGTTAGAAACATTAATCGGGAGTTATACATTGAGTGTATCCCTGTGTTTATATTACGTCAATATTATAGGTATTTGCAATTAATTGATAAGAATCTTATAATCCACGATTAATTTATCTAGAAATTAAATGAAAATCTTATGAAAAAGAAAATGTTTTCTGTAAAACGGTGACTTGAACTTGACATGAATTCATCATCATTGTGGCTTAGTGACTCTGATTTCTTATTCCATTTTAAACATTTTCTTAACCCCCAAAAAAAAAAAAACGATACACAACTAATTTCACCACCCTATCGTTAACATAATTACTCACACAGAGACAAAAATTTTAAATTTAATAAATAACAAGAAAAAAAATAAAAAAAAAATAATTTTTTTTTTGTTTGTTATCTTATCAGAAATGATTATAATGAAACACCTTCAGTTGTTTTCTTTTTTTTTTACCTCATTTTTGTATTTCTATTATTGATAAGAAAAAGTTTTTTTTTTTTTTTTTTCTTTTTCATATTTTCCTTTTTATAAAAAAAAAAGAAAGAAAATAACAAAAAAAAAAAATTTTAACAGTAGAATTCGGTTAATTGAGACTTTTTTGACAGTTTTTTATTATATTTAATCGTGAAACCTTATTGAAAGCGATATTTTTTAAAATGATTGTTGAGATTCGTTCAATATTTGCTGTAATGGAATTTGACAAAGTTCTTCTAGTGTATTTCCATGGATTTTATGAAGTTCTGTATCTGTGTTACTTTATTTTGATACGTTCTTTGGGAATTGACCATAATAAATTCTTTAAAATCTTTGAAAATTAGGTAAAATGAGTTAACTTCCGTATTGTAACAGACGTTTATGATACTTTTATTGACTGGATTTCCACTGAATCGATAGAAAGGTTTTTCTCAACAGATAAATTGAAAGAATGGTGATATGCTGTCAAGTAAAGATTTATGGTGAACTTATTCAAGATTCATTGAAATGCAAGAAGTTTAGGAGATTAAGAGCTTAGCTCAGGATTTATAATAGACTTCTATAATCTAAATAAAATTTCTGTATGACTATGTAAAATGTGCTTTAATGTTTGGTGGTGTGTTGAGAATTTTATTACTTTAGATGAGCACAGTTTTGATAATTAAGTTTTGCGATTAAATTTACTTAACAGTTCTCTAGCACCCAAAATTGTTATGAATTACGTAGCTGATTTTTACATACAGTCACCACTTGGTTTAATAGAAATTTAAACTTGCTGAAATCTACAGAAACTTTTCGTTCCATATGTTGGTTTGTTCGTTTCGAAATTTAATAACCGGCATCTACTGTAATTATATAAATTTGTCACCACAATCCGAATTTCAATAATAATTATTTATTATTATTATTATTATTGTATTAATACAAATAAGACGTTCAGTTTTAATATTATTAATATTAATTATTGCTAATAATTACGTGATTAAAAAAATTTTTTTTTTCTTTTTGTTTTTCCATCGTTTAAATTTTCTTATTAAAAAAAAAAAAAAAAAAAAAATTTTTTTCTTTTTGTTTCTTTCTTTTGTCCGTTGATTAATTAATTAATAATAATATAAAACAAAAAAAAAAAAAAAAACAGTTTTATATTATTTTTATAACGATTATTAATAATATTTATTAATAAATTTTATTTTATCAAGAAAAGTTTGGTTTTTTTGCATTTTATTCCGTAGTTTTATTTTCGCTTAATTTTTTTATTAAGAATTGTTTTATTAATAATTAGTCTCCTCTCTCTCTCTGTGTGTGTGTGTTTTTTTTTTTTTTAATTTTTCTTTTTAATTTAAATTAATTAATTGAATGTGTTTGTGTGTGCGGTGTTGAGCAAGATTGTCTTCTCTTGTACATCAAGAAATAATGAAATAAAAAATTTTAAATTAAAAATTAAAATGACGAGGTGAGATAATGTTAATTAAACGTCAATATCGTTTGTGTGTGTATTGTCGCCTTTATTGTGTGTGAAAAAAAAATAAATAAAACAAAAAAAAAAACAGAATAAAAAAACCTTTAAACAGTTTATTGTTAATTAAATTAGATGGAAAATTATAATGTTTTCGTTATTTCTGTTTTTCGTTATTAATTAATTTTATTCAAATTCCGACTGACATTGTGAGATTTGTTTTAATCAGTTAAATATCAGTTTGCAAGTTCCGTAGTAACGCTTATCAGTTTAATCAAGAATTTAATTTAATTAATTATAGAAGGCGCGTTATGTTTCTCTTAAAATTTTCTCTTGAATTTATTTGATGATGTAATCAGTGTTGCATTGGTGTAATTGTTGCATAACTACTACATACATCCATATTAATAAATTATTCACAATTAATTTTTCCTTTTTCTTTTTCTTTTATTTATTTAATCAGAAATCATAGAGCAAATATGGCGGCTAGTTTACGTCCATTAAAAATAACAACGGTTGGTGATGGTATGGTTGGGAAAACATGTTTACTGATAACATATACAAGAAATGAATTTCCAATTGAGTATGTACCAACAGTATTTGATAATCATGCATGCAATATATATGTGGATGGTAAGGAATATAATTTAACATTATGGGACACAGCCGGACAAGAGGATTATGAACGATTACGTCCACTTAGTTATCCAAATGTATGTGAACTTTTAACATAGACGTAATTTTTATAGAATTTTTTTAATTTATTTAATTCCTTTTTATTGTAGACGGACTGTTTTTTGTTATGTTATTCAATATCTAGTAGAACATCCTTTGAAAATGTTATATCAAAATGGTTTCCAGAAATAAGACATTTTTCACCAAATGTGCCAATCGTTTTAGTTGGTAATTATTAATCTTTGATTATGAATTAAAATTATAATAATAATAATAATAATTTTTTTTCTGTTTTATTTTTTGAAGCAACAAAAAGTGATTTACGTATACCGAATTCGGAAAAATTTGTGACAACCGCCGAGGGTAAAAAGTTAAAATCAAAAATACATGCAGTTTCATTTATGGAGTGTTCCGCAAAAAAGAAGGATAATTTAAGTGAAGTGTTTTATGAGGCGGTCCGTGCCGTTGAGAAGAAACCACACGTTAATAGTCGTCTATGTAAAATTTTATAAAAAAGTAAAAAAAATAATAAAAAAATTATTATTTAAAGAAAAAACTATAATTGGTCATTGGTTTTTCTTCTATTTTTTTTTTTTTTTGTTTTTGTTTTGTATGGACGAAAATCGGTTTTCAATTAAAGAAGTAAAAAAAAAATAAATAAAAAGAAACAGAGAAATAAAAAAATTAAATTAAAACTTCCATTTTGCGGTTTGTTTTGTTCATTTGTTACAAAATAACCAACAAAAAAAAAAAAAAAACTTTTATTTGCATAAATCACAGTGAAACAAGAAAAAAGAAAAAAAAAATGTTTATTTTCCTTATTATAGTTATTATTATGCCTAGTCATATGTATTCATTGATTAATTAATTAAAATTAAAATTAAATTAAATTTATTATTTTATTCTTGTTTTGGTTGTTTTTGTTTAAAAACGACAACAAAAACAGTAAATTAATTAATGAAATTTAAATAATATTAATAATAAATAATAATTGTATTTTTTAAATAAATAAATAAAATATATTTGTATTAAAATTGTGTGTAATGGATTTTTTTTTATTTTTTTTTTCTTTATTTTTAAATTGAAAATTTTTTCTTACTTACACGTGAGAAGGTATCCTGTTCTGGAACTTTATGTACACAAGATATGTAGTCATATTTTAGAAATGCATAATATTATTAGGCAGAGATATTTAATGAATTTTTAAAGAAAAACTCGTTAATTAATTTTCCAACTTCAGAAAATCGCATATTTGGTAAAATTCTGCTGCTGTTCTTAGAGAAACCATTTGTACTGAAACTAGAACTATTTATGCTAAAACACAAATACCGTTAAAACAGCAAATATAAATAAAATTAATAAGTTTTAAGATCAAAACATTCAATAAAACTACAAACAGCTTTATGCATCCCTTAATATTTACCATTAAAACCGCAAAAAGATCATTAAATGTCCTGATAAAAAATAATTTCTGAATAGTTTAAAAAACAAAATATAAACTTGTTGAATGGTGTTGCCTGATTAAACATTAACGCTGAATAGTCGAAATCGCGCAATTTTATTGTCTAAAAATTTGGTGACTTTTTAAATAACCTAGAATATTTATTTGTATGTTCTTATTGTAGTTTGTGTTGAGTTTAAAAAAATAATAAATTTAAAAGAATTAATTACAATGCAAGCTTTTTTAACAAGTAATAAAACATCAAGTTTTGATAAACCAAGTTCTAGCTCAGGTAGTTTAATATCCTCAAATAATGACAAAAAACGTACACCAACACCATGGGTTGAAAAATAGTAAGTTTTGTGTCTTTATTAAGTTCTATCTAAATAATTATCAACTCAATTATAGCCGCCCTAAAAATGTGAATGATGTTGTGGAACAAACAGAAATTGTTGCAGTGTTGAAGCAATGCTTGGATGGATCTGACTTACCTAATTTGCTATTATATGGCCCACCTGGTACCGGTAAAACAAGGTATTGCTCTTCTACAAAGATGTTAATTAACAGAAATAAATAGAACTAATCCATTTCTGTATCTTTATTTAGTACTATTTTAGCAGCGGCTCGTCAATTATTTGGTGATTTTTATAAAGACAGGATATTAGAATTGAACGCATCCGATGAACGTGGTATAAATGTCGTTAGAACAAAAATAAAGAAATTTGCCCAATTAACAGCAACTGGTACAAGGCCAGAGTAAGTGATTGAAATGTTTCAATGAATCTTATGATTAATTTGTAAATTGTTCCAGTGGTAAACCATGTCCACCATTCAAGATAATAATATTGGATGAGGCAGACTCAATGACACATGCAGCACAGGCAGCTTTACGTCGAACAATGGAAAAAGAAAGTCGTACAACCAGATTCTGTTTGGTTTGTAATTACGTTTCTCGTATAATCGAGCCAATTACCTCGAGGTGTACAAAGTTCCGATTTAAATCATTAGGTGAAGAAAAGGTATCCAAATTTTGCCGTATTTAGTAATTAAAATAGAAAATTATGTTTTATGTTTATTCGTAGATTATTGAACGTTTAAACTTTATTTGCACAGAAGAGAAATTAAAAATCAATGAAAATATTTTGAAAATAATTTTTAATGTATCTGGTGGTGATTTACGGCGTGCTATAACCACATTACAGTCGTGTTATCGCCTTAAAGGCGAAAAATATGAAGTAACCGAGAATGATATATTAGAAATGTCAGGTGTTGTACCAGAAAAATATTTAATTGAATTCTTTAAAATATGTAAATCGGGGATTTATAAAGATTTGGAAAATTTCGTACAAGTTCTATTAAACGAGGCGTACAGTATTGAGCAAATAATTGAACAATTTAATGAATTCACAGTACGTCATCCGGATATAACAAATATGCAAAAAAGTATCATTTGTGAGCGATTAGGGGTAAGAGAAACACTTTTACCAAATGGTTTAGTTTAAATGCGAATGCAAACATATTTTCTTTATAATTTTTAGCAATGCATTTTCCGTTTACAAGATGGGGGTTCTGAATATTTACAAATTATGGATTTGGGCTGTCACATTATAGCAACACTAAAAAAATAATTATTTATCTATTTAATATAATTTACATTAAGAATAAAAAAAATTTAATAATAATAATAATAAAAAGGACTTTAATGCTTTTTTTTTTGCTTAATTATAATTGTCCAACAATTTCAAATTCATCAATGGATCGTTTTCGTTTCATCGTTGTACTATCCTCACCCAAATCCATTTTAATGTCTGATATATCACCAGCGCTAACTTGGATTTTGGGTGTTTTTATTGTTGCAGGTTTATTCGTTGTATATTTAAATACTGGCTTTGGTATTGAGACAGCTTGTGTTTTTGGCACAGTGGTTATTTGACGTTTTCCACCGGTTTGACCGATTAAACCACCATTCCCAATACCAGGCTTGATTTGTGTTTTTATAGTTGAACGTGACTCCAAAGCGGTTTTTGTTACTTTTTTTGGTTGTGTTATAGCACGAAGTTTATAATTACATGACGATAAACAGTAGCGATCTGGTGGCAAACGAAGACCACAATGTGATTTAATTAAAGGTAGTGGTGCATTATTTCTAATTTTAGCCAATTCCACTAGTACCTAGAAGAACATAGGATATTTTTTTTTTGTTATTAAAATAAAAAATTGGGAAAAACAACATTCAAAAAAATTTACATCTCTTGTCGGTGGACCAGTAAATGTTTTATCTAGTAATAATGTTGATGCTAATTTAACGTCATCCAAATCAATGATTTTCTTTTTAGCATGATTTGCGTATACTTTTGCATCATCCAATATACAGGTAACGTAGCCTAAAAGATTTTTTTTTTTATTGTTTACAAAATAAAAATTAATAACAAAAATAGGGTTATGTTAAATTTTTATTATTAATTGTTTATCACTTACGATATGTAAACTCTAATAATTGATTTATAACTCTTGGCTCATAATCAGTTATTCCTATTTCTTTTAATATTGACATTATAACTTGGGCATCTTTTGGAATATGTTTTATTTGATTATTTAATTTTGACTTATCAGATTTTTCTCTTTCCGACGCCATTGCTTAAAATTTCACTTTATAAACTTCACAAACAAAATTTTAAGGTACTGTCTGAATGCTATTTAAATTGAGCTACACAACTATGCATTATGTATACAATTCTCATTGAACTCTATTTTGTAAATATTTGAATAGCGCGCAATAGTGTTTAATAGATGAAATAAATCTTAAAGTTTTATTTATATTTTAACACATATTTACATCCAAACGATTATCACGATTCATTAATTAACATATTTAATTTCATTTTAAATAATTTTGTGTGTGTTTTTTTTTTATTTGTTAATAATTAACAATATAAAAGTAATTCTATAGAATTATTAAATAATAAAAAAGTGATTTAATTTTTTGTATACAATTAGTCATTGAACTATTCTTATATTTGACAGTTGATTTTTTTTTTTTTCTAATTCATGTGACATAATTTTGTTTGTTTGTTTGAAAACATCCAGCTGATAATTGTGTTTAAAAAAAAATTATTTTTTGTTTGTTTGTTTATTTATTTGTGTTGTTCATTAGGTGGATTTGTTGCGTTAAGTCAAAAAGTGAGCTGGCTCTGTTTAAAACCCAGATAACAAATTAATAATAAAAAGTATTTAAAAAATAATAAAAAAAAATAAATAAATATTAATTCCATATATTGATTGATTAAAATAAAAAGTTTTTTGTTTGTTGATTGAAAAAAAAAAAAATGTTATCACATATTTGGCTTATTTATTAAACATTAATTTGCTGTTAATCAGTTTATTGTTTTCGTTTACGTATTTTATTTTATTTTTTTTATAATTTATTTAATTAAAATCCTATATAGAGTAATTAAATATTGATAGCAAAGGTATGTCTTATTATTAATGCTTATTAATTTAAATATTTATTCTCTCTATAATCACTTGTTTTAATGCTGCATGTTGCTTATGTTATTTACTCTTTTTTTTTTTTATTTTCGCCTACTTTGCTTACTTAATACCTTTTATTATTCAACAAAAGCAGAGGATAAAAAAGTAATTAAATGAAGCAAAATATTTTATGTAAATAATAAACAGAAAGCATGTATGGGGATGACATCATAAAATGTATTATTCATAGCAGAATGTAACAAAAAATAAAAGTGGAAGGATCGTAAAAAAAAAAAAAAAAAAATTTGTCTTTTTCTGTCTGTTGTTCTTTTTTCTTTTCTTTTTAATTAAAAATAAATATATGCGAATGATGTAATCAACTTAAAACATTTATCATTTGTATTTATATATTTTAACAAAATATGTTTGCACCTCCTGCATAGCAGTTAATACGACTTTTAATATAATTTTTTAATATAAATTTGGGTGTTGGTCTTACCGATTAAATCATTTTTTTTTTTAGTTGTTAAAAATTAATTTCGGTGAAAATTCTTGTGTTTTTTGTGTGCGGTCTTTAAAGTTTTTCAAACTATTTATGTGTTTTTTTTATTATTATTTATTTATTTATTTAAAGACATTGCCGGTAACCAATTTAAGTCATGTATTTAATTAATTAATTAATTAATTTTTCATCATTGTCTTTACTGCGAAACAGTTTTCGTTTGTTTTATTTTTTTTAATTTATTCATATCATGTGGCGTTTTAGTTTAATATTATTATAGGGTGACAAACCTAAAGAAAAATGTTATTATGTTGCGACTTAATTAAACCTTGAACTTAAGTATCGTGTTGTTGTTCATTTTTATACCTTTATTTTCCCTTGGAAAATTGTATTTTTTTTTTTTAAATAATTAACATGAACCGTTCGTTTGTGTGTATGGAACAGTAAAAAAAAAAAAAAGTGAAAGTGCTTAGAAAAATTAATTGAGGGACGACGATTAAGGCCGTCAAAATTTATTGAATTTGTCTCGACTTTAGTTACATTTTATTTTGTTCTATTTTTTTTTTTTTTTAAGTTTTATAAATTATTAGTAACATTTGGAATACCCTGTTAATGTTTTCATTTAACCTAAGACGCAAATTAATTTCATATGAATAAAATATTTTGTCTTTGATTTTTTGTTTTTTTTTTTTTTCTTCAGTTTTTCTTCTCTAAACATAATAAATTGGGTCAATTTTCTCAATTACAATTATTACAACATTAAATAAATAATTTTCTATATTAAAAGAATCTTTTTTCATTACACGAGTTTAAAACTAACATTAATTGAATTAATAAATAAATATATATATATATATAAAGTGTTTCTTTGCATATTTCTTCTATTATATACTTGATTTTATGTTTTTCTTTCATGCTAGAAATATAATTCTTTAGTTAAATAAAGAAAACAAAAACAATATTTATTTATTTATTTATTTTTCTTAGAGATTATAAACGCCTACACCTTAAATTTCCCAATACAAAATGAGGTTTGTTTAAAAAAAAATTTTTTTTAATACATTTTTGTTTTTTGCTTGCTGATTTTGATGCTTTTCATTTCGATAATAATTTATTTAATATTTTTTTATTTTTTATTGTATGGGAAAATAATTAAAAATTTATTATTGGATATTACAGTGAAGTGACAACAGAAGGTGACGTTAGTGGTGTTCCTGACGGTGTAATAAATTGTGATAAAAAAGTTGAATCAATTGATAGTAGTGGTGCTGGTGGTGGTGGTGAAAGAAAATTAGCTGACATTATGTCGGGTGCTAGTAAAGAAGAAAATCCAAGTGATGTAAAAAAGGCAACAGCACAATCTGATGATGATATTATATCGATAGTAACGTCAGCTGCAAAAAAAGTTGCTGTTGTTGGTGTTATTTATTTTGTTGGTTATATGGGATGGTCTGTTGCATGGTTGATAAGTAAATGAAAACATTTATTTTTTTTTTTATTGAATTAAATATCGAAAATAATTGTTTTTTGTATCCTTAAAGCACCGGTTATATTCTCGGTAATAAGAGATCAATGGAGAAAAACTGCCGAAAGAAGACGTGCCATCGCCAAAGCATTGGCTATGGCTAATGAAAAAGATGTAATTCTAGCACGAATTGATGATTTACCAGCTTGGGTAATTTTTTTTTTCTTTTTCTTTTTGTTGCATAATCTGATTAAACCACTTTTTATTATTATGATTATTTTTATTAAATAATTTTATATGGTTTGTGGCTTATAGATAAGAAATTTAATTAGCTAATTTTGAAATTATTACTAAAACTCATACAATTTTTTATTTTTTTTTTTTTCTAAAGGTTTTCTTTCCTGACGTGGAACGTTGCGAGTGGGTGAATAAGGTACGATGAAATTATTATTATTTTTTTTTTTACTGTACAACCGAAGGGTTTAAAAACTTTTTATTTGTAGATATTGAAACAAGTTTGGCCGAATGCAAATCATTTTGCTAGAAGTATAATCAAAGATACAATCGAACCGAATGTACAGAAGGCATTAGCTGGTTACAAATTAAATGGATTCAAATTTGAACGTATGATCTTGGGAACAATTGTATGGGTTTATAACAAATTGAATATAGCCATGTGCATGTTTAATTAATTAATTAATTAAAACTATTTTTTCTCATAGCCTCCACGTATCGGTGGTGTTAAAGTTTATGATAAAAATATTGCACGCAATGAAATTATTATGGATTTGGATTTATTTTATGCAAGTGATTGTGATATAAATTTTGCATTAGGCGGTATGCGTGGTGGTATTAAAGATTTCCAAATACACGGTATGATACGTGTTATTATGAAACCATTAATATCATCGATGCCCCTTGTTGGTGGCTTACAAATATTCTTTTTAAATAATCCAAATATTGATTTTAATCTGGTTGGTGTTGTTGATCTACTTGATATGCCTGGATTAAGGTGACTTTTTTTTTTTTCTCTCCTTTCTTCTTTAAATTTTGTATTAATTGGGAATTTAAAAAAAAAAAAAAAATTATTTATTTTTAGTGATATGCTTCGAAGGATTATTATTGAACAGGTTGCTGCTATTATGGTTTTACCAAATAAACTTCCAATTACATTAAGTGATGAAGTACCAGCGTTGGCTTTAAAAATGCCAGAACCTGAGGTTTTTTTTTCTTTTATTGTTTGATGATTTTTCCATATGGATTTAAATGAAATGTTTTTTAAAATTTTTTTTTGTATAGGGTGTCCTTCGTATACATGTCGTTGAGGCTAAAGATTTAATGAAAAAGGATATTGGTATGTTGGGTAAAGGTAAATCAGATCCGTATGCGATAATAACTGTTGGTGCCCAACAGTATCGTACACAAACAATTGATAATACGGTCAATCCAAAATGGGATTATTGGTGTGAGGTATGTTTATATTCCTATTTGTTTTATTATCTTATTATATTTAATTCTTCTTTAAATCATATACTATATAAAAAAAAAACATAGAAAAATTATTATTTCTAATTCTTTTATCAAAGAGAAAAAAACTATTGATAATTGATTTTGGTGTTACAAAAAATTATTGATGATTTTGATTTCGATGCTTGTTTTGTTGAATATTTTAATTAAATTTTTTTTTGATAATTAATTTAATTGGGAGTGTCTTTATTAATTATTTGTTGTTATTTTCATAATGTTTTTTTTTTTTTGTGAGAATTTTCCTAATAAGAATTTTTTGATTTTTATATTTTTCTTTTGGGATTATTTTTCTTTCTTTTTTGTTGTTTTTTCTGGGTTTTTCATTTTTGTTTTTCATTATTTTTATTATTATTATTTTTATTATTATTACTTTTTTTTTTTTTTTTTGATTATTATTAATGAAAGATTAAATATGTAAATGGTGATGTGTACAGACCGACAACGAAATACATTTTAATTCTTTTACAACATTATTATCACCTGGAGAATTGTTTTTTCTTTTTGGTTTTAATATAAAATTCTTTATGATTTGAATTGTTATTTTTAATTAATTTTTATTTATTCTTTTTTTTTATTATTTATTCATTTATTTATTTATTTTGAATGAAAGTTAGTGTAATACCGAGTTTAATTTACATATAGTAAAAATACATAAAAAAAAAAAAAAAATCGATAAATTTCAGCACAAGTGTTGTACGTTTTATAGTCGATAGTGAATTATTAATTTTAATTAAAAAAAAAAGAAAAAACATTTATGGGTTGTTGTTGTGTAAGAAAAAAAAAACGGAATAAAATGTTTAAATACTTTAAATGCTTTAAAAAAACAAAGAAGAAGAAAATTTTTCATTTAATATTAATAATTCCATTAAACTAATGAAAAATCCATTGTTACATGGGTATTACATGGTTATAATTAAAAAAAAAAAAATTGAAATTAGTAGAAATTAGAACTGAAAATAGAAATAAAAAATGGCAACGAAGAGTTGAGTTTTGTTTTGTTTTTTTTTTTGCTTAATCGGAATAAATTTAATTACACGTGTGTTCTATGAAAATCTAAATGTTTTTGACGTTAATTAGTTTTCTTTTTTTTTTTTTTTTTTGTTGATGCTGCTTTTTCTGTTCTGGTTTTCTTCTTTTTTTTTTTCTTTTTGTTTTTATTGTAATCCGGATTTAAATTAGGTTACGTTACGTCCTTGTGCTTAAATTATCGATTAATTAAGTAAAAAAAAAGAAAAACATAAATCAATAAATTAATTAATTAAAAAAAAAAAAAAAAAACTTTTTCTTAAAGCACGTTCATTACCTTAGTATAAACATTTTTAATTTTGTTTATTTATTTCATTAATTAATTTAATTTATAATAAAACAGCAACCAAAAATATACAATCAAAGAATTATTTCTCTCATAATTATTTTTTTTTATTAATTAAATTAAATTTTCATCTCCTATTAAATTATTAATTATTTTGCATTTTGTGTTATTCATTCAAATGGTTTTTTGTTTTTTTCATATGTTTTTATTATTATTATTATTATTTTATTTTTACCTCATAATTAATTATTAATTATTAATGAAAGACAGAGGTGGTGTAAAATACCGAAACGAATAATTTTCAGTAAAAAGAAAAAAAAAAGAATAATTAATTTTTTTTTTATATTTCTCTGGAATGGCTTTTATATACATAGAATATTCTCACAAAACTTATTTTCCACCATCGATTTTTCCTTTATAAAAAAGAAACAAATAAATTTTGTTCAATTTTAATTAATTAATAAATATCAAACACCAAACAATAGAGAGTTAGAAATATTTAATTTAATTTAATAAATCATATAAAAAAAAAAAAAAAATCTAAAATGATAAAACAAAAAAAAAAAAAAAAAAAAATTAGGCAATTGTACTGGCGGAATCTGGACAAAATCTTACAATACAACTCTATGATAAAGATGGAACTAGTGATGACGAAAATTTAGGAAGGTGAGATAAATTATTTTTTTATTTTCTTTGCATTTTTCTATTTAAAAAAAAAAAGAGTAATTAATTAAATTAATTAATTAAGAAATGATTATTGAAGTTTCTGCTTTTTTTTTTCTTTTGAAATTTTTCTTTTTATTTTAATACAGGAAAAGAAAATTAAATGAAATTAAATAGAAAAAAAATATTTCCTTTGGCTTAATCATTTATTTAATTTATTTAATGGTCTCGGGTACGGTTTTATATTGGTAATAAAGTTTGTTTGCCGGAAGGGACAGTTGCTTTGAAACTTATCTCAGCGACAGGTGATACAAAACGTTGGATCTACGATGATTTTCGCGATGATTTCGTGCCACATGGCAATAAAATGCCACATGGCACATGGACGACAATGAATAATTAATTCTCGAAAAAAATCTAAACAAGTAATGAGAGAACGAAGGAAAATATATAAATTAGATTTATTAAAAAAAAAAAAAAAACCTTAAAAACAGCCAACTAGATTGAAACAAAATCATGGCGGAAACCGCAAAATTCGAAATTATCAATCAAAAGAAATTTTCAATATGGTTCCATCGCTCGGTCACGTTTGTTTTGTGTTTCAAGGGTTTTAATCTATCATAATGAAATATTTGCTATTCTTAATTAAGATGTATGGCATAAGGAGTTTTCACCTTTTAATTATCGCTTATAACTTTGATAATACCCTCAATGCGTTGTATACCAATAATCCTATGAAAATTTCACAATGCAGTTACATTTTGGAAATTTGTCCTCTTTCGAAACATTAAAAATATAATAAAAAAAAAAAAAAGAAAAAATATTCGCTTGTCGTTGTGATGAGTTTTTGTGTAATCGAATATCGAATTACAATAACTGATAAACGAAAATCAATTAATTTCTTCATTCACTTTTATGACCGTTTTAATAAAAAAGGGAATTTTATTTATTTAACAAATCAATTGATTAATTTTCTTTTCCACTGTAATTAATAATTGAAAACAAAATAATAAAAAAGAAAAAGAAATCTAAACAACAAAGGTAGGAGATTTAAATTTAATTAATTCTAGAATAATATCCGCTTTAGCTGCTTATCGCATGTTAGTTATATGCAAATAGTATTAATAAATATTTATTTAATTTTATAATTTTCTATGTGTATGTATGTAGCATGTATTTGTTTTTACTGTATTTACCTGCGTTTGTGTTTGTTCTGCTTGTTTTTTGTTTTATGGTTTATTTGTCTTGTTTTGTCTTGTTTCGTTTTGTTTATTTAATTTGATTGATAACGTTTTTTTTTTTTTTTTTTTATAATTTTATTTTTCTTAATTATTTGCCTTTTCTATTTATTTTACATCTTTATTTATTTAAGTAGATAAATACAAACGAAAAAAAGTTATTCGATTTTAATTTTATTACAATTATTTGTTGTGTGTGTGTGTGTAGATGAATTATTTGAAGCAAAAAAAAAAATATTTTTATTTTTGTTAATTAAATTAAATTAAAAAGAAAAAAAAAAAAACACACACACAAAACATCACGTTACACAGGGCACCCAATTAAAACAAAAATAATTATAATTAAAAATGAATAAGAAATTGAATAAAAAATTAATCTCCTCATTTAGGCAAATTTAATTATTATTATATAATTTTTTTGTTTTGTTTTTGTTTACTTCTTCTTCTTCTTCTGCGTCTTCGTCTTCTGTTTGTGTTAAATTAAAACAAAAAAATATAAAATTATAAAATTAGGCGGAAGTAAATGCAACATTAGGACAAGAAGTTGCTGTTGAATTATGGGACTACGATGCGGGTTTTCCGGGTGTACAAAATGATGACTTTCTTGGCAGGTGGTTGATGGGTTTTTCTCACCTTTTTTTCTTTTTGTTTTATTATTTAATTATGTGTGTGTGTGTGTGTTTGTCTTTATTTTTGTTTTTTTATAATTGCTTTTAATTAATTATTTATTTCCTTTTACTACTACTATTACTACTACTACTAATCTCTGTTCTGTTTAATCTTTTTTTTTTTTTTTTTTTTTTTTCATTGTTTTTGTTACTTTTTTTTTTTTTTTTTTAATTAATTTCCATTGGGGCTTTTACCTAGTATTTCTACTGTTTGTACTTTTAGTTAGTTTGTGTCTTAAAGTTAAACGCAAAGTAAACTAAATTAAATTAAACTTTTGCTTAAACTTCTGAAGAAGAAAAAAAAAACTCTATTTTGCATGAATTTAGAATACATTTTTGTAAAACTTTCAACATAAAACGCGTCGAATTTGTATTCTAATTAATTAATTCATTTATTTGTTTATTTTAACCTAGTTTTCACCTATGTAAAATCTCTGTAATTAGAGTCAGTTGAAGCTGTAAAACGATTTCTTTTCTTTCTCCCCCTTTCTGGTTTTATTTTAATTTATAAAAAATCTCTTTATCCTTTTCATTTATTTATCGAAGCTAATTATGAAGCTGTAAATTTCTCTTTAATCCCTCTCTCTCTCTTATGTAATTAAATAATTAAATTAAATTTTTTTTTAACCGTAAAAATTATACCTGAATTACACAGAAATATTGAAAAAATGTTTTTTTATTAACTAAAACAAATCACTAATTAAATAAAAAAAAAAAAATTAAATTTTAAATTAATTAAAAACAAATACAACACAGTAGAAACATTAAAAAATTAACAAAAAAATTAACAAAAATTCGTATTATGCTTCCGTTTTTGCTATGTGATGTTGGTTGGTTTACAGGCATACATTGATGTATCCCATCAAACATTGGTTGGCCTTAAATTATATGACTGGGACCGTACTGGTGATCATGATCCATTAGGAAGGTTCGCTAATTAACAATAATTAATAAAAAAAAAAAAAAAAAAAAAACTAAAACAAAGCAAATTATATGTTTGAAAAAAACAAAAAAAAAAAAAAAAATTAATTAGTTTGTTTAGTTTTAAATTTAATTAATTAATTATGGTTTTTGAGTTGATTTTTATTTTATAAGCAAATAATAATAATTATTTTTTTTATGTTAATAATTTGTATATATATATATATATTTATATTTATATCGTAATCAATTAATTAATTATTTAATTATTTAATTAATTAATTTTAAGAAATTTAATAATATTGGTTTTATGTTTTTTTTTTTTTTTTTTTTTTTTTTTTTTTCTAACAAAATTAAAGTAATTAAATTAATTAATTAAATGCTTTTGTAATATATAGCTCTCGCTCTAATTAATATTTTAATTTTTTTAATTTATAAAATAAATACTTTTTGTTTCTTTTGTTTAATTAATTAATTTTTTACTTTCTCTATTTTTATTTGTTAAATGAATTTAATTATAGGGCAACCGTTGAGATTAGTAGTGTTGTGAAAAAGGGACAAGTTGATACCGTGAGTTTAATGTTTAATTAATTAATTGATTTAATTTAATTTAATTTTTTTTTTTTATTTTTTTTTTAGTGGATAACATTAGAAGAAGCAAAACATGGTTTAGTGCATTTACGGATGACATGGTTGACATTGGGTAGCGAGAGAAATGATTTGAAAGCAGTATGTATCGGTTTTAATTAATTAATTATTATAAATCTGGATGTTAATGAAATTGAATATATTTGTAGGCATTGGAGGAGACACAAATGTTGCGTGTGACATCAATGAGTACCGCATTATTAACTGTATTCATTGATTCAGCGAAAAATCTACCAGTAAGTTACACTCAACTAATTAACTTATTTACGTCGTAATAAATAAATAAATAAATAAATTTTTATAGCAAGCAAGATCAACAAGTAAACCAGATCCATTTTTAATATTAAGTCTTGGTAAAAAGAATGAACAAACATCTGTACAAATGCGTACTGATGCACCAGTATGGGAACAAGGTTTCTCATTTTTGGTAGCTAATCCAGATAATGATGTTCTATTGTTACGTATTGTTGATCAGAAAACCGAAAAGGAATTAGGACGTTTAGTATATAATTTGAGTGCATTATTGGAAAAGAATAGTTTAGAAATTGTTGCGCAACCATTCCAATTGCAAAAATCTGGTCCAGAATCGAAAATCTTAATGTCTTTATCATTGCGTATATTACGAACTGGTTTAGAGCAGGAAGATGATACAGTATCACATGTATCATCGGAACAATCAGGGACAACAAATGGTGATGGACCGTTGTTAAATAGATCAGTATCGGAACGTCATTCACAAAGTGAAGCATCGCCTTTATTACAAAAACAAGAATCGAAAAAGCCATTACAATTGAATCAAGGTGATTCCGTTGCTGTTGTTGAGGATCCATTTGTTATGTCAACATCTAATTCGACAGTGTTATCCGCAACACCACAACCATCAGCTCCACGTACACCAGATTCTTTAACCGATAATGATTCCTTTTTGATACATCGTTCACCAAGCACAACATCTTCTGCCGGCTTTGCTGGTTTAGGCCGTATTCAATTGACAATACGTTACAGTGTTCAAAGACAACGTTTGGTTTGCATTGTTCATAAAATTATGTAGGATTTCCGCCCATCTTGTTTAGTTTACTCAGTTAATAATTTTTATTTTATTCTTCCATAGGAATATACCATTGAAAGATCCATCTAATATACCAGATCCTTATGTTAAATTGTATTTATTACCGGGCAGATCTAAGGATTCTAAACGGAAGACAAATGTAATTGGAATTATTCATTTTCGTTTTTATCTTTATTACAAAATTTATTTAATTTCTTATAGGTTGTTAAGGATAATTGTAATCCTGTTTACGATGCAACATTTGAGTATATAATATCCGGTGCAGAATTAATGACATCTGAGTTAGAAGTAACTGTGGCCACACAAAAAGGTTTCTTAAGCGGTGGCAGTCCAGTTATTGGAATGGTTAATATTTGTTTTTTTTTTGTTTGTTTTTTGGTTTAATTGAAATCACTGAGTAATTTTCTATTTTGTTTTTAGGTAAAATTATCTTTAAAGGATCCTGAATTTAGTCAACAGGGTGTCACTTCTTGGTATGATTTAAATCCAGAAGTAAAATTTGAATAAAGCATTAAGAAGAAAAAAAAAAAAAAAAAATTTGCTTAAGCATCATAGAATTGGTAGAGAAGCAAACAAGCAAAAATCTTAATCAAAAATTTGTGTGTGCGTGTGTAGCATTACTTAAAGTAGATTTTTAAATCAAAAAAACTAAAATATAAATGACGTCCAATGTTTAAAATTTAATAAGAAAAGAAAGAAAGAAAAAAAAATAATTTTTTTTATTTTTTTTTTTTTAATTGTACTCAGGTGATTGATTATTTAGTTTATTCAATTAATAAAGAAAAATATTTTAATTATTTTTGTGCACTTTATATAAATACATATTTGAAGAGAATATTTAAAAAATAAAAACTCTTGTAAAACTAATGTAACGACACGTACGATTATTTAAATCCTTTTAAAGGAGACAAAACAATGAAAATAGAGCAACAAAACAAAATTTGTTTATTTGGTTATTTTTACTATAATTAAGTGAGAAATTATTATTTTGATAAATTCTAATTAATGTCTAATAAAACTATAAATAATTAATTAAAATTAAAATTAAAATTTATGTTGTTTGTGTGCCTTTTTCTATTTTTATTATTATTATTATTATTATATTTATAACTAAGAAGAAAAATAACAAAAACCACATTTTTTATTGTAATATTAATCTCCATTAATGACAAGAGAAACAAACAAATTATTTTACTCTATATATATGAAAAATTTATTAATCAAAATATAATGAGATGATTATAATTAATTAAATAATATTATTATAATTATTATCTATAAATAAATGTATTTTTGCTTAAATATGTAGTAAAACAGAAAAATAAAAAAAAATAAAAAACATTTTTTCAACGAAATAAAAAAAAAAACATTTTTGTAATGTTATGGAATTGAAAGGTTTTACATTTTAAATGGTGTTTTTGGAATTCAACTAAACTAGCAATTGCTACTCAATATATTTTCTATTGCGTTTTGTTTATTCTTTTCTATTTTCAATAATAATAAATTCTCTGTTTTTTACGATTTATTTTTTTTTTTTGTAATACCAAAAATAAATTTAAATTGATAAACATAAATTGAAAATCGCGATACTTTATTAGTTTTACCTTAATATATTATTTGTTGTTTAGTATATCTAAAAATAGATGGCAGATTCACATATATATGAAAACAAAATAAGAACTTTATGAAAAATATATATTTTGACTATAATGGCGCTGTTATCAAAATTGGAATGTCAATGTAGATCACGTGATCGCGATATTTTCTTTGTTTCTTATTTTTATAAAATATTTTTGTTTGTTTTTTTTTCTTTTTTTTTTATAATGGCAATATATAGTTTTGTTTCATTCACTCTAGCATATATAAGTATTGCGTTTGACGTCAGACTTTGTTTTCCTTATTGCTAGTATGGTTTACAATACAAAATCTCAAAAGTTTTATTTTTTAATTTAAAGTAAATAAAAAAATATAAATTAGACATTATCATGCAAATATACAATGATAAAAAGTTTATTAAATATATAAATAATTAATTAAAAATTATTTTAAAATAAAATTCTTTAGTTTTAATATAAATAAATACATAAAAAAGCACACACTTAAAAATATAAGTGTATAAATAACGCATTGTAAACGTCTTTGTTTTTGTTGTTGTTTTGAATAAAATAAAAAAAAAAAAAAAAAAACAAAAACAAAAAATAGCTACAGAGAAAAAATATTTTTTATTATTATTTATATTAAAAACAACTGAAAATACAAATGGCCGTGTTTTGTTTTGCTCGAGTAAAATATTTTTTTTTTTTTCAATTTTTCTATTATAATTAATTAATTTGTGATATAAAAAAAAAAAAAAAAAAAAAAAATAGTTATTCACGTAAAATAAAATAAAATTTATAAAACAATATAATTGATAATTATTACAAATAATAATAAAAGTGTTATAATTGTTATTTATTATTGTTATTAGTTCTTCAGCAAAGCACATTGTTTTGTTAGTGTATGCATTTGTACAAACACAAGCAAAAAAATAAAATAATTTGAGTGGTGAAATTCCTTTAAGCATATTTTGCTAAAAAAAAAAAACAACAAAAACAAAATTATCTTTTTTTTTTTTTCTTGTTTATTATTTACTCTTATTATTTATTTATTTATTTATTATTATATTCGTGTGATTGTGAATAAGAGTATTAAATTCTTAACGAAAAATAAATAAATAAATAAAAAAGTTAACGATAATAAGCAATCAACCAACAAAACACGTTATCATAGTTTTTTTTTTGTGAAAGTGACTATTTTTCATTAATAATTTGCGTTTAAAATACCCCCCATTTTGGGTTAAAATTTATATAAAATACAATCCAGAGATATTATTATTATTATTATTTAATTTTAATATAATTAGTATGTGTGTGTGTGCGTGTTAAAGTGATTAATTTAAATTTTTTTATTTATTTAAAATGATAACAAAAATGATAAACATTTTTTATAAAAAAAAGGTAAAGAAAGAAATAATTATTTATTAGAAATATTTTTTTTTATTAAATTTTCGATGATGTAATTTGTTTATAAAATTACATCAATTTGTTGGTATTTTCTGATATTATTATTAAAATGGGAAAGAACAAAATAATAATAATAATAATAATAATAAAAACGCAACAAAAACATATTATAATTCCAGCTGATGCTATTATAGATTTATTCCTACCTATACAGACATATAAAGACCTATATAAATAACTATAGTTGTTTGACATTTTTCCGTTTTCTTTATTCAATTTCTGTGTGTTTATAAACGCACATTTATATAAAAAAAAACAAACATTTCAGTGCGCTTATTTTTACCATATGATTATTCACTACACAAACACATAGAAACACATTGCCTATCATTTTTTTTCATTACTCTACTCTACACAAAATAAAAATAATTATTTTAATTAAAAAATTATGAATTGATTTTTGTTGTAATTAATAAGTTATTTAAGAAAATTATTAATTTAATTTTAAATTAATAACAAATAATAATATTTTTTTGTTGTTATATAATAAAAATAGAGTAATTTGTTTTCTATTGCGTGTGTGTAAGTGATATTTTTTTTTTTTTGTAAACAATTTTATTTGCTATACACACATTTGCTATATTCAAGTTCTTAATAAATGTTTTTATTTTTTGTGAATGGATTAGTATAAAAAAAAAAATTTTTTTTGTTTCTTTTATTTTTGCGTCAGTTTTTTAGTATCTTCCCCTTGCGTATTTAATTTACTTTACTTTAAATATTGTATATCATATGGATGATCAAATGACGATGATGGCGTCAAAACAAATCGACGATAATAAAAGAATAATAATAATTATTATTATTATTACATTATGTATGTATGCGTTTGTGTTTTAATAAGTGAATTAGTCTGTTTGTGTTTTGTTTATTTTCTTCTTTATTTCTTAGAATTTCTGTATGCTAACCAAAAAAAATAAAAAACGAAAACACTTTTGCGATTGTGTGAATGTAAATAAAAACATATTTTTTGCTATAAAAAAAAAATCGAAATAATTTTTTTCTTTTTTTTTTGAAGTAAATAAACAACAACAATAATAATAGAATGAAAAAAAAATTTAATAAATAAAAACATCAACAAAAAGAACAAGAAGACTCTTCATCGAATAGAATTTATTTATATTTTGTTGAAGGCATTTTGGTGTGATTGTTCAATTGTTCAACTCTTGGACTCTGTCACAGTGAAAATAGAGAAAGAAAAAAAACAACAACAATAATAAAAGTGACATTTGTATGGTTTTGTGTTGTTTATGTTTATGCTTATTTTTGTTTTTTAATCGAAAAAACACCTTTAAAATAGCCAAAATAAACTTTAATTTATTTATAATTTAAATTTGTATTCCTTTCTTTATTATATTATTTTTAACAAACAAAGAAATTAAATCATTTTTGTAGTATAAATAAAAATTAAATGAAATTTAATTAAAATTATTAAAGGCATGTGGTTTGCTTTAATTTATTTATTAATTCTTGTGCAATTATATTAATTAATTACAAAGTTGCATTAAAAATTTTGTACAGCTTCCAAAAATATTTCCTAATTTATACGGATTGTAATTATAAAAAAAAAAAAAATGTTATTGCATCAGTAAATGTAATTTTTGTTTATTTGCATATGTAGAGACAGAGAAAAAGAGTGAGAGAGCAACGTAATGAGAGTAATAAATAAAAAAAAAACAAATGAAGGGTGTTGAAGAAAATTTAAAATTCATACTCGTGTGCTCGTGTTATCCACATGCCACTTTAAATAAATTAGAAAAATAAAAATTTAATTCATTGTAATTTTACATTAAATAAGCAGCAACAACTAAAATCAGCTAACAAAGAATTTTTTTTATTTTTTTTTTTGTAAAATGATTTGTTGACGAATGAATATTAATTAATGAATTAGAGAGAGTGAAAGAGAAATAAAAAAAAAAAATTAATTTAAATAATGTAATAGAGAAAGAGAGTGTGTGAATGTGATTAAGTGACTTGCATATTATTTATATTTTTGTTGTTATGTATTTGTTACACGCACGTGCAAGTTATTATATATATTTATATAATTCACAATAAAATATTAATTAAAAATAATTAATTTTTTTTCTTTATTAATCGAAGCGTGTTCAAAAAAAAAAATATTTCATGATCAATATCAAGAAAAGTTGTTTTGTTTTGTTTTGCATTTTCTTGTCATTCCTTTCTATCCATATGTTGTAATTAATAAAAACAAATCAAATTAATAAAATATTAATTAAGTAATAAATAATAAAAATAAATTAATCTGTTTTCTATTAAAAATTTATTTATTTATTAAAATTCCAGACTGACTGAAATTACGTCAGAATATAAAGTTTTTTTTTTAATATTTCTTTTTTTTTTTGAGCACCTGAAAAGTTATTAATAATTATAATAATATATTTCTTTTATATATTGTAATTATGGTTTGTTTTGATTAAACAGAAGAGGAAATAATAAAAAAAATTTAATCATTTGTCATAACAAAACTAATACCAACACGATTTTTGTTATTATTTAATTGAATTTAAAAAGGAAAAACATTTTGTGGTTTTTCATACAATTTTTGAATGAGTCATTCAAAATGTGTTTTTTTTTTTTTTTGTAGCTTAAATAATTTTCATTATAATTCTATTTAAACAATTAAAACGATATTAAAGCTATATTTAAAGTATTTGTTATCAAAAAAAAAAAAGAAAAAAGAATTTGTTTATTGATTATAATATACAAACAGTTTGTTTACATCACACTAAAAGGAAAATACGTTGTGTTTGCAGGTGAAACTGTTTTTAGTTTTCTGTAATTTTTTTTTTTTTTTTATAGAATATATGACACAAATAATTAATTTGTTATTAAAAATAAAAAAGAAAAGAAGAAAAACTAAAGAATTCTCATTTTAATATGAAAAAAATATTTTTTTTTTTAATTTAAAAATGACCTTGACAATAGTGTATAAATAAAATGTCAAATACATGAACAGAATATTTATATAAAAAAAATGTAAACAAACATTTTGTTTGATTGTGTTTGTTATTTGATTTAAGGCAAATAATTATTCCGTTTTTGTTTTGTTTTGTTTTTTAAGTTTTGTATTTTAACCTACAACTTTATAAAAGTTCTTGTTATTATTATTATTACTTTTTTTTTTTTTTTTATAAATAATAATGTTTTTATTTTGATGAAATCGGTAAAGAGATTAGGTGAAATAAAATGGTAAACATATTATATTAAAATCACACCCACACATAGTGTTCTATATTTATATATATATGCCTGTATGTATATAGACATTTAGAACCATATAAATAAAAAATAAAAAAACAAAACATAAATGATTATGACGACAATGATAACCATGGCAGCAGCGATGGCCATTGTTATGTATATGGATATATATATATAAAGAAATGTTAGAATACATATTGTAGATGTGTGGGTTTTATTTAATGTACAACACAAAGTTTCATAATAAATTAATTTGCTTGTTTGTTTTGTTTTGCATTACACAAGCCAGCCAGCAGTAGAATATAATGAATGTTGATGATGATGATGATGATGATAATAATCATTCAAATAAACTCAGCTGATGTAGTTTTTGTTTTCGTTTTATGATCAAAATTGTAGATATAATTTTAAGAAGTAAAGAAAAAAAAACATACCGTTTGATTTGATTATTATTATTATATATTTTGTTTTTTTTTTCTTCTCTTCGTTTTTTAGTAGAATTAAAAAATTTAATTTAATTATTATGTTGATTGTGTTTGGTTACGTTTATTTATTTATATATTACTAATACTTTTACATTGTTGCTAATTTGTAAATAATTTGAACCTGAAATATAAATTTTTGTGAAGTAGTTAACTAACATGAAGTTAACAGCAATAGTTTGATAAAAGTTTTTTTTTTTTATTTTTTTTGCACAATTTGGTTGTGTAGAGAAATGTGTTTGACAATGTAGACAATTGATGGGTAAACAATAGCAAATATGTTAATTAAAAATTCTTAATTACTCTTTGAATTTACTTTAAAAAAAAATTCACACATTGTATATCATAATCGCTAATTATTATAATTTGCCAATTTAGTTATCTTAACAGAAAAGTGTAGGTCAATAAGTGTTTCTACGTTTAGATGAACCATACCACTGATTGCACTTAAAAAAAAAAAAAAAAACAAAAATTTTAAGCGCCGTATCTATCTATTTATAAATAAAAATTATTTTTTGTATATGAAGAAAATTCTTATTTTATTTTTTTTTGTTTTTTTTTTTTGTTACGGGTTTTTCGTCATTTCTATTTTGATTTCTCTCTCGCTATAAATAATTTATTTATTTAACGCCATCTTTGGTTTTTGTTTTGTTTTGTTTTTTCTTTTTAATTTTTTTAAAGATCAAAATCTTAATAAAAAAAAAAACAATTTTAAATTGTTTTTTTTTTTTTTATTTATTTCCTATTTTTATTTATTTTATTTAAATTTTTTTTATTTTTATGTTGTTCCCCCCTCGTGTACTTAAATGTTAAAATAAAATAGCACGATCGATCAAGGTTTATAAATCGTGTAGTTTTATAAATATTTAATTTTTTTTTTTATTGTTTATTTATTAAATTTGCATATTTTTTTTTTTTTGGTTTAATTAAGGCAAAAATCAAGTAAAAGATGATGATGAAGAAGAAAAAAACGTTTTTTTTTTTTTTTTTATTTAAACTTGACAGCGATCATATGTTTTGACTGAGAGATTTCATCTCGCTGTTTATATATTATCGATATAGATGTGTGAGTGAGTTTATAGGTTTTATTTTTTGGTATTTAAATATAAAAACTCCTCAACACAACACAGTTATAAACTAAAAAAAAAAAAAAAAAAATCTTAATGTTTCGTAACATTTCATATAGAAATTAAAAATATTATTTTTTATTTTTATTTTTTTTGCATACAATCTATAAAATTTTTAATAAAAAAAAATAAAGATTTAAATGTTAGAAAAATAATGAAAACAAAAAAAAAAAAAAAAAATTATCATCATCTCACAGAAAATGTCCTTGAGAAAGTTTATTAAACTTCTCTCAATTTGAATTTGAAGTTTTTTTTTAAAAATTTTTTTTTTTTTGTTAATTTAATTAAAAATCTATAGAAATTATTTCCGTAAATGTAAATTAAAATAAATATTATTTATTTATATATATATTAAGTGACTATAAAAAAAAAAAAATAATAAAAATTTAATTAAATTAATTAATTAATTAATATTTGTTTTGTTTTGTTTCATTTTCAGGAATAAAGAATATTAAAGAAAAAATTGAAATTTTTGTTGAAATAATTTGTTTAAAAAAAAGGTGTTTAAGAGTAATAATAATAAAAATATATATATATATATATATATATACTAATTTGGATGTTAATTATAGGGTGTTTAATAATAATATGACAGAAAATCGATTATATATAAATACAAGTGATTTCTATGATAATAATTCATCAAATAGTTGTATAAATAATTTACAAATAATAACAAAACTGGATTCAGAACGTAATCAAAGTGATAGTGGTTTCAATATAATGGAATCGTTAAGGGATAATCCAATATTAACAACGGCATCAATGCCAATACCACCTAGAAATAATGGACGTATTGTTGTTGACTTTTCTGATTTTGGTTTTGATTTTGAATCATCACAATCACCACAATTATTACAAGATATCAGTTTAACACAGGCAAATCAAAATACAAATAATGTTAATTCATTATTTGGTATACAGCAAACATCAAATTCTAATCAAAATTTATTAATAACAAATACAAATACAATATGGGATGAGATGAATTCCGGTTATGTACAAACAAAATCAGAACCATTTAATATTGATGAGGATGATATATTTCAAGTGAATAAAGCTGATTTAATACAAGGTTTGTAAGAGTCACCTTTATATTGGGATTTAACATATTCTTTTTTTTTTTTTTGTTTCTTTATTTTAATATAGTAGAGTTTGAGCTGGCTGCAATTATATTCATTATTCATTATTCATTAAAAACAAAAAAAAAAAAAAAAAAAAATCATAATAATATGGAAAAGGAAAGAAAGCTGCTTTTCTGTTTACTTTTGCTGATTAATTTTTTATTTAATTATATATATATATTTGGTTAAAGAATATGCACTGCACATAAACAAATATAAAATAAATAAATTATTGCTTCAATTATTTTTTACTTTTATTGGTTGGTTGGTTGGTTGATTCATTTTTTATGGTTTGTAGTTTTGCTACAATTTTTTTTTTTTAATTCTTTTTTTATCTGGTTGATAAACACTTTTGATGCCTTTTTATATTTTAATTTATTATTTCAAAATTATTTGTTTTATTAATTAATTGTTTTGAAAAATTATTCTCTCATTCTTATTCATATTTCTCATATTGGTTTAATGTTTCACTTAATATAAATAAAAATTATATTAGGTCCAACATTTGCTGAATTAAACGATGATACAATTTTAGAAGATTTAAATCTTGATGATTTAATATTGCCAGACGATACGGGATCATTTCTGTTGTCAACAAATCAATCGAATTTACATCAATTGCAATCACCAACGTTGAATAGTACAATAAATCCACCATCTGTACCGCCACAACAGTTGTTGCAGTCACAACATCATCATCATCATCAACAGATGCAACAGCAACAGCAGCACCAACATCAACAGCAGCAACAACAGGAACAACAACAGCAACAACAACAGCAACAACAACAGCAGCAGCAGCAACAACAACAGCAACATATTCAACAACAGCAAAATCAGCAACAGATGTCAATTAATTCAACGGGTTTATATGATGAGCAAAATACTTTGTCATCGAATTCATTTGACATATTTAATACAACACCGACAAAATCAATAAGTTCACAGGCTGCGTTTTCACCAGATAGCCAAAGTCATAGTCATCACAGTTCCAATTCATCACTGTTGATAAATTGTGTTACACCACCGCCTCCGATAACTGTTAAAAGTTTGAATTATATGCAGCATGGTACAAAACGTCAGCATCAACATCAATCGACACTGCATGAATTATTAAAAAAAGATTATCAAATGTCTCCAGAACATGGACAGTTGGGACAATCAGTGCCCGCCGGTCCATCATCGTCCATGTTAATTGCTAGCTCTGCATTAAGCCCAGGTGGCTTTAATAATCGTCGTATGGTAAATTTCTTGCATAGTGGTGGTACCGCTTCATCGCGATTATCCTCATCAGCTCCAACACATTTAGGCTTGGAACAACTATGGCAAAGGCGAGAACCACGACCACATTTATTATCCACAGGTACTATTTCATAAATTAATTTATCTCATTGAATCGAATTAATTTTATTTATTTAGGAAGCTTAGCCGAGGCTGGTTCCACATCGTCTTTAAGCACTGGTGGTGTATTAAGTCCAGAAGCACAAGATTTCTCACACGATGAAGATTATTCAGATGATGACAGTGATCATTATGAAGATTTCTCATCAGACAATGGTAAGATTTGATTATAATTTATATGAAATTAATTAATTAATTAATCTAAACAATCTAAATGATTTTAGACTCAGATAATGATGATCCACGTAATCCGAATAATAATAATAATAATCATACAAGTAAAAAGGAAAGATTTTTTTGGCAATACAATGTGCAGGCAAAAGGACCTAAAGGGCAACGTTTAGTTATTAAAACCAAAGTAGAAGATCCACATGTTTTAAATGAAGTTACCGATCCTGTTTTTAGTCCAAATTGCTCTGTGCGTGGTATCAAGGTTTGTGTACGAATGAATAAAATCAATTAATTAAATTTGCAATGTGATTATAATTTTATTTATCGTTATAGCATAGTGGTAAAGCACGAAAAGGTGATGGTAATGATTTAACGCCAAATCCAAGAAAATTACATAGTATTGGTAAAGAATTAGATAAGTTAGGCCGTGTAATAAATGATATGACCCCCGTTAACGAGTTGCCATTTAATGTTAGACCAAAAACACGTAAAGAGAAAAATAAATTAGCGTCGAGGGCATGCCGTTTAAAAAAGAAAGCACAACACGAAGCAAATAAAATAAAATTACATGGCTTAGAAACAGAACATAGTAAGAGAATTAAATTTGTTTTTTATTATGTTTCTTTTATTATTAAATAATTTTTATTCTTTCTCTACTAGAACGCTTAATTAATGGTATCAGTCAATTAAAACAAATAATCGGCACAAAATATTATCAAAATCAGAATGTTGATGATAATTTACAAGATAATTTGGAAGAATTAAATCAACAAATTGAAAAAATTACCAAAATAACAACAAGTGGGTTTGATTTTTTTTTTAATTAATTAATTGATTAATTTTCTTATTAAACATTTTTTTTTAATTTTAGAATTAAAAATAGCAGGTGGTTCAACCGATTTTGTTAATAAAATATTAGAAAAAGTAAAATCAGGAATTGGAAATGGTGGTTTAGATGAATTATAAAAAGTATAATTCAGTGATTCAATTAACAAATAATGAAAAATAAAATGGATTATTATAATTATTTAATTGATAAGTGAGAAAACATACCAAATAATAATTAATTGTTTTTAAGCGTGTGTCTTTTTTTTTTTATGTATGGATTTGCGAAGAAATGTTTATATTTTTATTGTTTTTTATTAAGCGAAAACAAATAATAAATGTAATGAGTTAATTGGAAAAGAAGATAAAAATGCAATGAAATTGTTTAATCGTTATTATAATTAACGAGATTGATGATTATTGTTGATCATTTGAAAAGAAATATAAAGTCAAGTCGCGCGAACGTAAACATACAAATTAAAAATTAATAATAATTATAAAAAAGTGGTGGTGTTTGTTGTTTAATAAGAAAATAGTTATTTTTTAATATTATTATTTATTTATATATTTATATAAAGAATAAATAATAATAATAATACTAAATGGGCCTCATATTAATATTATTATGGAAAAAAAAAAAAATTAATTAGATTTTGTTGGTTTTTTTGTACCATGGTAAATGATAACCATGGCAAAAGTTTTTTTTTTTTAATCTTTTTTTGTTAGTCTTTAAAGTACCACATGTACCTTTTTTTTTATTTATTATTTTTTTTATTTTTTTGCCCTCCCCCGTCTATAGTTTTATTTATTATTTATTTATGTTGATTTATGATTGACTTGACAATTATGCAATTTTTTTAAAAAATTTATTTTTAATTTATTTTAAGTTTAAAACAAAGAAAATATTTTTCAATCGAATATTTATTATTGGGCCTTTTAAAAGAGTTTTTTTCTTTTTTTTTTTTTCTTAACTTAAGACAATGAGATGATTCTACTGAAATCCGGTTTTATAATTATTTCAGTTTTTATTTATTTTTATGTAATAAATAAAATCCATATACATATAAATGGTATATAAAAAAGTGAAATTTAATTTATCTGGATTTATAATAGTCATTTAAGTCGTCTTAACTTAAGTCGTATAATAATTGGCTTAAAACAGTAAAAATAAATATAATTTTTTTTTTTTTTTTAATTAAAAAATTAAAATTTCTGTCAAGTTGTTAATTTTATTTTGTTATTTTTTTTTATTTTATTTTATTTTCTTTTTTGTTTTAAATAAAACTATAATTAAAAAAAAAAAAAATCTTTTATAAGTAAAAATTAATTAATATTTCATATACTATACATATTTTGCATACATAAGTATATATATATTTTTATATTAATGTTATCTGCTATATATACTATATATTTACTTTACTTTATATATGTATATATAAAAATATATATTTTTAGACTTTAATTAAATTAAGTTTCTATATATTAAATGTTTAAAGAAAGAAATAAAGATGAACTTTGTGTATAATTTGCGTAATAATTATAATTAATTAAGTCCATAAGAATTTTATAATAATAATAATAATAAATAATAATAAATAATAATAAATAATAATAAATAATAATAAATAATAATAAATAATAATAATAATAAATGGCTTAATGATGATTATATCTTAATTACTTAAATTAAATATTTCTCGGCATTGTTATTATTTATTATGATTATTGTAAAACAGAATAAAAAAAGGAACAAACGAAAAAAAAAAAATTAAAGTAAAATTCTAAACATAAAGTATTTTATTCATAATTAATTAATTAATTTATTTATTTATTTACAAAATTCTAGTGAATTAATTAAATTTACATATAAAAAGAAGAATTGTGACATTTTCTGACAACATTGTTGGGGGTTTTTCTTTTGTTTTGTTTTTAAAAATGATTGAATTAATTAATTAATTAAAAAATGTCATATGATTACTTGGAA
The DNA here is from genome assembly GCA_961205885.1 of Ptychoptera albimana. Lineage (NCBI taxonomy): Eukaryota > Metazoa > Arthropoda > Insecta > Diptera > Ptychopteridae > Ptychoptera > Ptychoptera albimana. The sequence continues at coordinate 26,610,185 of OY540803.1, forward strand.
AATATATAAATAAATAATTAATAGGTAGCTATGCATTGTGCATTATTATTATTATTATTATTATTATTATTATTATTATTATTATTATAACACATGCAAATTATGCATAATTTTTATTTTATTTACATTGATTAATTAATTAATAATATTTTAAACTGTACCTAATTTAATTAATAATTAATAATTAATAAGCATATTATTGTTTATGTTTTTTGTGTGCGTTTGTTTGTTTATTACTTTTCTATTAACTTAAATCATTTAATTTACTTTAATTAATTTAGTTTTTTGTTTTAATTAATATTTTTTTACATACCACTCCTCCCCTACCCCCTACATACACACAAATAAAACGGTGATAGAACAAATTTAGTAGTAAAAAAAAAAAATAATAAATAAATAAAAAAAATTCTTTTCCTTTTTTTTTTTTAAATTATTTTTATTATTATTATTGTTGTTTTGTTAATTTATGTAAATTAATTAATTGGTTTGATCCATCAGATGAATAATAACAATAAATTAATATAAGAAATAGGAAGAGAAAATGTCGTTTATGCATAAGAATACAAAATGGTGATTTATGAATAATTTTTTTATTTTTTTTTATTATTTATGATTTTGGAGATTTTTTATTTGTTTATAATAATTATAATAATAATAATTTTAATAAATTAACAAAAAAAAATAAAATAATATAAAAGTTATAAGAAGGAAAAAAAAAAAAAACTAAAAAATTGTTAAAACATTGACCGAAACTGTGATTAATTTATTTTATTATTATTCTTGGTTATATATAATAATTTCTTTTTTTTTTTTTTTTTATATATATATTTTATTTACCATAAATAAATGTTATATAATAATTAATTTTTATTATTATTTATGTTTTAATTTTTTAATGATTAATAAATAAAAAAAAAAAACATACATACATATACATATATATTATTTATAATTAAGAATTTTTATTAATTATTAATTATTAAATTAATAATAATAAACTGAAACCAATTAATAAACAAGGAAATTAATTTTGTATAATAATAATAATATTTAAATTTAGTTCCTATACCAATAACAGAAAAAAAAAAAATAATAATAATAAAAAAGGGGTGTGTTTTGTTGACGTTTATTTATTGAAATGTATTGATTGGTTGATTAGAATAACACTGCTGAGCGATTGTTTATATTTATGATAGTTTGTGATTGGTTAATATATTGTTAAATCAATAAACAAATCTTAAAATATAACAGTTATGTAATACTGCTATAATATATTATACCAGTAATAACAAAATGCATTTCGATAACAACAATTCAGTTTTTTTTTTTTTTTTTTCATTAATTATTTAAATATAATTAATTATATATTTATATACAGTACAATTTATATGTCAATTTAATTAATTAATTAAATTACTATTTTTTTTATTAATAATAATAATAATTAATATATATTTAACTGACAAAAAATAAAGTTTATGTCAAATTATTTTGTTAAAGAAATTATGTTTAGAGAGGTGTTAATAAACTAAACTCTGTTGTTTCCTTATTTTTCTTCTATCCCTTAGTGTTTTGGGATTTTTCTTATTTTTTTGTTAATGCAGAGTTTAGCCGAGACACAATTTTTATTTTTTTTGTTTGTTTGTGACACAAATTTCAATTCGAATAAAAGTTAATTAATTCTTGTTGCGATAATTTTAATTCTGGGGAGGGAAATTTTAAAGATACGTTTTTTTTTTTTTTTCTGGTTTAATTGGGGATAAAATAATAATTTCAGTATATTTTTGGTGATTTAATTGATCGATAATGGTTTCAATTTAATTCTTATCAATGAATCAAACATTAAATAATTATTTCCACTGGATTATTTCTAACATAAATAATTTACACTAAGTGTGTCTCGGTAGGAAATTCATTTTCTAATCTAAAAATTCGTTTAAAAAAAAAGAAGAAACAGCAGCAGCTGTACCAACAGCAACAGTAAATGTAACAGAAATAGAAAGAAAGAAAGAAAAAAAGTCAAAATTAATTTTAATAATAATTAAGGTGTCTTGATTTATTTACATTTTACATTTTATTATTATTTATTTATTATTTTTCTTCTAAACATTTTAATTAATGTTGTTATAAATTAAATAAAAATTTGACCAAAAAATAAAATATTTTACTTTTTCATTTAGATAGATTAAAATTACTTGGAAAATGAAAAAGATAACGAATAATAATATGCTTTATTCTACCTCACATTACTAATTAAGCGAGAAAAAAAAAAAAAAATGTTATAAGGAAAAAATAATACAACAAAAAAAAAAAAAAAATTAAATAAACACAAAGTTGTTAAAACAAAAAAAAAAAAAACAGTTGGTGATATTTAAGAATTACAATTTTTTTTTTTTTAATTTAAATTTAAAATTTAAATTTAATTATATAATAATTAAATACAATATATACAATATATTTTTACCCTTATAATATAAATATATTTTTGTGAGAAAAAAAAAAAAAAAAAAAAAAACATTATTCAAAATGAAAATATGGCCATATGTAAATTATTTTAAATAATAAAAAATTAAAATTAAAAAAAAAACAAAAAAAAAATTGATTTTTAATTAAATAAGAATAAAATAAATGAAAAAAAAAAAAAGAAAAGAAGAAGCAGAATATGTTATTAATTTGTGTTTGTAGTGAAATCAGGATGTGATTACGGTACCCAATGAAACAGCATATTCATCTTCCCTTCAGTGCATTCCGTGCAAAGCTTGCCTAGGTGAATTTTAAAGTTCTTAGAAGAACGAAGAGACTCAGTTGCTCCAATACCAATCGCGAATAAAAGTTAATCAAATGGATTTTTATTAAACTGTGCTTAGCTGTGCTATAGGCGACGCTTAATAAGTAAGTTCCTTATCCACTTTAAATAGTTTTTAATTAAAAAAGAGGAGAAAAATCAGTGATGAATCACAAGAAAAGATCTCAGATAATACCGCCTTGGTAAGGATTTATTAAATTATTCCGAAATAATGTAAAAATAAAACATCTAGCTATTAAACTAGCAACTTTTGCATTCCTTATTATTCCTCTCTGGGGCAAATTGTAACCAGAAAACAAATTGTCACAACTACCTGTTAAAATCCACACGTCAACCCTTGATAAATCAAATAAACCGATAACACATAGTAGAAACATCACAAGAAATAAAACTCAAGTTACATTTTTTATTTTTTGTTTTTGTTTATATTTTGGTAACAAATAATTTATTAATTTTTCTTATTATTTTGTTTTTTTTTTTTGCTTAATTAGTTTTTTAATTAAATTTTATCTTTTAAATTACAATAGAAAATAATAAGAAAAACAAAAAAAAAGAAAACAAAACAAAATAAAAAAGAAGAAACCAAAATTAAAATTTAATTAATTAATTAATTGTTAATGACTAGAATAATAATTAATAAAAAAAAAAAAAAAAAATAGGGAAAGGAAAAAAATATATAGTCGAGACACGATCCATTAATTTGTTTCTTTGTTAAAAGTTTCCTCTTTTTTTTTTTTTTTCATTATGATTTTTTTTTTCCTTTCCACTCTTTATCATAACTCGACACAAACATAATCAAATTAAATTAAATTAAATTAAACTAGATGAAAATAATACGAAAAAGAAAAAATGTTTTAATTAATTAAAAATACATTTATAAGAACGTTTTGAAGAGCGTGATAATATAATTTAATTTGTGTACATTTAGGTTTTCATCATTTAAAGCAATTACTAAGTTTTATCCTTAATTAATAAATTAAACATTTGTTTTGCATAATTTTTTGCTTTTTTTTTTTTTTATTATTATAGATAAATAACTTATTTCTATGACACACTATACGGTTTTTTGTTAATTAATTAAATACGTTTAAGGTGTAAGTAGTAGCTGCCAATTAAATTTACTTTTATTTACAATTTAACTATGGGTCGGTTTAAACACACGGGAATTAACATAATTTCGATGCATAAATTTAATAAAGAATAATTCTACAATAGCTTGCTTAAAATCAATTAAATTTAATAATCCTTAAAATCGCTGATAATCATCAACAACAACAACAACAACAAGAACAACAACCAAAAAAATGCTGATAAAAGATAACAAAGGTTTCGCCTAACTTTAACGTAACCGTATAGTATGCCAGCATCGTATAAATGGCTTTAGCAAAATATTTATTTTAATTAAATAATTATCAGTTAGTAATTTAATTACCCATTTACTTAATAAACTGTATTGTGGATTTAATTAAATTAAATTAATAAATTAAATGCAAATAAATAGTCGAAAGAAAAAAAAAAAAACAAAACAACAACGGATTATAGGACGAACGAATCAAATAGGAATATTGCTCTCAACATGTTACTAACAGATGGCATTAGTATGTGGTGGGAAGAATTAATATTAAATCTTACCAATTACAGGTAAAACAATAATCTGTGGTAATTAATAATAATAATAATAATAATAATAATAATAATAAATGTAATACAAGGAGATTACCTAACGGAGCTCTAACTATTTGCTTTTAGTAAATGGTAATAAAATTAATTCATTTTATAATAATGCTATTCTAATGCAATGCCTTGTATCCATGAACTTAAATCACTTAGATCAGATTCCATATAAATTTCTTGTGGTGAATCTGGTGTTAATAATATTTGTGCTGCTGTACGACCACTTAAGTATGCACCATGTACTGTTGAATAAAAATTTGTATGCGTATGTTCACCAGCAAATAATACTGAAGGCTAAAAAAAAGATATTTTTCTTTTTAATACAAATAAATAATAAAACAAATGGTTATAGAAAATAAAAAACCTTTGATTGATGTGGATTTGAATATAGAGGTTGTGCAATATTCTCAATATCTTCTTGAGAAGCACCAACTGCTATTGAAGTATAAGATCCTCTGCTATATGGTTGTTTTCTCCAACTTGTACTGTAATAAAAAGAATATAAAGAATATATAAAATAATTTTTACTATTTAAATATAGATGTCACTAGTTTTAATGTAATTTTTTTCCTTCCTTTCTTTCTCGTTTCATTAACAACGTAGAAAAATTTTCCATTTGTCATTTAGAAAGTAAAGAAAGAAAACAAAAACAAAAACAAAAACAAAAAAAAAACGAAAATTCTCTTACCAAACACATCTCTTTGGTTTAGGAACAAATGGATCTTTTAGAAACATTCTTAAAATCTCTGTACATTTCTCCGCAACAATTTCATGTGATATGGTTTCCATATAGTCGGCCTCTTTTCCAGATATCCAACCCAACAATAGCACATCACTGACTTTTGTAAATGAATAGATTTTCTTATACCAATTTTTACTTAAATCATTATCATCGGTATCTGTGGTTTTACTATCTGTATTCCATAATAACATCACTTCACTAATATTCGGATTTAAAAATGGTCTATCATATTCTAAAAAAATTTTATCCACTGTACCAAACAGAAGATTTTTTATCGACGTCTCTTTATACAGTGGTAATTGTGGATTAAACAATGTCTCACTAATATCCTTTAACACTCCTAATGGTATTGTGCATATGACATGATCAGCAAAGTATACACTGCCATCCTCACAATTAATTTTAACATTCGTTTCGTTAATTGGTACTTCTGTTACTGTACGATCCGAATCATCTGAATTATTTCCATCATCATCACCATCATTATCGTCATGTTCAGCCTCACTTTCGTCAATTGTTGGTAATTCACTATCAGCTGTTACTTTTTTCCGTTTCCAATGTATCGTTTTAACCGGACATGATTTCACTATTGAATCAGGTGGTAGAGGATCACATAATGGTTTTAATATTGAACTATAACCAGTGGGTAATACAATATTGCCACCTTGTAATTCTGTATAACTTCCTAATTCAAGTAAGTCTATTTCATCCATATTATCACAACCGGTTATACATGTTTCACGTTTCAATAAACAATTAAAAATTAATTGCTTTAGATGTTTCTCATTGTTATCACTAATACCATTTAAAAATAATTCTGTTTCTAACATAATATGTTCACCGACACTGTTTATATCTGGTGGTGGTATATATTGGCATAAAAAATATTCCTCACAACGTTTTAAAAAAATAACATATGCTTCGTAAATCTCTTGTAATATTGGAAATGGTACCTGTTTACCATCTTCTGTTGCGGCAACAATTTTATGCGGTTTCGGTATATTTATTATATTTATTAGGCCATTAGACATTGCCAATTCAAACATTGGATTACCTAGGACACCATGAATCCAATTTGCACCTAATTCAACCTATATAAGAATAAAGAAATAAAGAAATAATATAATTAGCAACAACATGTAAATTGACATACGTGACGGAATTTTATCTATTTAATGTATTTTCTCTCTTTTGATAAGATTAAAAATCAATTGATTGATATAATTAATTTTTGGGGCTTATATAACTTGATTGAGTATAACAAAAAAAAAAAAAAAAATATTAAAAAATTAAAAAACGAAAGAAATTGCTAGGTTTCATTGCAAATGTTTGCCGGTGAAATGACTCAACAACAACAACATTAAACATATAAAGTGAGCTAATAATCACCTTTTGTGTACTAATATCAATAGATATAATACGGCCCCCAACACGATTCCTTGCTTCAAGTATTTTAAAATCTGTGCATCCATTCTGTAGTAAATGATAAGCAGCTGATAGGCCCGCCATACCAGCACCAATAATCACCACTTTACATTTTGTAAATGATTTACCTTCATTTTCACTCATATTATTTGAGAAAATAAATTAATATTTTTTCAAAAATATTACCCCGTTTTTATCTTATTATTGTTTTTTCTTCTCTTACTTTCTTTTCGTTACTTTTAAATGCAATTTCTTATAAGAAATTTATTTATTAAAATACACACTTATATCAGCTGATATGTTGCATCTGTCAAAAAATATTTATCCATCTTTAACAGTGCTACCATTATAATAAAATAAAAATTTACTACAATACACTTAGTGTATTTATATATTAAGTAATTGGCTGCTTTTGTTTTAATGTTGAAAATAAATAAAAATATTAAAAAAAAAAAAACAACAAAGTTTCACTTTTATTATTGGAAATAAATACAGAATAATATACGTTCCAAGGAAATGAATGAAAAAATTACTAGTGCAAGAGTATAATTGTATATTTCTGTTATAAATTACAATGAGAATATAGTAATAAATTTAAAAGAATTATAGATTTTTTAAATTAAGTTAAATTGTGTAATGATATTTTTAATCATAAGTAATGTCACGACGTGAAGATATATTTGTGACACCACCTCAAAAGAAATTACGTTTTCGAGGCGATTCAAGTTTAAATCATAATTTAGAAAATAGTCAAATTGAAGAAATTTTTGATACGGTTGATAGTAAAGTAACGGATCATATCAATAAAAATGGAAATGCTAATAAATGTGATGAGAAAAAAGGTATAAAAAATAAATAAAAATTTTTTGACAGTTTGGTCAGAGCTGTCAAAAAAATTTATTCAACATCTGGTTGTTTCATCAATTCGTTTGTTTTTGTTTTTAATTTTAGAGAGGCATGAGACACCATCGTTATATGATTTTGTTAAGGTTGAGCTGACACGTGGATATGTATTAGAACATGATGAGGAGCGTTATTCAGCGCGCCGTGAAAAAATTTATACATTTATGCGGATACCGCGGGAGGTGGAACAATTTATGATCTATGGATTTTTACAATGTGCCGACTCATTTTTATATATTCACACATTTTTACCGATACGATACGTTTTAGCATTGTGTGCGCTTATTTATCGTCCGATTGCAAAATGTTTTGGCTATAGAAAGAATTCAGAGAATATGCTGACACCGGCAGAAAAATGTGATTTGCTAAAAGGCACAATATGGCTAATGTGCACAACATTTTTAATATTAATTGACACGAATCGAATGTATCACGTCGTTAAAAGTCAATCAATAATAAAATTGTACATTTTTTACAATATGTTGGAGGTTGGCGATCGTTTATTATCCGCATTTGGACAGGATACAATTGATGCCCTATTTTGGACGGCGACCGAACCACGAAAAGGATCTCACCGTTTGAGCATTATCGGCCATATCTGTTTTGCAGCAATTTACGTTGCTGTGCACAGCGTACTTATTATGTTTCAGGCGATAACATTGAATGTTGCTATTAACTCGAATAATAAAGGATTATTAACCATTATGATGTCGAATAATTTTGTTGAATTGAAAGGGAGTGTCTTTAAGAAGTTCGACAAAAATAATTTATTTCAATTAACATGCAGTGATGTACGCGAACGATTCAATTTAACGATACTAATGTCTATTGTTATATTGCAAACGATGAAAGAGTTTAATTGGAGCAGTGATCAGTTGCTTGTGATGCTGCCCGATTGTACATATATTTTGCTAACCGAAATAATGGTCGATTGGATCAAGCATGCATTTATAACGCGTTTCAATGAGCTACCTATTGATGTATATAAGGAGTATACAGTTAGTCTAGCATATGACATGACGCAGACCAGGCAAAAGAATGCTTTCAGTGATCACTCGGATTTGGTGGCACGTCGAATGGGATTTATACCGTTTCCATTGAGTGTGATCCTTGTTAAGGCTATTTACCATTCAATAACGTTTAATAGCACAGCGATTTTGTTGTTTATTTTTGGTTTCATTTTGCTGCTGTTGTATCGAACATTAATCATAATTTATGCACTGGGCAAAGCTTGTGACTTAATGAAAAAGCATAAAGAGGAGAAAAACTCTTTATTATCGACTGGTGTTAATGTGTTAGGGGGCACACCGCAAGCGACACCTTCTCAGCAACAGCATGGCCGAAACAGTGTTATTGGTGCAACAACAGATACCGCCTCATCGCCTGTACATTTTTATCCATTACAACGATCACAAACCGTGAATGTTGTTGTAACTGAGTACAAAACACCAAATGAGGATAATAATCTGTTGACCAATGAATTGGGCGCAACAGCGTTATTTTCGAATAGTGACGTTGGCTTAGATGATATTTGCCTTAATGAAAAAGTCTTAAACACAAATATAATGTCGGATGTAATAAACGATAATAGCTTTATAATGACACGGAGCTTCCCGGATTTAGATAATTCAAGTGCTGAATGCTTTAGTAATGCCACAGGTGATCACAATTCAGTTAATCATCGGACACATAAGCGTTCCGAGTCTGAACCCTCAATACAAAGTGCACATATGGATTCAGGTGGTGGCGGTATTGTTGTTGGTGGTACAGGTGCAGGTGTTAATAGTGTTAATAATAATTGAGAGGTGATCATAGGTAAATTTACTGTTTGTTTTGTTTTTTTTTTTTTTTCATTTTTTTTTTGTTTTGTTGCTGTGCTGCTGAAGTAACACAGAATGTGTGACATCAATGCGTTTATTTTATTTTATTTTATTTTTTTTTTTATATAAATAATAAATACCATTTAAGCGTAATTATAGCTTTTCTATACACATATTTAATTGTATATAAATAAATGAAGCAAAAGTTAATTATTATTTTTGCAAATTTTAATTAATTTTATTAAAACAGAAAAAACATTTGTTTTTTGTTTATAACTTGTGATTTGGGATCAAATACCACCTTTTTGTTAGTTAATTTAATTGCATACATTTATATTAATAAAATTATTATATTAAAAGAAAAAAAACGATGATTTTTTTATTTATGTTTTTCTGGTTTAAAAACCGATTTAATATATAAGCAAAAGAGAAAGTTTTTGTGTTTTTTCATGTTTTCTTTTTTTATCGTGAAAATAAAATTTTCAGTTTGCCTTTAAACATGTATGGTTTGTATATTGGATAATGCATTTTTTTTTATATATTATTTAAATGAGATTCTAGCGCTAATAACAGTAAAGAGAATATATATTTTTATTTTGATTTATATGCTTCTTGTTTTAGTTTTTTTTTTTAAATTAATAAATCAATTATTTTACGTAATTAAACAAACAAAAATAAAAATAAAATATGTTTGTAAATTTATTATTAATTTTGGTTATTTTAAATTTTTTTCTTTCACTTTTGAATATTAGTCACTGATGTCGGTTGAGAGAAGTTTTATTCTTTCTTTACCTTTTTTTTTTGGGTTATTTATTTATTTTTATTAATTAAAATTAAAATTAAAATTGTTTTGTTTAGCGTTTAAACTAATAAACAAAACAAGCTTTTAAATTAGTGTTTTTATAATTAGGATTACATTTATAACAGAAAAATTACTCTATGCAAAATACGATGAATAATGGTAATGTAAAATAATATTTGCTTGTGTTGTTATAACGAATAAAACGAAAAAAGTTTATTAAATATTTTAATGATCTTTTCGGGCAAACATTTACATTTACAATAACATTTACATTTACATTTACATTTACTAGGAACCACCAACGCCTTTAATAAATATACAAAACAGGCATAAACATTTTCATTACTACAATGACTGTTGATCCCAAGTAAAATAAAAAAAGAAAAAAAAAATAAAAAGGTAAAAAACAACAAAGCAACCCAATAGAATAAGAAAAATAAAGAAAAAACAAGTAGAAAACGGTTTTATGAATGAAATTACAATGACCTTGTCCTTATTGATTTCCTCATGTTAAACAAAACACAAAAAAAAAAAATAAAAAAAATACAAAACAAAAATTTTCTTTCTACGTGTGCGTTTATATATAATGCCGGTATTGTGGGCTGTTTACTTGGGTGATAAACATTCCACAAGAGTTTTACCAAAAAAAAAAAACGAAAAGTTCCCCAAAGTATAAGTACCGAAAAAACTGAATTCATTTATGTTGCGCAACGGCGAAAATATTGTCTTTTCGTTTATTTTCATACAAATAAAAAAAAAAAAATAAAATAATAATAATAATAATTTATTTACCGGCATGATAATAAAAAGAGGCAAAAAGTTCTTTTTTTTTTGTTTTTACTTTGATAATACACGTTATGAAATTGCTTAAAGCAAAAGTAAAATTTAAATATTTTAATAAGAAAAAGTGAATGAAAGGTTCGTGTAAAGTTTTTCTTTTTTCTAATTGATTAAAGCTGCAATAAAGTAGAAGAATCGCGATTAATTATTCCTCAGAAGATTATATTTTTTTATTCGGAATAAGCATTTACTTTAGTAAGTTTAAGCAAGTCAATGCCCGAATGAAAATTAATTATTCTTTAAGAAATTTTGCGTTTTTTTTTGTGTGCTTTTAGTCAAAGTTCAATCAAAGAAAAAAAAAATTTTTTTTTGATGCTAAAAATGAGTTTACAAATCACCGGGCGTCTCCACCGCAGCGTTAATAAATTTATTTTTGTCTTATATTTCAGCTAAAATTTTTGCTTAATTATTTATTTGTTTATAGAGAAATATATATTTATATATATATATATATTACAACTTTATTTAGCCTTAAGTAATTCTGTTTAATATAAATAAAGCAACAAAAGTAAAAACAAAAAAAACCCAAAGCTTATTTACCATTCACAAAACATGGAGAAAAAACATCGGGAATTTTCATTCTGTTTTTCTTGTATAACGCCCAAATCAAGGCAATCATCATCTCATCTCAGTAAATATTGAACAAAAAAAAAAAAAATTCCAAGAACAGAAAAAAAAAAAAACAAAAAACTTTTGAAACTTTTCCAATACATGCGAATACATTTTATGAATGAAATAATAAATGCGTTTGCGCATTATTTTATATAATACGACGCCCGATTCTCATTTATTTATTTAAAAAGAAATATAGTTTTGTCGTTTCTTTAATTAATTAACAACTATTTTGCAATTTTTTTTAAAAATTACAACATAATTAATATAATTAAAAAAAATTCTTTTCTTTAACCATGAATTAGTCATTATTATTACCCATATATGCAAGCCATTATAAAAACAAAATAAAAAAAAATCCAGGCACATGTGCTTCGTAGCGTTTTTTTTTTTTTGTTAATTTCCCCACTTTTATCAATTTAATTATTAATTACAAAATAATGAACAACGTAGGCGGTGGATAAACAATTTTCTTTTTGTTTTGTTTTTTTTTTTGGGAAAAAGTAAATTTTGTGTGTTAAAAATAAAATAAATAAAAAACAAGAAAAAAAAACACTCATTCATTCATGAATTTAATATGCATTGGGGGATACTTATAACCAAACGAAATAAAATTGCAGTTTAATTTGATTGTTTTTTAATTGTTTTGGTTATTAGTAATTAATTAATTTAAATAAAAAAAAAAAAAAAAACACCCACACAGAGTAAATATTTGAAACTTTTTTCATTTAAGAGTTTTCTAAATCGAAAAGCACATTTTCGCATATTTTTTTGATTGCTTTATATTTCTACAGCACGTGCCGTTTACAGTTTATTGTTGTTGTCGTCGTTATTGTTGTTGCGGCAAAATCGATTTTTTTTTTTTTTTAATTTTATTGCATGAACTTTTCTTTATAATCTCCTGTTATTAAAGTTTTGCAATTTGTTTTCCTGTAGTTTTTATAATTTAAATTGAATGAAACCGTAAAGGAAAATAATGAAAAAATAAAAAAAATGTTTGTAGGGAAATTATAGGAAATTTATTATCATCGATTGACTTTGACATTGACAGTGGAAATAGCTTTAATGCGGCTTTTTTTTTTTTATTTGTGTCTATTGCAATAAATTTATTTTTAAAGTGTTTTTGCTCTATTTAGATTAATTTCGCGTTGCTTTATTAGCGGTATAGAAATTCTAAGGGCTGGTATTGTAAATAATGCGTATTTAAAGAATAAGGTTATGTGTCACAACGACAATTGGACAGCAAAGGTAATTAACCAACCAACCAACATTAAGCTTTAATTCACTAACAACAACAATTTCTGTTTTTTTCATTCATTAATTTCCCAGGAAGTATTTATACTCACATTCCATTAATAAAACAATGAAAAAAAAAATTAAAATATTATTTTTATAATTAAACGTGATATTTACTAAAAATAAATCCTTTTTTTTTTACCTTTTATACGTAGCTATTTACACGACGTCAATGGTATAAAAATAAAATCAAATTTTCTTCTTTCTCGTTTGTTTTTTTTTTTGCTTTCCATTTTGATAACTAGACGTTTGACGTAGTTTTATAAAAAGTAAAATAGCAACAGCACATTGGGGTTGAGTAAGTAAACAAAAAAAATAATGCTTTTTTTTTTTAGGTTATTTTAAGAAGAAAAACGTGTTTGATAGAAGCATCCGAATGATAAACGCGTAATCTAGTGCAATGATAAATTAACGTCGTAAAAAAAGTTAAAAAAAAAAAAAAACGTGTGGATTGGATATTAATAATAATTAAAATGGGTTAGGTTGAATGGGTGGTGAACGGATTGCACTATTTATACGTTAATCAACCTCCGGTTTTATAATTTTATTTTCCATTTTTGTATGGGTTGTGACGCTTTTAACACTAATAATACTCTTGCTGGTGTAAAAAAAGAAAAAAAATTAAATTATTTATGATGCTTTTACCTGTTGACTAGAAAAAAAAAAATTCTTTCAATATTTATTGATTGTTAAAAAAAAAAAAAATGAATGGCTTAGTAAAAATTTCTCACAAATAATTTAATTAAAATTTTCGTGGTAAGCAAAAAAAAAAAAAACACATGCAAACAAGGAAGCTATTAAAGCACATTGAAACGTCAGCAAACATATAGGCAGGTTATACATTGAATTTCTGTTACTGTGTCTACTGATAAAAAAATAATTAAAACGTCACTTGTTGTTAATAATAATTACCCAAAACTTACGTCATTTGATAGGAAAAAAAGAAAAAAAAAATGATAAAAACCACGCTAATTATCATAAATAAATAAATAAATAAATAAATAAATAAATAAATAAATAAATAAAATATTATTATTATTATCATACACTTTGTGGCTTTAAATAATAATAATAATTTTATAATTATTATAATTACGTCTTTTTATTAATGAATGAAATAATACGCACGGCGATTATTATTTTTTTTTTAATAATAAAAATAATAATTATAAAAATAGTTGAAATTCTGTATTAATCGATATATTGATAATTAATAATAATAATTAATAGTAATAATTATTACACTGGCATTGAAATATAATTATTAGAATTGGAATGATAATAAAACTCTCAGATAAACACCGGTCTTGTTTAGTTTAGTTTTAGAATTACCTTCCATATTCCTTTAAAAAAAACTTTCAATGAACCAATTCGTAATGAATCTTCAGGAATTAATAAATTATTAATTTAACCCACTTTTAACCTACAAACGTTACAACGTGCATTAAACACCATTTCGATTAATATTTTTCACTTTAAAGTTTACCCCGAATACGTTTATGAAAGCCGTGTAAAGTTCACGAAAGATTTCCCGTTAAAGTAACAAAAATTGACACGGATATCATAAATTGTGTTTATTTATTCCCCAGATACATATTTAATTGTAAATTTTCTTATAAAATTCTTTCAAAATTTACGGTTTACGGACTCTAATTGAATTTTTTATTTTTTTATTTTTTATTAATATGCTGTGTCAACTAACAGGGTTATCTAATACAAAACTTTCTTCAGCCTAGAAAATATTTTGTCACTACGGTAAAACATGTACTCTTGACCGTATCAAAGTCCTTGATTATGATTTCATAGTGAAAAATCTTTGCGGTGTCACGTCGAGAAGATTTTTATTTATGATAAAACTTTCATTGAACATTAAGGATTAGAACTTGTTTTGCCTAAATGAAAGCCACATATTACAATAAAGATTAATTAGGATCACTTAGTAAAAACAATTATTTTATTCCTAAAAACATGAAATATTGAAGAGAAATTATGATAACCGCATACAAAGCATACGCCGCTTACGATTTTTTTTTTTATTATTTTTCAAATAAACAACAAATTTGCCGGTTTTAGCCTGTCTTAGCTAACAACAAGTAGTTTTTCTGTTTATTCAATTTTATTTTTATTATACATACAGATAGATTTTTGTCTAAAATTAACTCTGTATCGTTAATAAAAATCTCTTCGTGGATGTACACGTGTATGAGCTTATCATAGATTTTTTTTTTTTACTTTCGGGAAATGGTACTGTTTGTTTTAGTTTTGCATAGGAAACGCACGCGGTTTAAAACGTAACAAAATCACTTCGAACAAATATCGTGTCGCCACGTTTCATATGTTGTGTTGCCCGGTGTTTTTCTGTTTATTTTGAACATAAAATTTTCTTTTGTGACGTCAGTCTGACCCCTGTTGACGTCAGCAAGAATAGACAATTCACTTTTTGCTGACGTCAACCGCAGCTACAAGTCTCCTCACATCCATACAGAACAATGATAACAAAGGAAAAAATGGAAGCAAAAAAAGTTGTTATGGTGTAGTAATAACACCACGTTTTAGTAGGGTTGGTCGTGGAGAGATTATGGTGTGTTGGGTGGCTATTAATGTTGTTAAAATTACATGAAACATTCGATTTATCAATATGCGACGGCGCTAAAATTGTATCTCACACCACCTTTATTTATTTTTATTTTATTTTTGTTGTTTTTGTTTTTCCTGCATTGCTATAGTGACAAGAACAGTAGAATAACGATACTAATTTTGGTTGCCGGTGAAACATAATTTTTCTATTTCTGCTTATGTATGCGTGTGATACCATTAAAGCTTCTTTATTGATAAAAATAACTAAAAATAAGAATTTTTCGTTTTTTTTGTTTTTTTTTTGTATATATGGGAGTATGGGAATTAATTAATTTTGTTGATGTAATTTTTACTTTTAAGTATTTTATATATATATTTTTTTTAAGACCTAAACATTAAAGAAAATAATGATAAAGAGAAAATAAAGAAAAGAAAAACATTTCTGTTGATAATATTTTATGAATGAAAACGCCTTATATCTACCGGGAAATTTGGTTGCGTTTTTGTTGTTGAATGTTTTGCCTCGTGTTGCGCAGGCTAATGTTTTTTGTTTCTTCTTTTTATGCCAATATAACCGGTAACATTCTCAAGGACGTTTGCTTTTTCTTGTTTTCACATCATTATGTGCTTTTTTGCTTCAAATAAAATAAGGAAAAAACACAAAAAAGAACAGAAAACGAAGAATTTAACACCACAGCGTAAGGTTTTTTTTTTTTTTCAAATGTGAAATAAAATTGTGTCTCCTACAAACAATTAAATTCAGCGTTGAATTATTCTTGAATGAAATTTATATTGAAAAAAAAAAAAATAATAATAATAAAACCGAAAAATCATTGAAAACTGTTAATGAGTTCTTTGATTCGATTAATGTTTTGCTGCTCCATCATTAGTTATTTGATACTTTTTCAGCATTTTACTTGTTGATTTAAAGCAAAGTAAATAATTTTTATTATTCTTATTTACTTTACCGTATGGCAATAAATTCCTATTTCGCGGAAACAAATAAAATCAAGAAAAGAAAACAAAGGATTTTCATGACAGATTTTAAAGTAATTAATTAATAAATTAATAATAGCGGCGACAAAGGTGTAAATAAAATTTTTTTTTTTTTTTTTTGATCAAAATGATTTTCTGTCTTCTCTCTCTCACACTTTCTTTTCTTTACTTTTCTTCTTCTTGAATACAGGAAGTCAATATTTGAGAATTTATCAATTTCCTCATGTTTATTATTAAAAAAAAAATCTTTTTTATTGTATTCATTGAGCGGAGATTGAATATTTTAAATGCATTTTGATAATGATTTATTTTATTAGAACATAAATAAATAAATAACAAAAAAAAAAAAAAAAAAAGAAAAAATTAATAAAATAAATAAAAATGCTTTTATCGAAAAGTTTTTTATTAATTTTATTAACAAGAAAACGGAAATGGCGTTATGAACTTTTGTGGAAATTTAAAACAAAAAAAAGAACTTTTTTTCCATTTTTTACAAGAATTTCTTAAGATAAAATATTTTAATAGATTATTTGTACGAAATTGTTGATAAGGAAACTGCTCAACATCTGTATAATAAATATTCAAGCAATACATCGTCGCTGTTTCCTTATTATGAATTTATTTTTTGTATGTTTTCCCTTACATTTTTTTTTTATTTAAAAGGGGATAATAAGATTGAGAAAATACCTTTTACAACAAATTAATAATTGTGAAATTGAATTGAATTCAATGCACAGCATTATACGGCAACCAAAAAAAAAAAAAAAAAAACATCATGCACGTCAAATTATTATCTAATGAAGAATCCATAGTTCCGTGATATGTTCTTTATTTAGTTATATGAGCTTATAAAACTAAACAACAAGGTAAAAACTTCAACCAACAACAAAATTAATTAAAAAGGCTGCTTACTTCCTTTATTAAAATTTTGTTCCTGATCTTATTTAGAGAACTTAGTTATCGAAAGTTTTACTACAACTAAATTGTGCATTTGCGGTGTAGTTAGATTACTAGAGATTCGTTGGGCAAGTTTAATTTCTGTGATCCTTCTGTAAGTTTTATTGTTTTTTCTTGTTGAACCAACTTGGGTTGCTACCCAATTTATGATTTTATTGAGTGCAAAGCAGAAAATTTATCCTAATTAGGCGTTGGCTTTTTTTTTTAGAAAAGTTTTAATAAATTGATAAATAAAATTTATAAGAAGAATTTTTGTATGCCACCCGCTTTCTAAGACTTTTGGCATGATTAAAAAAAAAAAAAAAGTTCACAACATAGGAAATAAGAACAAAATATTAAAACAGCACGGTGTCCTAAAATTTTAGGATCAATTTAAAGAATTATCTGGTAATTTCGCTATACAAAATAATTCAATATGATTGAGACGTAAATAGGCGTAAAGTCCTGTCAGCTCCCCTAAAATTTAGAAGCCATGGAATATTTGATTGTTTCCCATATTATTTCGATAACATTTAGAATCGATTTTCCTCTACAATTACAAAATGTAATAACCTTTAAAAAAAAAAAGAAAAAAAAAAGAAAAAAAAAAGCGAATAAATTAAAACAGAAAAAACACCCACCGCCCCACTTAGAAACCACAAATATTAATTATCTACAATACAGCATTGTTTCCTATTAATTTACTGAAAAAGATATTTATTCAGCTCATGTAATTATCTACGTTATATACAAATAACAATCAATCGTTCTCATTTAACTTATTAACAACACATAAATTTATATCCGATAAATAAAATCAAAATACATTTCCTGTTTGTAATAAAATATTAATTTAAAAGCAACGAAAACACGTTTTCGCATTTAGAAAATGGATAGAGGAATGAAAATAGATTGGTAACTGGTCTTGGTATTGCGCTATTTCTCTATATTGTTAATTTACTATTCACGGATATAAAAATTTAACAAAATTATTCTCCTCACTAATCTTACTTCTGTTTACATTTGTATTTAATTTCTCTACTTAGTACTCACATGTTCACAAATTCCGCTCTTATTCGTCCTCTGGAAAGAACAGCGTCCTAGAATCTTTTGTTGATAATTTTAAAAGAATCACTACGGATAAAACAAGATTTATTATCCCTACAAACCTTACTTCTATTGCATTTAACTTCACCCACTTTGCCAGCACTCATCCTACAATCTATAGTTTTGGTTTAGAATCACTTTGCTACTAGATTGTTTTGGTTTATAATCGTTGATCCAGTATGTAACCAACTTCATCAAGTAAAACTAAACAAAGAAAGAAATTTATTTAGAAAAAGCTGACACAACGCATTCATAAGGAATCATTTTTATAATTTGCATCCAGTAAAAGAACTTTCGAGATCAATTCATTTTGTTTCGTAAAACCACCGTTAAACAAATAAACAAACAGAAAAATGTATATCAGCCAGTTAAACAAAACTCCACTTTATATTATAATTAACTAATAATTGGTAATAATTTATTTAAAGTATGTACTTAGTTTTTATCTTATTAAATTGTAAATTCTCTTCATTTTTGTTATATAGATTGTCATTAATTTTTAGTAGTTGGTTATAATTTTTAATTTTATTTTACCTGTTTGTTGCTGTTGTTGTTGCTTCTGAATACAATTAACTCTTAAGTGACGGTTAATGTTTTCGTTTTTTTTTTCTTTTTTATTTATTTCATTTCATTTCATTTCAATATTTAGTTTATTTAAGTTTACTTGTTTAGCACTTTAATTCTGGTTTTAAGTTGCTTAGCTTAAAATTATGTTTTTTTTTTTTTTTTTCATTTATTTATTTTTATCGAAACATTTGACTTAAATGATTTACTTTTTCTTATTATGAACTACATTTAAATGAGTTATTAGTAACAAGGAATTGTAATTAGAGTGAGTTAAACTAATTTATTTTATTTATTAAAAGACGATTTTTAGTTGTTTGTAAACATTGACGTTACTTGATAACGGTTTCTGTTAATAAATAAAAAAGAAAAAATTTTTTTCCAAAGTAAACAAACATACACGAGAAGTTTATATACATACGGGAAAAGTTACTTAAATAATAATAATAATAATCTACAGGTAAGGTAATAAAAACATTTTGATTATTAATTGGTGGTTTGTAATGGAAACTGAGTTTTAATTAATAAAAATATATAATTTTTCATTGATTTTTAGTTTCTAGAATAGAAATGTTTATGGATTGTTGTGAAATTAGATAGGTTTTGTGTGTGAGTTTTACTTAAATAGGTAATTTAGAAGAAGCAAGAAGAGTTGGGCAAATTTCGTATACAAATTTCTGATGGGGGAACTCTTACACTATTGGAAACTAATAGGATGCCTTAAAATACCACTCTGGATTTAATTAAACTATCCGATTCTCAAGACAATCTTGAAGAAGTAGACAGTGGAAGTTGGTCAATCTTTCTTTCTAAGCAAATCAAGCTTCCCTGTATGACCTTTAAAAAAAAATAATCCTTCTTGAATTATTTTTCTACTGTTAATTAATTAACTTTTTAATCAAATTTATTTTTGTTATTGTTTGTCATTCATAATTAAATGCGATTAAAATATTTTCTCTAAACTAATTAACTATAAATTAGGTAAATCTGTTTAAACAACTGGATTTTTAATTAAAATTTTATGTATAATGTAAATAGATAAAGTTAGATAATAGTTTGGTCATAAAATTCACTCATTATTAGGACTTTGTAAGGGTTTTTGCGAGCTTTTTGGAATGGATTATTATTAAAAAATTTGTTGGTGAATTAACGTGTAGTGGTTTTTGCTTTATTGAAATAATTACCTAAGATAAGGTTTTCAGGTGTACTAAAAGTTTTACTTTGGCAATGATTTGACTAATTTTTTGAAAGAACTATTGACAGAGGTTTAAACCATGTTAATCCATTACATAGATAGGAATCAACGCTGGTTTATTTTCAGTCTAAACAGATTTTTTTTACAAGCTTAACACTTGCACTCATCAGAAATTCCTAATATCGCTCTAATAACTGAATAAAGATTCAGACGATATAAATACAAATTGATGTAATTAGTAACGAATTAGTTCTGGCTTTAATACTGCTAAATGGTGTTGAACTTGTTGAACTTAAGAATGAGCTTTTTACTCATCCACATCCTTAATTTAATTTAATTTAATTTTTTTTATTAAAAACTACTTTTAACCGTTAAAAAAATTGTTACAAAAGGTGAAACAATTTTTTAACGACACATCATTGAGATATATTTTTTTTTTCATCATCTCCTCACGATTTTTCGTTTTCGTTTTTATATTTTTTATTTAATTGACTGTAAATATTGACAAGAACGAAAGGTATTAAAATATATATATTTAACAACAGGAATAATATTAAACATTAAACAAAAACAAAAAAAAAAAAAAAACATTAATAAAAACAAATAAATGAATAAAGGAACGAATAATAATAATAAAAATCGAGTGAATTTGTAGTAAAAAAATATATAAAAATGAAAAAACGAAACATTTTTTGTCCAAAAGGTAACGAAACAAAAAATCTCTTCTAATCGATTTTATTTTTCTTTATCGCGTGTGTGTGTGTGTGTGTGTGTGGTGTGTTTGTGTGTACGTTATATAAAATTTAATTATCTTTGGTCATTTTGTTTTTTTTTTTTTTGTTCTCATGTTTGTTTAGTACTTTTACAAAAGGTGATTTAAACACAAATTTAATGTGTTTGAAAAATAAAAATAAAAATAAAAATTCCGTTTCGTTTCTGTTTATTTGGTTAATTAGTTTCTTCGTTTATTATTTGCTTAAAAAATTTCATATCCTTTCCTTCATATGATTTAGTTGGTTGATGGCGTTTGTTGTAAAAAAACAAAAAACTTATGAGAAATTGATCAATGAACTTCGTTTATGAGAACCAAAAATATTGTTGTGCGTTGTGGTAATAAGTGGTAATAAAAAAAAAATATTTATTTATGCTTGCAGAATGACGATTTAATTATTAAAAAAAAAATATTTGAATCCATCTCACAGATACAAAAAAAAAAAAAGAAAAGAAAAAACTACAAAAGTTTGGATGTTTAGTGTGAAGCACATGCAAAAGGGGTAAATTAATGGTAAAAAAATTTAAAACTTTTGAAAAACTATCGCAAAACTATCATCATTGTGTTTCAACTGAAATCTCCCAACAAGGATACATTGAAAAACTTATTAAACAGGTGTGAAAATAATCTTTTTGTACGAATTGTTAATAAACTTAGTTAAAGGACGAAATTGAAGAAGGAAATTTTTTTTTGGAGAAAACTAATTACAGTAACACGTCGAGTTATGCTACTTCCGACCACAAAACACAATTTACATGCAATTAGATCGGAAAACCATTCAAATATCCTTGACAATAATAAAAAAAAAGCAAAAAATCAGTTAAGGAATTATTATAAAATAATTTTGAAAAGTTTTTCTACAACGATTATTCCAAATAAAAGCGCCTACACTGTAATTATCATAAATTTATGCTCATTTGAAATAAAAATAATTCCAATACCTTTCTCATAACATAAAACTTATAATTCCAGGACTTTTAAAACTTTTCCCTTTAGATAAAATTAACTCAAATATAACAAATAAAAAAAATTATTTAAAAAGTATTTAAGGGTTTAATGCGCCCATTTAATTAAAATTATTTATAAATACTGACAAGTTCTGTACTAGTTTTAAAATTATGTTATTAGGGTATGGAAAATTCTAGAGAACTTCATTACTTAGTTTAACTGAAGAGAATTCCCGAAAACGTTACCATATATTCCGTATTAGTTTTTGACAGTTAACAACTTTAGAAAACTCTCGCAATGTATCTGAATTGTATCATAATCGAGGTTTCAACTAAAGTTTCTCATTCAGTTTTGTAATTTACTTAAGCTGACTTATTATTGTTGAGCCCTTAGTTCGTCTATTAATCCTTTTTATAATCTACAAAGTTCTTTTTGATTGATTAATCCACGTAACAAACTTCTGGTGTTATACCTTTGAAAACCTTTGTCTACTCTTCAAAACCACATTCTAAACAAAATTGGATTTTTTTTTTATCACAGAAAACACTTGATAAATTCTGTGAAATGTCAAACAAGAACAACAACAAGAACAGATTCTTCATCTGTTGATCATTTATCATTAAAGATTCTGATTTATATATTTTATTATTATTTTTTTTTTTTTTACTACAGATTCCACTTTATTCATGGATAGTATTACAGATGCTACAGATGCTACTGTTGTTACTATTTGCAATTCAATTCAATTGCCATAATTAAAATATCTTTTCTTCGTTATTCTTTTTTTCTGTTTTTTATTTTTAATTATTAATAAAGGTAACATTTAACCTATCAAAATGATGGCAAACTCTTGACTATTCTATATACCTTCCATTCTTTTGTTACATTGTTTTAAAAAGTAAATAATTGTTCTTTGCATTATTTTGTATCTTTATTTACAACACACAACACAAAACAAAAAAAAAAAAAAACATTGAAAATATCAATTGATAAACCATAAATGGTTCCAATGTTGATGGCGGTAAAAATGTTTTTTAAGTCTTCGGATATACATAAATGAATGAACAAACAAAAATTAAATAAAATGTTAAAGAAAGAAATCAATTGACTTGATGACATAATGTAAAAAAATAAAAGGTAAAAATAACAAAATAACAAAAAACATTGTTCAAAGGATGATATAATCCATTCAATGAGCGTTTTCTTATTTTATTTTATTTTATTTTTTTTTTTTATAATCATTCTTAAAATATCTTTTTTTTTTTTTTTAATTCATTTAATTAAATCATTGCTTGAAATTTTGATAATAATAATAATAATGATAATAATAATAATAAACGCCGCAATTATTTAAATGGAAATTTTATTTTCTTACATACATTTGTCACAAGAGATGTTCTTGTCTTCTGAATGTTTGAATCGACTCGACTATTACAAATTTTTATAATAAAATTGTAATTAATTAAGGAGCTGTTATGCTGATAACAGTTATATTTAGATTAGTAATGTGCTGAACTAACCAAATATCATATTAATAGTACCGGAAGTCTAAAAACAAATTAATAATAAACTTAAAAGCACAAAAAAATTCAACCTTAAAAATAAAACAATTAATCAAAATACAATTTTAACATTTTTAAATAAGTTTTAAACAGATTTTTTTGTATAATGACGTCAACATTATTTATTTGTATAACGAAGCGAAAAAAATTAAATAAATTAGTAGACCTCACATTATCCACGTTAAGATCATCTTAGTCTTAATCTTAAAGTATTACCGCAACAGTAGCAAATTCCACAAGTGTTTTCTCGTTGTTTTTCCTCCTTTGTTTATTATATACGTAAAAGAAATTCCATATTTGTGTATCTGTAGCTTTGTCCTGTTATTACTTTAAATAAATAAATAAATAAAATTCTTGTATTAAATATCAGTAGTGGCCAAATACACGTAATTCTGCATGTCATTATTAAGATGACTGAATATAAAATTTATAATTTCTTAGGTTAGGTTAAATTGTAACAGGAAGAGAGTGAGTGAGTGAACTACACTGATTTTGGTCACTGATTAACTAAAGAAGAAGGAAAAGAAAAAAGAAAAGCAGATGCAAGGATCTTTTTTCATATTAAATTTCATTTAAACTTAATTTTAAACAAAAGCGATTCATCTCTTCAGTTTCTGTTTAAACTTTTTTTTTTTTGTGCTTTTTTACTTGAATTTCATTGAATCGGTTTTGTTTGTATGTTCGTTTATTTATTAAAATTTATTATTTGTTAGTTTAGCGAATAATAAAAATAATAAGAAAAGATTAAGAAGAAAACGTAAAATACATGAATAAACAGAAAATAAATAATTTATTATAAGAATTGAACAAACCAGAGGGGGGTGGGCCCATTATCGAAAAAAAAAAAAAAAATAAATAAAAAAAGGTTAAGAACCATTAAGGAATAAAAAATTTTTTTTCTTTTTTTTTTGTTATAATAATTGAAGATTAAATAAATTTTGGAAATTTGAATGAAGTTTTAAAAACGAAAAATATTTATAAGTGGCCACGTGCCAAAGTCTACAGGTAAAAATGTTTTTTGTTTTTTTGTTTTTTAAAGTGATGCAAAGTGACAACGAGTGGACAATATTATGGATTTTTATTTGAGTTTTAAGGATTCTTTTTCTCTTTGTTCTTGATTCAAAATTATTCAAGTAATGAAGAATGTAATATTTATACACAATTAATGTAAGGATTACCTGAAGTAATGCCACTGGAAAATAGTTGAACATTTTTAAGAGGAGTGTGCTGATATTTTTAGTTAGCTTCTGGCATCATCTTCACACTTTATATCGTAATTTTCGGTTTATAATAAAATCGTAAATTGATATTTCGAGTCGTGAAAATTTTACAATTTCTTTCCCAACCGACTTCCGACCGATTTCATTCAAAATATTAAGGAAAACTTGGTTACCCGATGTTATTCTAATTTTATACCAATAAATGACGGATTTACTTGTGACCCAGAGTTAGATTATCAAAATTTCTGCCTAATATTGAACATTTTTAATCCTGATTACCACATAGCACCTTTAAAACGCTGCAATATTTAGACATTTACTTAACTAGCGCTAAAAAAAAAAAAACTATCACCACTACGTACAAATTTTTCATTTTTTATTATTAAAAATTGAATTAATTTCCTTATAAAGTAACATCGATAATAGAAAATTTAGTATCACAGGCACTAGGCACTGAGCACTGGTTACAAAATGAAAAAAAAAGAAGAATTTAACGAGTTTAAACCTTTTTTTTTTTCTACCTTTCACCGCTACTAACGCGCATTGTAAAAGTTTTGTTTTTATTTCGTTTAAACATTTAAACGAAAAAAAAAAAAAACAGCCTCCTATTCTCTCAAAAAAAAAAAAAAAAAATAAATAAATAAATAAATAAAAAATCTAATTAACCCTTTTCTCCACAACGATGTCACAGTGATTTAATTTATTAATTTACTGTTAAACAATAATAAAATGTTTCTTATACGAAACGAAACATTTTAATCTTTAGTTGTGCCTTGAGTCTTGCGTCTTGAGTCTTTAAGTTTTTTTGTTTTTAATGAAATATTTTTTGTTTCTTTTGTATAATAATAATAATAATAAAAAACGATGAAAAGAAACGAAAACGAAAAAAAAATTTTTTTATTAAAGGTGTGTAATCAAAAACTATGATCGAAAAACTATCAATTACACTAAGATCTTATCATCACACCTTGAATTGGAAATTTTTTTTTTTTTGTTTATTCCGCTTTATTATTTTTATTTTTTTTTTTTTTTTTAGTTTTTATTTTATTAAATATTTATTTAAAAGTTATGTTTGTTAAATGCGTGTGCCTCTTGTTTTTTTTTTGTTTCTTCTCTATGTAAATATTTTCCATTTAAATTAAGCATTTGTTGTTGCTGTTGTTGTGTATATAGAAATGTCGTTTGTTTTATTTAATTTAAGCGGTTAAATTGTATTATTTCGTTTTTTTTTTTTTGTAATATGTTTTGTTGGCTAATGTTGTAAAAAGTTTATAAAGCGGCACACGCTTCATTAATGGTCTGTCTCTTCTGTGTGTACATTGTACCAGTGTACCAGTGAAGCATTTAAAGTCAAATATAATTTTTTTTTTCACTGTTGATTGTATAACAAAAAGCTCAGGTAAAACAACAAGTTTGTTTGTTTGTTGCCTATTTTTTTATTATTATTATTATTATTATTAATACTTTATAGTGTGATTTAATTATGATTTTTCATAACGATAAACGATGATAAACCTTAAATAAAAAAAGATGACATCAAAATTATGAAATATTAATAATTTTTTATTTTATTGTTGAAACAGGTAGGTAAAAAAAAAAAAAAAACAAGAAGCTAAAAACAAAAAAAAAAAAACTGAAAAAATATTTTACTGCATCGATTTATTAACACAAAAAAAAAAAAAAATTTATAGTGTCAGATTATATTCGCTGATTATAGATTACACAGCGAAGTAACAAAACAACACATGAGAAGAGAAATAATAATTTGAAAAAAAAAAACAAAAAAACTTTTGTATTAAGTGGTTTTTATCGTTTTTTGATTTTTGATTTGTTGTCTACGCACGACGTAACAGTTAAAGATTAAACTTAAAGCACCAAAAAAAAAAAAAAAAAAGACAGAAGTCATTATTTAATTTAATTTAATTTAATTTTTATTTTTTGTCTTAAACAAAGTATTTTTTCAAGACGCAAAAATAAAAAATAAATAATAAAAACGCCAGAATAGCGCTTTTTTAATGAATTTTTATTATTTATTCGTGATTAAAACACCCGCTCCTAATTCAATTAGTCGGTTTTGTAATGTAATAAAAAATGTTTTTTTTGTTTTACAAAAATCCAAATAATTGAATATTTTTTTTTGTACTTACTCTCTGCTACCTTCATTAATAATAAATTAATTGAATACACAGCAAAAAAAAAACAGTTTTCGCATAACGCATCATCATTTATATATTATGAAGAACGTTGAAAATGCTTCAAAATCCAAGTTTATTGTGTAATAATTTAAATGAATATTGTTGCTGTTACTGCTGCTGTTGCTTTTTAATTGTAATAAAAAAAAAAATAAATAAATAAATAAATAATAAACAGCAACAACACAGGTAATACAATAAAACAAAAACAAAAACAAAAAAATAAATAATAACAAATTAAATTAAAGCAGGTAGTAGTTAATCAGCTACTGTATGTAGCATTCCAATTAATTTTCTTTTTTTCTCTTCTTTTCGTACATTTATTTATCTTGTGCTTTAATAAAATTAATGAAACCACAAAACAATAATACTATCAACAAGTAAGCCAGACCATAACCACATTATAAATGATTTTTTTTAATTTTTTTTTTTTTTAATGTATGTAGCATAAGGAAATCGTACAATAAATGCAGACAACGATCAGTTAAACAACCGAGCAACAAACAGTATACAACAACCTACAAAAGAAAATTTATTTTTTTTATAAAAACCCTATAGGACCACGCCTACTTTTGACGTTTTATTATTATTATTATTTTTTTTTTTTTTTGGTTGTTGTTGTTTTGTTTTACTTATTTATTGCAAAATTTCTTTTAATTGTTTTTTTTTTTCGTGTGTGCAGTATTAATTGAATAAAATTTGATCGTGTGAAATTCGATCATGCGAAAAGTTTAATAAGAAAGAAGAAGAAGAAAAAGAAGGAGAAAAAGAGTTTTGTGGTTTACTGTAGGTGAATAATGCGCTTTTATTCGTTAAGCCAAAACAAAAAATGTGCTTATTAGAATACATTACGTTCATTTGTTCGTCTAGTAATGCTTTTAATGGGATGCGGTTTTTATCGTTTTATTCGATTATTATTCATTAGCAATAATGAAGCTTTAAAATCATTAATTTTTATAAGGTTTTTGTTAAAAAAATATTAGTATCAGCATCAACAGCAGTATTAGGTAAAGAATATTTGTTATTTTTTTTTCCTTTTCTCTGACTCTGACTCTGACTCCTAGACAATTTAAAATTTATTATTTGGCTACATTTAACGCCCTTTTTTTTATTTAATTCCATTAAAAAAAAAAAAACTGGAAAATCGATAAAACGTTTTTTGTGACTGATTCGTTCGATTCCACGACGGAACAAGAAATTTTTTCAATGGAAGCTGTGCTCTTATCAACTGACTACACGTAAGGATAGCGGACTTTACCGAAATATTGCATAATCTAAAAAACGGCTACAGGAATAAATAAATAATACGAA
Organism: Ptychoptera albimana; assembly: GCA_961205885.1. NCBI lineage: Eukaryota > Metazoa > Arthropoda > Insecta > Diptera > Ptychopteridae > Ptychoptera > Ptychoptera albimana. The sequence continues at coordinate 26,638,485 of OY540803.1, forward strand.
AGACACAAATAAGTTTGATGCTCACAAGTTTTTTTTATAAACACACGGACAATGGTCATAAAATAACGCGATAATTAATCTTCCTTGAGAAACTATGCGTCATCAATGGTTCTTCACAGAAAAACAGTAAAACACTCGAATATGAACTGTTGAACGTCTTTCCTCTACATTTTAACACCTAAACCATTATAAAAAGTCCTGTATTCAAATCCGAAACGAAACTTAAGCATTTTGATTAAAAACCCTAAACAGGCCAATTCTTAAAACACTTCTGTTCCTTTACGAAATAATTTAAATCCAGAAGCCTGATTACGTGGGTAATTACGTAAACAAAATGCCAGACAATTTTTTCTTTTAAAAATCATTCAAAATTTTCGTATCCAGCTATCTAACAAAGGTGATTGCCACGCATTTATATTATGCAAACTATAGGTAAAAATTAATAACAATAATAAACAAAAATTTCATAAATAAAAATAAAAATCTTGATACCGTCGTAGTTTTCACCTTTTAGTCTTCGTCTTTATTTATTTTATTTAATTTTTTTGCTACTGTGCAGTAAGCTTTTCAGTTTCTGTTTCTGTACTCTGAGTTTCGCTGTGTTTTGTTTGTTTGTTTGTTTGTTTATTTTAATTTTTTTTTGATGTTAAATGTCGAGTGTGTTTCAATTTCATTAACAGAATAATGTAAAATGCAAATCAAATAATATAAATAAAACCAATACGACACACTGTATTGTGGAATCGAGAATAAAAAAAAAAAACAGAAAATTTAATTTTAAAAATACAATTAATTAAGGAGAAACATAATTCACTGTGTGATATTAAAACAAAACAAAAAATAAATAAAGGAGCAACAAGGAAAATAAGAAAAAAAAATAAAAAATAAATAAAAATGAATACAGGAGAGAGAAAAGTGATTTTTCGAATTAAATTTCTAAGAAAATAAAATTTCTGTATTTTGACTGTGAAATCCTTTTTTTTAATTTTTTTTTTTTATAATTAAGTAAATGAATGTGAAATGTTTTGTAATTTCCGATGTTTATTAATATAATTATAGCGTTTGATTTCTTTTTTTTAAGTTTAATGACTGATTGTAATTAATTAATTAATTTTTTTTTTTTTTGTATGAGTCATTATATGTTTGACATCCTTTTTGCAAATAAATTTTAATATTATTTAACCATCTGTTCCAAGTAATAATTGATTAAATTACTGAATGGTTGATAATCATGCTTATAAGCTATGATGGAATTCCACTTAGTGACTAAATTTAACTCCATAGTTAAGTTTCATTAGTTCAATTTTTTTTTTTTAGATAATTTAAGTTTTTTTGTAGGACTTTTCATTAGAAATAATTACGATTTTGTGATCAGTGATTTTGATGGTAATTTACATTGGAAGTCTAAGTCTAAATGGCATTGGATCAGTAAAACACAAAAATATCGGCATTGTATTCTCCCTTCTCGTTAATTCCTGAGTATCTAACGTATTTAGGAATCAATTAGGTTCATTAAACGATTAATGCCTGTATTTGCTTAGTTTTACTACTTTTGTTCTATCAAAATGACTTGAATTAACGTTTTTTTTTTTACAATAAATAAGAAATAAAAACCACTAAGGTAAATCAAGTAAAAAACATTTATAAAGACACAAAAAACTATTCAAGTATCCTAACGAGATTATGACGTTTTTTCTTAAATGTTTATTTCATGTCATTATTAACAAATTTATTTTCAACAGCAAATAATTCATATTTGCATATGAACAAGTTCCTACAACCACAAACACGTACACTAACTAAAACCACACTTAAATTACACTTTATATATATATATAATTTTTCTTAAAATTATATAAATTCTGTCTACACAAAAAATAAAATAAAATAATGAGTGAAACAAAAAGCACAAACTAACCAAATCTAATAAATCTGAATATTATAAATAAAATAAATTGTAAACACTGACTTAGCGAATATAGTAATAATAATAATAATAATAAAAAAAAAAAAAAAGTGACATAGGTTTCTATTAATAGAAATGCAGTAATAAAATGTTTTAAAACAAAAATTGTTTTTTTTTTTTTTGTTTATTTATTTATTTAAAATAATAGTTCGTTGCTATTGAAGTAAAAGGAACTTTTTAAACATTTATGGATTAAGAGCAATTTTTTATTTTTTCTTTATAATATTTATAGACATAAACCAATTATAAGATTAATTTCAATGATTCAATCACAGAGAGTTATATATTTATTTAAATATTTTCATGTAAAATTTTTTTATTTTCAGCTGTGCTTTGCAGGGATGAACTTTGTTTTTGATTTACTGCTTTTTACTGATCGAATAATTTTTGTTACACCAACTGTTCTAATAGATTTTTTCTTAGATATTACTGGACAGCAGGGCCAATAATTTCCGCCAATTACCTAATACTGTCAGTATAATCTGAATCCAACACTTTGCTGAACAATAGCACTAAACTCCTTAATTATTTTAAACGATTTTTTCAAGCCTTTTAAATGCTGTTGAAATGTCTTAATAAACGTAGTTGTCCTTGACTATTTTAAGAATATACAATTTACATACAATTTAGGGTTGTACGAATAAACAATTGGAAAGGATTTTTACAAAAATTATTACCAATGACTTTGTCATCTATTTTCCAGATTATTTATTTGTAACGAAATTATGTTTTTTCTATGCTTTAATGCTTTAAATAATACTTTGTGACGACATATTAAAACAAGACACTGTAGTCAAAATTAAGTAATTAATTATATTTGTTTGGTGAATGTTTTTTGTTTTTTGTTTTTTTATCTCCATCTATTCTATTGATCACATCTCAGTGCTTCATGTATCAAGGGCATAAGCAAAAATTATTTTAAAACTGATTCCTCATATTCGATATTATTTTACAATAATTTTATTTGTTTTTTTTTTCTTATTTAAACGCAAATCAATCACACAATAGCGTAATTAAGTCTTGTTGCCTTGTCTTGTTAACCAATTGAAACAAGTGTACAAAAAATCTACTCTCTGCATAACAGAGAAACATAAAAAAAAAAAAAAAACATTAATGAATTGCATAAAACGTTCTTACAAATAATCTAAATGCATAACCAAATTACTTTATATGGTAAAAAAAAAAAATAATATTATTTCGTTTATATTTCGCAATTAAATAATAAATTAACATAATTTTAGATAATAAACTTTATATTATGCTGTTTTTGGACTTTTGAATTTTTATTTTTTTATATATGTATAAAAAGAAAAAAAATACAAAACAAATGTAAACATAATGTTGATCACAAGTAAAATAAATAAATAATTATAATAATATTTCATGTTTGTTTGTTGTTGTTGATTGTTTTTTTCTTATTTTTTTTTTAATGAAACCACCTATTAAAATTTTTTTTTTTTTTTGTATATAATTTATTTTAATTATTTATTTATACATAATACAACCATGTATTGAATAAAATAAAATTAATTTTTCATTCATAAAATAAAAAAATAAAAAAACTTATTTATTCATTTATTTTATACGATTAAAGTGAGTTAATTCGGTTGATTGATTGAAAATACAACGAAAATAAAAAAAAAAAAATTAAATTAAAACTATTGGCTAATTTTTTTTTTTTTTTTTATTGTTTTTATTAATATTACAAAACCGTACCGTGAAATCAAAGGAAATTATAACGAAATTTGTTTATTTGCAAATTTCACTATCTAGATAAAAAGTGATAAAAATCTGTTGACTACAGGCCACTTAAGTGTTAAAAAGTTTTTGTTTTAAAACACCGATTTTATTGAAAAGCACATAAAATGTCAAAAATAATTTAATTTAATTATACAACCAGCACACAATAGCCATGAAGAATCAGCGGTAAGCTGAAAGCTAATGGGAATAGAGGAGAAGAAAATAAGAGAATTTTATAATAAAAACGAAAAAAAAAAAAAAAGCTTTGTTAATTCACACATTTTATGAAAATAATTATTTAAATAAATAATAAAAAAAAAAAAAACATAATAAACGGTTTAATTGGTGAAAGTTAATAACAATAATAATTTTTATGTAATAATAATAAAAAAAAATTGTCATAAAAATGAAAATTTTTTCGTTTAGCCGAGAAGCTTTTTCTATGGTACAGCTTTGTATATTTTTCTAATTTATTATTTGCTTATTAATAGCCTGGCAAACACGGATTATTATTTATGAATAAGATAAACGAAAAATAGGGTTACGTATTACGAGACTAAAATGTCATCAAAAAAGCATATTTAGTCCTAGGAAAGAACGATAGAGACTTAGTTTCATTCCAATACCGTCTCACATCGTCTACTACGGTATTAAAATACGGATAATAAGCAAATTCGGTTTGATTATCTTGATTTGACAGATGAGTAGAACACAAAGAGACCAGTGTTGTCGAACACAATAGAAAATTAAAGCAACGTTAGAGATGCTTCCATATGATATTCACATCCATATTTTACCATACACAAAATTTAATTCACCAAAGCGAAACTTTTATATTTGAATAAAACTTAATTCCATCAATAACAGTGTTAATCAAACACGTTTTCCATTTACCATAACGTTTAGGCAATCATTTACACGTAAATATTCTCTGTTATACAGATAAATTGTGATTAAAACCATTTCAACAATAGTAGAATAATTATTAATTATAATTAACAGCAGTAACAAGTTATTACTGTTTCATATAAATCCCTATTAAGCTTAATTAATTAATTTTTCGTTTGTTATTATAATACACAATAATAAAAAAAAAAAAATAAATAATATTAAAACGAAAAACGATATAAAATTATTTTATAGGAATAAAATTAATCAAATGCTAATCTCACAATGAAACGATGTTCAAAAAATCATTGACAAATTTATAAATGTTTTGTCTAATTTATATATATTTATGAATTATACATAATAATAATAATAATAGTAAGGTAAATGAATGAATAAATATATAAATTAAAATGTAAACAAATCATCACTTGGTAATTTTTTGTTTTCTTTATTTTTTCCGTTTCTTTAATACAAAAAATTTGTTTTGGTTTCTTGTTTTTGTTGCCGTTTAAGTTGACAGCAGTTCGTGAACAATTGACATATGCCGCAATATTAATAATTTTTTTCTCTCTCTCTCTCTCTCTCTTTTTACTGCTTGTCATAAATTTAAATAAGTCGGTTAAAACGTTTGTTTTTTTTTTTTTTTTTTTTTTTTTTTTTTGTATACGAAGAAAACTGCAAGAATAGCAATAATATATATATATATATTTGTTATTTAATTTAACGTATTTCTTGTTTTTCGTATATTTCAAGCTACGCTTTTTATTTTTACTGCTTACCATATGAAATAATTTTTTAATTTTTTATTATAGATTAATGAGATTTTATTTGTTTTAATTATCCAATAATAAATTTAATTAATTTAATTGCCAATTGATTGCAATTGTTAATAACAAATTAAAATATATTTATATAATATAATAATATATATATAAAACGATTGAAATATTATAATTATCAATATTACCATATAAGAGAGTATGATTATATATATATATATATGATTATTATTTTTATTTTTAGGTTAGAATATATATTTATGGTTAAACAAAAGAATGCCGAATGCTGGTAAATATTACAAACAAAAAAAAAAAAAAAATAATAATAATAAAATAAAATCCTGTCATCATCATGAACTCAATTTTATAATAATTTCTATGATGATAAAACGAACAGCGATGAATTAAAATGAAGAAGTAGAAGTAGAAGAAGAAAAAGAAAATAATAAAAATAACCATCGAGATTTTTGGGTAAAGATTTTTTTATATGATAAAAATATTTCTCACGTACAAATGGTACACATGTGAATATGCCTTTTTTTTTCATTAGAGCACCGCGTAGAAATGATCTGATTTTTGATTGAAGAAAAACAGACAAAATCTTATCACGTGAATAATAAAAAAGAAACAAAAAAAATTAAAAAATCAGCGTATTTAAGTTGTCATGGAGCTTTGTTACTGAGAAATTGTTTTTTTTTTGTTGAGTTTTTTCTTAAAGTTCAACTAGGCTAATGTCCATGTTGACATGACAATATCGGTCGTTTAGCTATAAGGAAACTTCTTGTAATTTGCAAAGTAAACAGAATTTAATAATTAATTGTTTAAAAATAAGGAAGAACAAGCTCAATAATAATCTTTTAAGCAAAAAAAAAAAAAAATCTCAGCCATATACCTGGTCACTTATTTAGTATGCAAGTTACCAGTTAAAGTTTCTTCAACTTAATTTAAGGTGTGCTAAGTATTAGACGTGAAACTGTAAAGTCCAATTACATGAATTATATGAAAATATAATTTTTTATTTTGTTAATCATTTTTAATAAAATAATTCCACAATAAACATGTTCCATTAATTAGGAAAGGATATTTTAGACAGCATATATTATGTATAAAAAGTAAAGAGAATAAAAATAAACAAAATCGACAAATAATTGCATAAAATTTAAATAAAAAGAAAACGAAAAAAAAAGCCACAAGATATTTTATAATAAAAATAAAATATAACAAGGGGCTAGGTTAGGCGCCACACTTTTAAAATTAATGAAAACACAACGTTGCAATAATAACAACAACCAGAACCAAAAGAGTTAAAGATAAAGTCAAAGGAAATAATGTTTAAATGTAAACAAAATATTAAAATAATAATAATAATAATATTAATAATAAAAACAATACGACCACATCATAATTTCATCGTTTTATCTTTTATATGTAAGTTTCTTACCGTTCTTGTTTATGTCCATTTGTCTTCATTTTATTAAAACAAAATAAATTTAATTGCAATGCCATTTTCTTTTTTTTTTCTTGTATTTTTTTATGTTTTTTTTTTGTTTCGTTAACTTTGCCTTACCTTCCTTGAGACAATTTATTTAAATTATTATTATTCTTACTGAGCACATAATTATTCCTGATTTTTTTAAATTAATTTATTTACTCTTTTTCCCATCAAGTAAATTATTATTCATTAGAAATAATATTTTTTCTTCTTTTTTTTTTATAATGTTGGCTAAATTAAATGTGATTACTCTCCAAAATTATTTCTCCAAAAAAAAAAAAAAAAAAACAAACGAAGCTAATCTGTCATCCGTTGCGTTTTTATTATATAAAACATGCGTCATGTATTGAAAGTGTAATGCCGGTTAAAAACATTTACGGAAGTGCTAATAAAATCTTAATTAATTTAATAAAACAATATAAATTAATGTTAAAATAAAATAATAACCGTATAATTAACTTAAATGATAAAATTAATTACAACAAAAAAGAGAAAAAAAGATTATTTAATTAATTATCTATAATATTATTTATGCGTTATTTATCGTTATGTGTTTATTCATAAATCATTAAAAGAACGAAACACAGGGGAGAGTGAAAAAAAAAAATTTAAACTACAAAATTGTAACAATAACACGAAAAAATAAATAAAAACGGTAAAGTTATTTAAATCATATTAAAAACGATAAAAAAAAAAAACGTTAAAATAAGAAACTTAAGAAGTAGCTTAAAAAAAAAGAAGTTGTGTCGAAGATAAAAATCATGTACAACAGGGTGAGTAACAATTAAGTTAGTTAATTAATAAACATATTTACGTTTTATTTTCATTATAATTTACATGATTTTTCTGTTTGTGTGTTTATTGTGTGTTATTCAAAGTGGCTTAAAATATAATCTTAAGAAGTAATAAACAAACAAACTGGTTTACCCTGTAAAATGTTGTTAAATCAAATAACTAACAAATTAAACAAGGTAGTTGTTGCTGTTGATCGTTTTTTTTTTTATTATTATTTTTCTTAATGTACCCAAGAGTACTTTGTTATATGCGGTGGAATTTTTATGTTATTTTGTCTATACATAACAAAAATAAAAAGATTAAAAAGAAATAACGAAAATAAATAAATAATAATAAAGAAAATATTTAATCTAATCTCTTTAAAATAACGTAAAATTTGCATTATGCTTTGTAGTAAAATAAATATTGCATATTTGCCTTGTATCTTTCATTTGAAAATTTATATGCAATTAATTATTTTTTATACTCTTTCTCTTATATTTCTAGATAAATTAATGAAACAAATAATAATAATAATAATAAAAATGCAGTAAAGGAAAATATTGTGATTGCTAGAAATAAAAATTAATAAAAAGAAAAATATATTTCTTTTTTTTTTTTTTAAGTTATAAGGTAGAGAGAAAAAAAAAATACAAAACTCCCTATTATATAAAACTTAATTAAAGCTTCGTTTAGCTACTTTATCTATATTAATATTAATAACATATTCATTCCATTTTAATTTTAATCAATACTAATAATTATAATAATAATGATTATAATTACAGTGCAACAACAATAAATGACTACTGAATTAATAATAAATTTTATAATCAAATAAATAAATAAAATATGGGAAATATAAATGTAATTTTGCTCTAAAAAATGTTTGTTGTAATGTTTGTTTAATCTCTAAAAATGAATGTAAAGAAGAAGAAAAGAAAAAACGACAAAAACAGAGCTTAAAGACAACTTTGAACAGATTAAAAACTAAAGTACCGTATGGGGCACGCGCTATTTTTATATTTTTATATTTTTATTTTTTTTTTTTTCCTTTTATTTTTGTTATAATTTTTCTTGTGTCTTTTTATTATTATTTTTTTTTATTTTACCTACACCGCCAACTGCAATTCAAATTTATTATAATAAACGTATAAAATACACAAAAAAGTAAGAAAAAAACAACAAAAAAGACAAAACCAAATGTACAGACATAAAAAAAAAAATAAAAAAAATAAATAAATAAAGAAAACGCAACATAACATTGTACCACACCAATATTAAACAAATGATTGCACATGCAAACGATATTTATTTTTGGATGCTGTGTAAAAATAAAAATGAAGGAAAAAAAAAATATAAAAAAATAAATTAAAATTAAAAGAAACAAGTTTTTCACCTTAGCAAAAAGTATAATAATAAAAATAAACTAACTTAAACAAAAAAAAAAAAAAAAATAAATAAATAAATTTACAGAAAAGTTATTTTTAACGAAATTATTTGCATGCTTGGAGAAATAAATAAAAACAAACTGCATATGCAGTAATAATAATAATAATAATAATAATAATAATGATAATAATAATGAAGAAGAAAATAAAATATTAATAAGAAATGGATAATTTTCATTATGATTTGTTTTTCATTCGTTATCTACGTTTGCAATATCCTTAAAAAATGTTTTAGAATGAGTTTTGACGTTCTAATATGTTTTCCGTCAAATAAAATCAATTGATTGTAATTTGTGGTTGTCGTGACTAGTGTGGATAGTTTGAATTTGATTGATAACATTGGTTCTATCAGTTAAAATAAATAAATAAATTATTTAACATTGTAATAACTGAAAACAAGTAAAAGCTTTCTGTTTAAATAAGTAGTAAACAAATATATAAACAGCAGTGTCCTGTTCATAAATACCTTCTTGAATTTATTTATTCACACGTAAATAATCTCAACAAATTACAAAATACATAATAAACGGTTGTGACTTAAGGGTTGTCTAATTAATTTTTGAAACAAAATGATATTAACGCTTCTGGCATTCCACGAGTTTTTTTTTATTAATGCTTTTCGGTTTGAAACCCCAAGTATTGTCTTGTTTAGACGAAATTGTTTTGTCGCCTTTTGCTTTGCTTAGTTTTAAATTAGCGACCACCATAAATAATAAATTTTTCTACAGCATAGAAAAATACAATAATTAAATCTCTATGACAACTCATAATTTATTAAAGCACAATGTAAACAAATCAATTTAATTAAATTAAAATTTTATAAAATTATTATTAAAAACGAATGAAAAAAAAAAAAATATATAAAAAATTTAGAAAGAAGAAAAACCAACAGATAACTTTACCACAAATATGTAGGTTAAAAACTTGTTTTTATAGGCAGGTAATAATTAATCCAATAAAAGCGTTACATTTATCAAAAAACGAAACGAAATAATAATTACAAACTTGCATCCCAATTTTATGAATTAATATTTAATAATATTAAACTTGTATTTTCCATTATGCCAATTTTATTTTATATAAATAAATTATTGCATTTTCTAGTTAAATAATTTATTTTAATTTAAAATAAAATAATCAAATCAATTGATAATCATGATTAATAAAAATGCGAAAAATTTCTTTAACTTCTAATGTTGGTAAATTAAATATAAAACGTAAAAAAAAAAACTAAAAACTACAGTAGATGATTTTGTTTGTGAACTGTTAGACGTTGTTTTTGTGGAAATTACTTAGTAAATTGTTAGGTCAATGGTTCAAGCATCTTTATGCCTAGGGTTACCTGTATTTGTGTGTTTATAAGTTTTGTTTAATTTAGTTGTTTCAGCTATAGTTTTGTACTAACAAGTTGTTTACGATGGTTTGGTTGCTCGGTATATTAATCCAATTGTGTGATGTGAGGGAATTTTCGTAATAGTGAGGTAATTTGGATTGAAAAGTATAGTTTAGAAAGATCGCATGCAAGATATTTATAATTGTTCCTGAAGGAGTTTTAACAAAAAAATTTTTGTTTATATGGATTCTAGCAATAAATTTGTTTCGTAAACTGAGTGTTTTTACAGTAAATGCTATTAATTTTTAATAAAATAGATAACGAAGCCGATTTTTTTATTTAGGTTTATTCTACCTGATAAATATCCTTAACAGTTGCGGTTGATGAAAAGTCGATTAGAAGTTTAATTAATATTCCAATTAAGGAGGTATAAAGTAAAAGTAAGGATCGCATAGGTACGGTAACAAAAATAATAATAAAAGTCGACACAGCAAATAATTTTATTCATGCACTGTAAATACAAATGAATAATTTTGGATTTTATTTATGTTTTTGTTTATTATTATTAAAAATAATAATTTTTTTTTTTTTTTTTTTTGTTTTTTTATAATAATAAAATTTATTCATTTAGTAAAAGTTGTAACTAATAATTTTCTAAGCAGAAAATACAAAAATTATTATTATTTTTTTTTTTTTTTGCATTTAAGTATTTAATACAACAACATGTATCTAGTTTTGAAGGTATTTTTTCTCTTTTTTTTTTTTTTTGTTTCTGTTATTCCATCCACTTTGCTTCAATATGCATATTATTTTTTTTTTTAAGTAAAATAATATTAATAACACGATAATAACAACAACCGCAACAGGTAAACATGTGTAATCGAAGTTAAATGAACGATATTAATATATCATAAAAAAGAATTAATAATTATTATTACCTGGGTATGTTTCTTCTCATTTAATGATTGTTTTTTTTGTTGTTTTCTGCGTTTTTCTTTTGCATTTTGCTTTTATAGACGCGCTTTAAATACATAATTAAAAGAAAATTTTTATTTTTATTATTATGCAGAATACTTTATTATTTATTAATCAAATTTGTTTCATTTCGTTTTTTTTTTTTTTTTTTTTATTGCAATCAAGTCGTTTAACTATGATGGGTTTTTTTTCTTCTTCTTCTTTTTTCCTATAGTTACTTTATAAATTCATATTATATATATTCTCTATTCACTACAAGTTTTATATGTTTTATAGTATTTAATTATTATTATGCAATGTGCAAACAAAAAAAAAAAAGAAAAGACAAGACAAGACAAACATATTTATAATCCTTAAATTTTTGTAAATGTAATTTTATACAAATTCTATTAGTAAGTAGTGTGTAAAGTAAATAATTTGTTGATTATGTTGTGAAACATATTTACAACGTTGTATCACTATGTCATCACTATGATTAGACTATTGTACAGGATTATTAAGTTATGGGTTACTCGGGCAGTGCTTATATTGTAAAATAATTTTTCGAAAGTTTCTCTTAGCTTTTAATTTAGTTCTTGTAATCAATTTTAATCTACTTCGTAGTTCTAAATTCTAAATAGAAATTTTGTTGAAGTTTTTTGTTTTTATTATTATTATACAATCGGAATTTATTATTATTATTATTATTCATATAATTGCAATTGCGAAATTTGATTAGAAGAGAAATTTCTTTTAGATAATTTCTATAAAAACGCCATAGGTGTTTGCTGTAACTAAAACTACGAAGCTTTTTGATAATAATTTTATTATGTTAATTATTTGAATAAATAATAGAATTATTATTAATTAAGAAACTATAAATGTGTTAATTACTTGGAATTTTGTAAATTTTATAGAATAAATGCTGTTGGGCATTCCTTAACTTTTCTTCATTATTTTTCTATTTGTGTATTTTGTTGTTTGTACAAATGCATTTTTCTGTTAACAGAAAAAAAACAAACAAACTTAATTTTATTAAATTAAATTTAAAGATTAAAAGTAAGATTGAAAAACCCCAAATGTAAGAATGAAAGAAATAAAGATGAAGAAGAAGAAGTAGAAAAAAAAAATCAATTCGATTGATGACTTCACCCATAAAAGCTCTTGTTAAAATATTTGTCAATTTGATTTTTATCTTTATGGATACATTTTTTTTTTTTTTTTTAAGTTTATTAAAATTTATTTAAACATATTTCTGTTTTGTTGTTGTTCTGGGTATTTGTGTTTATGTGGTTCCTATTTTTCTTAATAAATTAAAAAAAAAAAAAAAAACATTTTTACTTTTCTTCTTCTTCTTCGTCTTATTGGCTTTTTATTGAATTTATTTTATATAAAATTTAAATGTCCATCTATCTCTCTATAAAATATATATATATATATATATTTAAATTTAAATTTAAATTAATTTTCTGTCGTTCTGTTTTTCCCTTATCTTTTTCAAGTCGCTTTATTATTATTTTTTCATTAATTTTGTTTTTTTTTTTTATTTTCTCTCGTTAGTTTTGTCTTTATATGTTTGTTACACTTAAATTGAATTAAATGGTAAAATAACTTTAATTCTTGCTAAGTTTATCCTTTTTTTTTTTTTTTTTGGTTGCTGTTGCTGTAATTGTGGTTGTTGCTACATACAAATATTTTTACTTTATTTATTTATTTTTTTAATTAATAAGAATAAATCTATGAAGTTTTTAGATCAATTGATTATTACCTTTTTATACGCTTGTAACACACATAAAGAGCTTTTTTTTATTAACTGAGTTAAAATTTAATTGAAAACCGTTTATCATTTAAGATTTTTTTTTTTTTTTTTTTTTAATTCTATTCTGTTCTGTTTTATCTAATTGTAAATTGTAATCAATGCAACAGTACGTAAAAAATTAAATAGCATAGATTATGTGTAATAAAATAAAATTTATTCCTTCAATATCAATTTATTTATTTATATAATCAGGGGTTTGATTGTAAAAATTTTGCTATTTTACTATTTCTTATGACACCACAGATAATTTAGTATAGCGGTTTGGTTATACCAAAAATATAAAAATACAAACTTAAACCGTGATATCGTATTTGTTCTCAGATAATATTCAGAAAAAAACTGAAAAATAAATTGAAATTATGTTTCCGGATTGTTTTGACTATTGTCAACAGCCCTGACGTATCGTTTGTCACTTTAAAATCGATTTTATATTAACCGGTTATTTCTCTTCTGTTCATCATGTCGTGTATGTTTGATTTGTTTTTTCTCTCCTTATATTCATGTTTTTTTTTTTTTTTTTTTTTTGTTTTACTCCATCTTTATCGTCATCTATTTCTTTTTTTTTTTTTTTTCGTCTTAATACCTTTACTAGTCAATATAAGTTAATAATTTTTATTCGTTTTACTTTTAAGTTTTTTTTTTTTTTTTATCTTAATATCGCGTTTTATGGGTATACTTTATAATGTTGTTGTGTTGTGTGTTGTGTTCTGCTGTGTGGTTATTATTGTCATCCTAGCTGTGTAGAAATGAATAACGAAAAGAAAGAAAAAAAAAAGAAAAAAAACAAACCAACAAAGAACAAATCGCTTTAGAAATAAAACAAATTTTAAGTTATAGCCAAAAGTATAACAAAGTTGTTTGCACTGTTAGTGGTTGCAACAAGAACCTTTACTTTTTTTTTTTTTGTATTTTTATATTTTAATGGTTAAAAGGCGAACAATAAATCCCATTTAAAGTAATTTTTGTTGCTGTTGCTGACAAAAATATAAATAAATATATCTTTTGCTCGATTTATGTCAGAATTTGTCTTGCGGTTTGGAATAAATTTATTAAAGTATTAAAAATTTTAGGCAATTTTATTTGTAAAACATTTTTATGAGTTGAGAAAAATAGTTTTGTAGTTGTTTTGGGGTTTATAAGTGATTTGAAGGTAAATTTTAAAAGCGTAGTGCTTTCAGTTTAATCTTTTATGCATTAATTGATTTAATAAATTTTAATTTTGTTTCTTTATTCGTAAAATAGATAAGGAAAATTACATCAAAACAAAGATTTATTTCTTAAACGTTATTACGCCGATATTATCATCTCGACAGCTTTACTTAAGCACTTTTGATTATGTTTAACTAATTATAGTAATATTGCTTTAAAATTCTCTATAATATTTTAGTATTACTATTTAAAAAAAAAAAAAAAAAAAAAAAACTGCTGCTACAATATAAAATACAAAAGTTGCATTAATAAAACTGAATAAAGCTAAGCTGAAATTAATGCTACAAATATAAAATGAATATAAAATATAAAGTCCATAGCATAGGTTTGTATTTTATTAAATAAAATCCTATACACACGACAAAATAAAACTAAAAAATAAATAAAATTTCTTAAAACACATAAACATAAGGTACACGAAACATTCTAGATCCATTAGCATAATTTACTTGTATTTTCTATAAACAAAGTTGAGGGCGCGTCACTTATTTCAAAAGTTTCTTTTCTTGTTTTATTTTTTTTTTTTCTTTGCTTCTACGCTTTGGAAAATATAAAAATTAAATAAATCTAGAGAGACAATTTTTTTGAATTCATAGCATAAAGTATTATAATTAAATTCTTGATTATCATTTTCATTGTAGCTTTTCGGTTCGATTCGGTTTTTTTGTTTCTGCTGTATTTGTCTTAATTCTCTTTAAATTGTTTTTTTTTTTTGCCCTTATTGATTGCAAACAATATACGATATATGGAAATTTGTATGATGACTTTATAATTTAATTTTTTTAAATAAAAAAAAAAAAATATTTTACAAAGAAAAATATTTTATAAGATGACAAATCTTGTGTCACACAGTAGGTGCAACTGGATTACAATCTATTTGTGTTGACTACTTCAGCTGTTGCTGCTGTTCCATCAGTATTAATGTCGTTTATTGGTTTGTAAAAAAATAAAAGAAAAAAAAAACAATTCTTTAGGCAGAAAAATTAGTATCATTAAAAAATATAAATCAATAAGAATTGTTTAATTATTTATATAACGATATGCAAATGCTTTTTTTTTTTTTTTCTCTTTTTCTATAAGTTTTAAGGCGAGATTTTGCTGTTTTACTACTCGTAGAAGAATTTACAGTCAGTCCTCAGCATCTAATTAAATTGTTTTATACTTAAAATAGTATTGGTGTGGTTTTATTGTGCTTAGTTAATACTACTTTCGTTTATTTATATATTTTTTCGTAGTACTCACTGTATATTAATTCTTAATATCAGTATCTTGTTGTTGACCATTTTTCATTATATGCATAAAAAAGAGTTCAGGTAAAAAGACAGACGAGTAAAGGTAAAGAATATATGTATAAACACATCAAAAACCATCTGGATTAATTAATTTATTTTATTTTTGCTTCTTTTCTTTAAGGTTTTCGCCTTTTTTTTTTTTTTTTTCTTTTAAAACGCTTTTTTAATCGGTATTTGTATAAATCGTTGTAGCAGCATCACAGTGAAAATACTTTAAAAAAAAAATAAATAAAAATTTTTTGTATAAAGTTAAATTCCGGTGTCACATATTGTGACATTATGCATCAATTAAGACATTTCGATCGATTTTTTTTCGTTCTGTTTCTCTTTCGCTCTTCGTTTTTATATTTATGTTTTTGGTTTTGGTTTATAGTTGTTAATCCTTTGAGTTGCACTTTTGCTAGATGTTATAGTTATTGTTGCTGCTGTTTGTAGGAAGGCACGAAAACCATTAAAAAGGAAAGAACAAAACAACAAAAAAAAAACTACAAACAGTAGAAATTCACGTAGAATGAAAAAAAAAAGGGACAAATTTGCATATTTATCATATTTAATATCAATAGAAATGCAAATAATTTTTGTTTTTCTCTTCGTTTTATTGTTTGTCTTCTTGTTTTATGCACACGCAAATATATTCATTGTTGTTACACCGTACAACACATGATTTTATTTATTTATTAAAGGAAACTTAAAGACACAGAACAGACTGACAGAGAAATAATAATAAAAAAAATACAGAAATAAAAACATTTTCAAACCAAATGATGTAAATTATGATGCATAAAACTATAATTTGAATAAAAAAAAAAAAAATAAATAAATAAAAATTTATCTTACAGAAATTGGAGAGAGAAAAAAATACCATAATGTGGCGTTGTAATAATAATTTTTTTATTTTTTAAGTATGAAAAAAAAAAAAAAAAAAAACAGATAAAAAGGTTTAATTTTATTATTATAATTTTTTGTTTTGTTTTGTTTGTTTGTCTGTCTTTTTGTTTGTCTGTTAAAGTTTCTTTTAGTTTTATTTTATTCAATAAAAACAAATCAATGCAAATAAAATATTTAAAGAAATATATAGAAAAACATATAAACAGTAATAAAAAAAAAAAATAATAAATACAACACAGAAAACAAGAAACAAAATGAATAAATAAAAAAACAAAAAAACTAAGTAACGTGAAGCACGCGTCTAAATGTCTTTAAGAAAAAAGAAAAAAAAAAAAAAAAAAAAAAAAACAACAAGAATGATAATAAACGACCGGAAATAAAGACAGCATCCATGCTTCATCCATTGGCAGGGTGTGGTGTGAGCTTTTAAAGTCTGCTCTTTTGAGGTTTTAAATTAAAAAAAAATAAAAAATAAAAATAAAATAAAATAAAAGATAAATTCGTCAGACTTAATTTAAGCAAAACAAAAGAAAAGACAAGAGAACTTTTAACAGATTTTTAGCAACATTTAAAATTGTGCAACTAAATATTCTTATTTCCTTAGATCAAAAAAAAATTTTTTTTTTTGCTATAAAATCAATGACTAAACAAGCAAACTCTTCTAAATAATTTTTTTTTCTTCTTTTTATTTTTCAAATTTTATTCTGTGTTTGTTCTGTGTGTTGTTTTGTGAAAAGACTAAGGTGAGGCCTCGAGGTTTAATGATATTTTGAACGTATATAGAAGAAAAGAAAAGAAATTTTTCATTTTTTTTTTTTTTACTTTAACTGGATTTTAGTATAGCACCGATTTAAGGACAGTTGAATATTAATTTTACAGGGTGTATTTGTTGGTTTTTTTTTTTTGATGGTTTGCTTGTTTTCTATGTAAAAATGTCAAAATGTGAACAATGATCACCAAATTAATGCAGAACATTATCAACAAATGATAGAGTTAATCATTATTTTGTGATTTGAGTATAACCCTGTCTCCTACAGCCTCGCCTTGTTCATGTTATCTACCTTTAGCACCATTGTCTGTCTTTAACTTTTAACATGTACACAACTCTATATATATATATATATATATATATATAAATCTCAAGCATATATACATTTAATTTTATGTATTTTCAATTTTTCCTTACTTTTTATTTTTGATATAAAATTTATTTCGTTGTTGTTTATTTATTCCTTATAAAAGATTTTTTTTTTTTTTTTTTTTTTTGATATTTTTTTAATAAACAGAAAAAAAGTCACCTTAGTCAGATTTTATTGTTGGTATTTTTGGTGTTTTTTTTTTTTTTTCGTTTTTAATTTAAACAAATAATAAAATTAAATATGTTAATATGCTGAGGTTGATGATATTGATGATGTTTGTGATGTTGAAGAATAAGAAAAATTTGAAATAATGGTAAAATGATGATGTTTGTGTTATATATTTTACCTTTTTTGTATCAGTTAATATAATTAACTGTTGCCACTATTTAATTATTTTATTGTTTTTTTTTTTTTTTTTTTTGTTCTCTAATGGGGGAAATGAATAAGGGAAAATTATTAAATTATTTGAATGGGGTTAAGAGCAACTGACTATAACTCCTTGACTATAACTTTTGTTTTTATTTTCACCGGTGATGACTTTGGCATTGTGGGTGGTTATTGTTAAGAATAAACAGAATTGTTGGCGATTGGAACACTCGATTTAAAGCTCGATTAAAGTTAATCAAATTGTTGCGTAGGTTCTTGAATTTTTCTACTATTTTTGCAGTCCTAAAATTATTTAATTTGTTATAAAATAGGATTAATCTTTAGCTTTATTTCTGCCACAGTAAAATAATAACTTCAGAACGATTCACACTTCTATTTCCGGATAGATCATAAAGTTTTAATTGACATTTGCTGCAAATTATCACACATCGCAAGTATATACACAAAAAAAAAAGAAAAGTTTATCAGATCTTTAATGAATTGTAACAGCTTTATAACTTAATAAATTTGATTAACATACTTTTATTGTAAATGTTACATTACAATAATAATAATAATAATAATAAGAAAGAAAGCTCAAGTGTTATGATATATCCACAATTTGTAGCATAAAAAAAAGTTTAAGGTGGTCCAACAAACACTGGTCACTTATTGTTATAATTTACGAAGCGTGTGCCTTCCTCATCGTCATCATCGATCCATTGTTTGCTTATTTATTTATTTATTTATTTCTCTCTCTATCCTTCTCTCTGTGTGTTATTTTTATTCGTAAATAAAACTCTTTAAGACAGATTTAATGTAAACATAAATAAACGAAAAACCTATAAAAGAAAAAAAAAAAAAAGTTTTACCTACATTTAGGACAACAATATTAATTCCCCATAAATCTACATTTAATTATTATTATTTCAATAAAAATAAGAAAAAAAAAGAAAAAAAAATTCTTCATCTTCAAAAAAACCAAACGAGAAAAGTCCAAAGAATAAATTAATAAAAAAAAAAAAAAAACGTAAAATAAATACAAAATGTTGTATCAATTAAGCGAAAACATAAAACATAAAAGAAAAAAAAAACTGAAAAACACTAGTTTTTTCTTGGTGGTCCAAAAATGTACACGAAATATATTTAAAATAACATCATGCAGTTCCACACACCCGCCTTGAAAAGAGTCACTTGTTGAACATCGTTGATTTTTTTTTTTTTCTCCTTTATCTTGTTTAATTTTATTTATTTTTTGGTTGCTGTTGTTGTTGTTGATTTGAACTAACATTTTTTTTTTTTTATATAATTAATTATTTAGAGAAAATAATAAAACGATAATTAATACAATTTGTTAATTTTAATTATGTTTCTCTTCTGTATTGTTAACGGAGCTTCCAATTATATTTTCACAGTTTCAGTAATTTAATTAATTAAATATTTTGTTAATGAATAATTATAAAATAATAAGACTTCTGTTGTCGCGACTATATTGACTATAATGAGCTAAAATCATCCTGAATCTAAATACATCTTAGAGTTAAAAGTGTTGCTGTTATGTTTTTTGTATAAAGGCCACAGAGGTTTGTTCGAAGGAATTAAATGAAATCTAGAATTCAGTATTAAAAGCATAAAACTTTGTCGTTGTTATATTTTTTGTATAAAAGACACAGAGGGGTTTTTTTTGCAAGGAAATAAACGAAATCTAGAATTCCAATAGATTTTAATCTTAAAAGCTCTTGTATTATAATCATAGTTCTTAAAAGAACCATTTTGGTAATTCTTTGCGAACTTCCGATCACATGTTAGACCGTTAAAAAGATCTGAGTTAAGGATATGGGTTAGTTAAAAAATATCTCTAAAAATCGTTTCGAATTAGCCAATTTTATTCAAGTTTCAATCTGAAAGCATAATAATAATTAAAGCACCAGAAAAATGCATTACAAAACCGGATAGACCTGAATAGTGTGATCGTTTATTGCTTAAAAGTAAAATTATTTACTATTGTTGTTCAAAAAACATGAAAAAAATATTTAATAAAGGCTTAAATAGTGTTTTGGTCATAATTTAACGTTAATTAATAAATTAAATAAACAAATGAGTTTTTTCTTCGCTAGAAGCGGCGTTTATTTTCTTCTCTGTGCCCGGAACTCACTTTTTGTTATTATTTACTTAGGAAAATAAATGCGAAATATCTCATTATGACTTGAAGTTTAAACAAAAAATAAGTCAATAAAATCATACAAACATTTGATTAATTTTCTGAAAAGTGTTTTTCTTTTTTTGTGTATTAAAAATATTTTATAGGGATTATCAATGTAAAATACCACGAAATATGGGTGCCGGAAATCCGTTCAACCACATTACATAACATAAATAGTTCTGGCTAGAAGTATATTTACTTTATTTGAAAATTATTTAATTTAAACATACATCTAGAGACAACGGGTTAATTAATAATCATTAGAAACATGGTGGTATACATATCACGAATAATTACATATAAAAAACATTAAAAAAAAAAAAAAATTATTTAATAATAATGAAAATTGCTTACATTTTATTTCAATATTTATTTATAAGAAAATTTAATCGTTTTAAATTTATATTTATATTTGTTTTTTTTTTTTTTTTTTATTAACTCTGAATGCAATAATTTCTATAATTTATTAGCAAAAATCTCAACTAATAAAAAAATTATAATAATTTCTATTTCAATAGCAATAATAAAAATAATAATAATGTGTGAAAAATTACTTTAATAATTCTCCTATTTTATATTGAAAATAAATTGTTTTTTATTTTTATTTTTATTTTTATTTTAATTATGATTTAACAAAGAAATTATTTCAATTAAATAATTAAATAATTGAATAAAAATAATGTTTATTGATTTATATACCATTTATATATATTTAATTTTTTTTTTTTTTACTTTTTTATAAATTAATTAATTATTGTCAAATAAACAATTTCCTGTAAGAATTTTATTTCAATTATTAAATTTTTTTTTTTATTTTTTTTCGTTTTATTATTTTATTACCGTGAATGGCATTTTATTTTATTTTATCACTTATGGATTTTTAAATGACTTAAGAATATTTATTACGTAAGTTAAGTAATATGTGGTGACCTTTTTACATTTTTTTTTTCTCTCTTTAATTATTTTAATTTACTAGTTGAATATTAATTGCTAGCATATAGTTAATATGTGTGATAAATTATTTAAAGATTGTTTGACATTACACATGTGTTAATGTTTATTGGAATATTAATCGGAATAATTTTGTTGAGATTGTTTACACGAAAAAAATAATATAAAATTAGTTTAAAAAGTCATTCAAAAGTTAAACTTCACCGTTTAACATCACTTCAACATAGAAACTAACGGTTTAAACATAATTGCTACTGTAGAAAATAATATTTAAGCTTACCTGTCTGTTTCTTGTTTACAAAACTTACGTTATTGCAGTTTATTTATAGTTAATCCTTATCACTGTCGATTGTACGTGATTATTTATTTATTGTAACTAGAACTGGGAAATCGGGTAATTCTTTTTTTTTTTTTTTTTTTGTAGATGTTTGAAATAGAGAATTCAACTTTTTTATTCAATTAAAAAAAATTTAAAAATAGAATGAGAAGAGATTTTCTTAGATTGATTTTGACACAATTTTTTATGCGTACTTAATAGTGGTTTAAAATTAGCTTTACATGAATTGCAAAAAAAAAAAAAAAAACACAAACAACTTTAATACCTAAATAGATCCATGGATTTGTGGATAAATAAAGAAAAATGATTTTCGTATAAAAATTTTCAATCAAACAAGAGTCCATGATAACGCTGTGTCGGATAGTACTCGACAGTATCGACTTAAGTAGAATGGATCCTATTTTAATTTTGCATATTAAATTCACATTTTTTTTATTGGTTTTTATGCCTTGGTACGACCCTGTATAATTATCACGTAAGAGACAAGTCCCACATTAATTAAAACGTTACAGAAATAACTAAGCTGCTTTTTTTTTTTTGGCTTAACTCACTTGACCAAACTCAATCAAAACACCAAACACAAATATTGTAGAAAAATTATTTTGTTATCTGTAGAAAGTTTTCACTGTATTGCACTGCACTTCCGCGAAAAAAAAAACATAAAAATTTGTTTTTATTAATTTTTTAAATTTTTTTGCTTTTTTTTTTGTTTATTATTAATTTTAATTAAATTATTTACATTGATTTAATTTTAAGAAATTAATGGAAAAATATTCTTTAATCGTTCATTAAAAAAAAAAAAAGAAACAAAAAACAAAAGAAAATTAATTAAGAAAAATATCAAAAAAAAAAAATAATAAATAAATCTTATTCCATTTAAAGAGGGAGATGATACACAAAGAATTTTCCATATACATACATATATATATATAAATATAAATTTTTGTTTTGTTTATAAATAAAAATTAATTAATAAAATAAATAACAACAACAACAATCTCATTCAAATTAATTAAATTAATTTTTTTTTTTTTTTTTGTACTTTTTTCTTAATAATAAATATTATTTTCAAAATTGTCTTTAAGAAAAAAGAAATAAAAGTTATATTAATTAATAAATTAATTAATTCTTAATAAATTATTATTACAATTAACAACAACAACAACAACAACAGTAATAATTTTTTATTTAATTAATTTAATTAATTTTTCTTTTATAAATCACAAACATTGTTGAGCTTTTTTTAAAGAATCATTTTTTTTTTTTTTTAATTTTTCCTTTTCACACCATTTAATTAAACTATTTTTAATTAATGGGATAATATAAATTAATTGATTAATTTTTTTTTAATATTCTTAATCATATAAATTTAATTAAATATATATATATTGATTGTGAACATTTCCTTCAATTATTTATTAATTAATTAACATTAACATAATTCTTTTTTTTTTTGTTTAAATTTAATTAAGAAAAATTATGAGAAAATAATGAATACACATACATGCACGCACTTTATCCACTGTTTTTTTTTTTTTTTGTATAAATATAAAATTTAATTATCTTATTTCATTTGTTTCAGGTACAAAAATAAATGAAAATTTAATTAATTAATTAATAAAAAAAAAAAAAACCAAATTGAGGAAATTAATTTAAATTTTTCTTTAATTAATTAAAAATAACTTGACTTAACTATGCGACAATTGATGACACAATATGCTCTTGTAGTTAAGACACAATTAGGTCCTAATAGTTTAAAAAAACAAAAAAAAATTAAAATGAGTTTTGTGTCTGTTTTTTGTCACCTCTAATAATATCCCACAAAAATCGTTAATAAAATTTAATTAGATTAATTTTCTTTTTACCTTATAAATATAATTGTTTTTCCTTAATCTTTTTTTTTTTTTGTTTTTTTTTGTTATTTACATAAAATTTTTTTACCAAATAAATTTTTATCTATCTATCCTAACCTAAATAAATTTCTTCATTAACAATTTTTCTTATTTTTTTTTTATTCGTATTGTTTTTAGCTAACTATTTTTTTTTTTGTTTTTTGTAGTAATTAAAGTCAACTTACTTAGCGGTTTTTTTTTTTTTTTTTTTTAATAAGTGATTAATACTTTTTCTATGTTTAAAAAATGAATTTTGATTGCATTCATTTGATTTGCTTTCGTTTTTAATGCATTCAGCATTTGTTTATAGAATTTTTATTTATTTTAAATTATCAGTAGGCCGATAAATGTTTTTTTTTTTTTTTTTTTTTTCATAGTAAAATTATGTCATTATGTTTGGTGGTAATTAAAGAAAATTACTTTTAATTACATAACCACAAAATTTTTTATTTAGCACAATATGTTGAGAGATTGTGACATTTTTTTTTTCTTTTCTTTTTAAATTGTTCTTGAAATATATATTATATGTAATTAATTTTGTGATTAAATATCCGTAATCCGTTCATGAACATGAGTAATAACTTCCATTTAAATTACGCTTGGAATGCAGGTAATCTTTTAGTATTAATTCGCGTAAATGGTGGTATTACCAATATATATTTATTTATTTATTTTATAATAAAGCAATTAAATATCGGCACAGTAATCTTTTATATTTATCATGAAAATCTCCATGGAAACCAGGTAAAACAGATATCTAATGTATCTTCTCTTTCTTCATTTTATTCGTCTTAAAAACAAAAAAAAAAAAAAAAAAAAAAAATTGTCAACCGCAATACAGTGAATACCGTATTAACGGAAAGATTACTTAGTACTTTCACTACACACAATATTGATAATTATTATTTTTTTTTTTTCGTTTTTTAATTATTAACTTCTGCTTCTTCTTTAATTTTAATTTTTTTTTTTACATGTAGATGAGATCACTTTTCTTCTTCTTCTTTTTTTTTTAATTTTTTAATTTTTAATTTTGCACTTAGTAAAAAGTTTTAATTAATTTTTCTTTTTTTTTTTTAATTTTTAATTTTTTTTTTTTTTTTTCATATATTAAGGCCATTGACAACCTGTTTACAATTGAAATAATTTTATTTTTATTTTAATTAAAATTTTATTTAACTATTTTATCGATGAAAATTAAATTTTTTTTTTCTTTTTAATTTTTTTATTAGGAGTTTTATTTAAATAAATTTTTGAATTGAAATAATAATAAAATAATAATTAAATAAAAAAATAAAATTGAATTGATTTAATTGATTAGCTAATTGAATTTTTTGTTTTTTTTTTTAATGTTTTATAAATTAAATTAAATCAACAGATGTTTTGATAAGCAAGAAAATTTCCGCTGTTTTTTTTTTTTTTTTAATTTTTAATTAACTGTGACGACGACTATGGTTTGGATCCTGAGTATTTAATCTTTATATATTTTTTATGTTATTTAAGGAACCATGAAATTTTACTTTTCATTGTGTCAATTAGGTGTCAAGTGTGATTACATAGCATTCATAATTCATCTTAGCTGAGACTTTTAAAATCCGATTTTAACGACACAAATGTATGTAAAGTTTCGTTGAACCGATTCTCGTTGCATTTGTTGTCAATGTTGTTGTTTTTATTTGCATATTTATTTATTTATTTTTTTTTTTTATATGTATGAAAATTAAATAATATTTTAATATCCGTCGGTGTTATAATTTGTTCTCTAAATTTAATTAATAATAAAATGCATGGAAAATATTTTTTTTAAATTTGTTTTTATGTTTTTACTTTAATTAATCCAGTTGACACTTGATATATGAATTTTTTTTTTGTATTTTTTTATTTTTTGTGTGTAACAATACTATCGGTGATTAAAAATAAATTAAATTATAATTTACATTTTTAACAACGATAAATAATAATTTACAAATGCTGCTGCTGTTATTGTTATTGTTGTAGGAATTTAATTCGTTTTTTATCGTTTTCATTCTCTCCAATACTAAATGCTGTTGTAAAAATAATTTTTAATTTTTATAAATCAATGCAAATGAATTATAAACATAAAAAACAAAAATAAAATTAATAAATTTGCCGTCGGCTTTTCACGCGCGCACAATAATTTTTTATTAAATTATTTTGAATTTTTTGCATTTTGCTGTTTAACTGTGGTGCGTTGTACGGAGCGTTTTTTTTTTCTTTTTTTTTGTTGTTGTTGGGCTTTAGTGTTTTTTGTAATGGTAGCAGGAGAAAAAAATGTAAATTTTTTATTAAATGAATAACAAATAAGAATTATTCCTTAAATAACAATAATAATAATAATAATATTAATACGAAGAGGAGGAGGAAGAAGTAGGAGAAGAAATGATAAGAAATTTAGGTTTAATGATTTTTTATTATTCGTTTCAGATTAACTTTCAGGGTACCGTCAACACTGTTGGTTACAAGGTTAGTTCCATAAAATATTGTTACTTAATTGTTAATTTATGCTTTTTTATGAATTGCTTTTTCTTATTGAAATTTATTTATGTGAAATTTTTTTTTTTTAATCAATTGTTGCTTTAATTTTACTTACAAGCCGCAAATGATTTTTTTTTCTTTTGCTGATCACTGAATTATCTCTTTTCAATTAATTATTTGATTGAATATTAAAGACGTTGAACACGACTTTATGATTGCGAAGACTTAGTGAAATAAGTTTTGGAAAAGTTTGTTTTTAGACGCTTAAAAAATGAGGATGAAATTCCATTCATTGGTTGCCAGAATAATTCTGAAATAGCATAAACAGGAGATATTTGTGAATATGCTTAATTGAAAGGCATTGTTGTCGCCATAAAGAATAAGTTTTTTATTTATTTTGTTTAATCTCACTTAATGTTGTCGTCGTCTTTGCGTCGTGAAAAGAAAGATTATTTTCCATTTTATATATTTTACGTATTTTTTGGTTTCTTATTTATTATAATTATTAAGTTAGTTTACGGTTTACGTTGTTGTTGTCATCGTTTCACTCTGATTATTCTTATTAATATTATTAATTATTAATAAATTTAATTTATATTAATAAATATGTCACTGTTATCTAGTTTTATTATTATTCTTTTCTTCTTTTTTTTTATTAAATTGGACAACATTTACTAAGTTCCTTCTTAATAACAAATCTTGTTTTTGTTCCTTGGTTCTCTCTTCACATTTACATTACTTTGTTGGTGTTTTTTTTTTTTTTTTTTTACCTTTACCTCTTAATAAATTTGTTCGTTACGAATCTTTGACGTTCTCTGCGTTATCAAGGAAATAATAAAAACGAAAAAGAAAAAAAATTAAAGTAAATTTGTCATTTGGATTTATACATGTTTTCCTTGTTTCTTTGACATTAGAATTTGAATTTGAATTAAATCATGTTTTGCGGTGTCTATAAATAATGACCATCTGTTGTTGCTACTTGGTTTAGCTTTTTTTCTTTTTTTTTTTTTGTTTCGTTTTAAGTATTTACGACGTTAATTAATTATATGTTCAATTTAAAATCAATCAATTAATTTAGATAAATAATAAAAGAATAGAAATAAAGAAACAAAAAAAAAAAAAAAAAAGAAATAATTAAATAAATAATAAATAAAAGAAACATAAAAATAATTTTTAGTTAATTTTTGTTTTAATTGGCTTTTTTTTTTTTGTTTTTTTTTTGTTTTTTTTTTTTGTTTTTCTCTTGTTTTTTTTTAATTATAATTGCACTAAAATAATAATAAATTATATAAAAAATAAAAATAATAATAATAAAATATATATATAAGAAATTATAAAAAATTATAAAAAAAAACAAAAAAACTGTTTTTGTTAATTTAATTAGATTTGCTCTTCTGAATTTTGTTGCTCTTTTCACTAAATTGTGTTTCTAAATTAAAAATAAATATTTCAGAGTTAATAAATAATTAATTAAATTAAATTAAATTAATTTTTTGTTTGTAACAAAATAAACGTTTTTTTTCCTACTTCATCATCTTCTCTATTTATTACTTTTTGTGTGTGTCCCTTAAGTGATTATTTTCAAACGAATTAATTAAATTTAACAAACAAAACAAAAAAAGAGAATTAAAAAGAAATCAATAAATTATTGGAAAAAAATATTTAAAGCCGCCAACTTAAGGAAAGTTTTAGTTTAATTAGTAAATTCACTTAAAATTAATTTTAATTTTTAATTAACTTTAAGTTTTTTTTTTTTTAATTTTTATGTAAGATTATTTTTTTTTAATTATGTTAATTATCGAGAGCACAGTAGTTTTTTTTTTTTTTAACTAGGTTTTAGTTGCATTTTAATTTTAATTTTTTATTTAGTTATTTTTACCTAACTACACAATTTTTTTTTTTTTAATTTAAAATTAATTTTTCTTAGATAATTAAATAATTTTTTTTTTTTTTTCTTTATTTATTTTTTTTTTTTTAATTTAATTTAATTTAATTTACGTTAAATATTTAATAATTAATTAAAAGTCTATAATTTGAGATCACAGAATTAGAGATAAATATAATTATAATATATACTTTTTTTTTTTTTTATTTACTTTTGTAATAAATTTAATTAAATTAAATTTTTGCGTAAAAAATAATTAATAAAACTTAATTTAATTAATTTAATTAATTAACAATTCAAAATAATTTTTTTTTTTTGTCTATTTTAAATTTTTTTTTCTATTTTTTATTCAATTTTTATAATTCGATTGATTTTTTTTGTTTTTTTTGAAGCGAATTTTATTGACTAAATTTTTGTTTTTTTTTTACACTTTCGAAATTTCTCTCTCTTTTTTTTTTTTTTGTTTTTCAATTAATTTTACCTTATTGTGTAGTTTAATTACTTTTACATATAATTACGGTTAGTGGTATTATTGGTTTGTTTTATTCTTTTTTTCTTTTTATCAAATAAAATGTTGTGGAGAGATTTCCCTTCCATTTTGTCTTAATTTTAGTTTTTTTTTTTTTTTTTTTTTTTTTTTTTTTTTTGATTTGTTAATTAATTAATAAAAATTATTTTTTTTTTATAATTAAATTAAATTTAATTATGCATGAAATTAGTTGGATTAACTTAGAACACTTAGATTGTTTTTTTTTTATTATTTCACATAAAATTAAATGACACTTTGTTTCCATAGATTATTAGTTGAATTAAAAATACTTTTGTATGACTGAATTATTTTATTGAAGAAACAATAAAATCAAGAAATCATAATCATTGTCATCATAATCATTGTCATCATAATCATCATTATCATTATCATTATTATCATCAATGTCCATCAAATGGTGCGTTGTTGTGGTTGTTGTTGTTGTTGTCATTCTTGTTGTTGTGGTGACAATTTGATTATCAAGCAGGGACAACTGTTGCTCTTCCGCTTGTTGCATTGCATCAACATGTTGTTCACCTATATCTTCTTGTTTAATCATTATAACTTCATTGTTATCGTCATCGTTGTCTACATCAACTTTATTGTTATCTGTTGCTACGGTTTCCATTATAATAACATCGTCCGATGTGGGTGGCTCTGTTCTTGTTGCATTGCTAGCAAGAAATCGCACTAAATCGATCGATGTTATTTCGGTCTACAAGGACGACGAGGTGACAATTGATATGCCAGACATATCATCGCCTGAATGTAACATATGATGCGTGGGATGATGAACACTGACCTGGGATGCCACCTGTTGCTGATGTTGATGAAGGTGATGATGTTGCTGTTGTTGCTGCTGTTGCTGCTGTTGTTGTTGCTGCTGCTGTTGTTGCTGTTGCTGCTGCTGCTGCTGCTGTTGCTGTTGATGTGAATGATGCATGGCACTACTTGAGGCTGCTGCAGCAGCTGCCGCGGCCGCCGCTGCTGCTGCTTGATTTTGACTCATCTTACCCTCTTTCTTGATACGCTGTTTAAGATGAACTTTGGCA
Organism: Ptychoptera albimana; assembly: GCA_961205885.1. Lineage (NCBI taxonomy): Eukaryota > Metazoa > Arthropoda > Insecta > Diptera > Ptychopteridae > Ptychoptera > Ptychoptera albimana. Next base: position 26,667,920 of record OY540803.1, read on the forward strand.
TGTCGTTTCTTTTCATCAGAGCGTGCAAATTTACGGCCACAAACATCGCAGGAAAATGGTTTTTCGCCAGTGTGTGTACGAATATGTGTTGTTAAATGATCTGACCTTGAGAACGATCGCATACAAATGCGACATTGAAATGGTTTCTGTCCAGTATGTATACGAATATGGCGGGTTAATTCATCAGATCTTGAGAAACGGCGATCACAGTTTTCAACTGGACATGCGTATGGTCTTTCGTGTACAGGCGTTTTGCTAGGACGGTTTGGATATTTGCGTGGCTTAACTGGTACGAGTTTCAATGGAACTTGACTCTGTTGATAGACTTGTGACAAGATTTCATGTCCTTTGCTTGTGGAAGGATTGTATTCAGCTAAATGCACAGCGAATTGAGGTTGGCCCTGAGCTGGTTGCTGCATAGTGTGTTGTTGCACTGAATCATTTGAACAAGTATTGCCCGATGAGAAGGAAGTCTCTTGCTTTGGTATAAGACCTGACGATGATGAAGATGAAGGACCAGGAACTACTAATGATTGCTGAGGACTACCATATTCTCCTGGTGAATCTAGATATTGGTATTTTAGCGTTGATGGGGTCATTCCCTGATTGCGCGAATATTGTTGCATATCTTGGTTTTGCATATCAAGGGAAGTAACGCAGCTACCATAGTTTGGTGGTTGCTTCAAGATGAGGCTGGGCATTTCCATATTGAGGCCAAGCAATTCGATATGTTGATGTGGACGATCATCAGAATATGGATTATGATGATGGTGATGACTGCCGCCAGGTGATGGACTCTGAGAAACAAGCGGAGCCCCAGATTGTGAGGCGAAATGAGCTTGTGATTGACTCTGTGGGCCCGGACCAAGAAGGCTAAACATCGGTGGTTGAAATAGTGATTTGTCTGGTGACGACAAACTCCAAGAGCTGAGACCAGATGTTGGTGGAGACATTGGTCCCTGCATGACACTTAGACTTGGTGAGTTGAGCTGAGCAGCTGTAAGACCCATGTTTGGACTTCCAGTTGCTGCGAAAACACCACGATATAAAATTTTACCAACACCTTGTTGTTGTTGTTGTTGCTGCAGATGTTGGTGTTGTTGTTGTTGTTGTTGATGTGTATTACTATTTGCAATTGTTGCAGATAAACTTGTGTCATGTTGTTGCTGTTGGTTTTGTTGTTGCATATTTGTGTGTGTGTCATGATTATTGTGATTATTTTGCTGTTGGTGTTGTTGATGATGTGGTTGTTGTTGTTGATGGTGTTGTTGTTGTTGTTGTTGCTGTTGTTGATGTTGCTGTTGTTGTTGTTGTTGTTGCTGATGTTGTTGGTGATTGTGATCTTGATTTGTGTGATGATGATGGTGGTGATGATGGTGATGGTGGTGTGAATGTAGTTGATTATTTGAATTTGGAAACATTGAATTACTTGTATGTTCCTCTTTGATCACAGATGATGGGCTGCTTCGTTCCTCTTTTAATGGGCTACAAAGGCTACTATGACAAGGGCTTGATGCTACTTGAGGTTCTAATGATAAATCTTCAGACTCTATAGAACCTAAGAAAAAGAGAATAAAAGATAAAAAAAAAATTTAATTATTTATATTTTCACTAGTTTCGCGTGAATAATAATAATAATAATAATAATAATAATAATAAAAAGAAAAAATATAATGAAATTAAATGAAAATAATAATGCAATGAAAAATGGTTTTTTGTTTAAAATAAATAAAAAAAAAAAATTTAAATAATAATAATTAAGAGATTATTATTTTATTTGTTTCCGTTTAAATACGATATACTCGTATACATATATTTAATTATTTGTTATAAACATTTTTGCTTATCAATTCTTAAAAGTAACAATGTGACAAATAATTATTATTATATGTTAGATGGTTGTTGTTATTGGCTGTTGTTTCTTTTCCTCTTAAAAAATCGCCTGAATTGTTTATGATTTATGCTTTATTATTTGTTTGTTGCACTGGTATTTGTATTATAATTATTATTATTATTATTATTATTATTATTATTATTATGAGCATAATTTAAACATAGAATAAAAAATAATTTCATTTAATTAAATATTTATTTTAAAATATATTTTTTGCTTCATATTACTTTTTTAATTTTTATTTGAAAGAAGAAAGAAGCAAATTTACTTTGTGTGACACTTGTTATTACTGAAGCAGTAATTTTTGTTACTTTTTTATGATATCAGACTTGCAATAGAAATTGATATATATATATATAAATCAGGGGTGTGTAAAAAAAAAATTTTTTTTTCCTTTGTTTCTTTCTTTCTTTGAAACTATTGGCATAATGTACATGAGAATATCAAAAAAGCTTTACAGTCCGTGAAATGATTAAAACGCATAAAAGAGACAGTTTTACAGTAATTTAAAATGAAATATTTGGTGCCAAAGACCTAAATGTTTGTTTGATTGTTTGTTGCCATTTTTTAAAAAAACCGACGGCTTTTAAACAACAAAATAACGATGCCAATAATAGTTTAATTAAATAAATAAATAAAAGCAAAGCAAAGCAAAAAAGCAAAAAAAAAAAAAATTAATTTTTGCAGAGACAAATAAAAAATAATAAATCTGACTGATTTATTTTATTTTTTTTTTTTTTGCTAATTCTTGGCCTCAACAATAAACAATAATTAAATTTTTATTTATTGTATTATCACTAGGAATTGGAAGAAGTTACTATTTAAAATTATTTGTTTGATAACAACAAAAAAAGAAAGAAAAAAAGTAATAATAAATAAAATTGAAATGGACTCATTAATAAAACTTTTTGTATATGCAAAATGCCAATTTTAAGTAATTTTAAGTTTTCTTCTTTTTTTTTTGGCATCTTTTTATGACATTATTACATAAAAAAAAAAAAAAATAAATAAAAAAAATTCGATAAAAAATAATAATTAAATTAGTTGTGGAGAGTTATTAAAAACGTTTATTATATTGAGTAGATACTGTGTGTATTTTGCTTATTATTATAAATAAATAATTAATTTATTTTTTTTAAATATGTTTTTGTAATGAAACAGAAATAAAAGAAGCGAAGAAATTGAGAAGAATCTTTATTTATTTATTTTTTTTTTTTTATAATAAATCGTTGGCATTTATTTGTTTAGATTTAATGTCACGAGTCAAATCGATTCATATATCATAAGAATTATAAATATATATATATATATATAGGAATAAGTATATAGCGAGCGAGTAGTATGTTTAGTGTCAGCAGAAAAATTGATTGAAAAATTATTATTATTATTTTTTTTTTTTTTCGTAATAGTTAGACTTACCAGTAATTGGTGGTGGTTCAACAACGGTTGATGGTCCAAAAAATGATGGTATATCACCGGATGTGGTGACTGGTGTATTAAGATCACCAGTTTGTGATTCACTGCCACCATGTACGGAAAGGCCGTCTTCTGCTGATGATGGTGTTTCACTAATAACACCAGCCCCAGTGCTACTCAATAAACTAAGATGCGGATGATGTGGATGATGTAGTGAATGTAAATTATGTCCACCACTGCTTCCAACAACACTTATACTAGTGATACTGGTTGTATTTGTAGAACTTGAACCACTACCACTAACTGAACTACTATTATTATTATTATTATTATTGTTGTTATTATTATTGTTATGCTGATGATTTTGCTGGTGGTGCTGTTGCTGCTGATGATGATGATGATGATGCAGCGGACTTGTTGATGATGAATTATTATGATGAGATCCACTTGAACTTAAACCGTGATGTAAAGCACCGAAATTAGCGGTTGATGATGATGATGTTGCTTTAAATAGGCACGTATCAAATGATAATACGTTATAATGTGCTTGTGCCGCTGTTTCTGTTAAAAGGAATGCATGATGCGATGGCACAGCAAGGGTTTCCAAACCTTCCATAATCATGGCTGCTGCTGGTGGTCCAGGGGCAACGCCACCTGTTTATACAATAAAAAATTTTTTTGTTCATTAGCATTATTTATTACAAAGAATTATTTTATTAATTAATTAATAAATTATATATTATATTTAATTATAACAATTTCTTCAATTTATAAATAATAAACAAAAAAAAATATTATTACTTCGTTTAATATAATTGTTTTAAACAATAAAGTAATAGAAAATGAGATAACAAATAAAAGTGTTTGCTCTCTATTCATACATATGGTACAAGGGTCATCAATTAATCAATTAATCCGTACAATTAACACAATTTAGTTTTGTTTTATTTTATTTAGTTGAAAATGATGACATTCGTGACTATTTATTTAATAATTTCTGTTTTTATTATTATTAATATTATTATATAAGTTAATGTGGGTCATTTTTATTAAAAATTACCAGAAAAAAAAAATAAAAAAAAATTATTATAAAGAGTTTCTTGGCGTTTTTTTCGTGGTTGTTGCTTATTTTTCATTAGAAAAGGAAATAATATTATTATTTTTTTTTTTTTTTTGGCTTTAATTAAGCGTTGTTTTCTTGTTCTTGCTTGTTTGTTTGTTTGTTTGTTTTTTTTTTTTAATAGCGCTTAAGACGCCACAAATGTATTTTATGACATTTTCCTTATTTGATTTAATTGCTTTTTAATTTTATTATGTTTTTTTTTTATTGTTGTATTTGTTATTGTTGTTGTTTTAAAGGCATGCGAGAATTGATAGATAAATACATAGTGAATTAATTGTTATCACACTTTACAGTCATTTTATTTTTGTTTTTTTTTCTTTATTTAAATTTGATTGATATCTATGATTCTTTATATTAAATACGAAAACGAAAAAATTTTTATTCATTTTTTATGATATTTATTGTTTATTTTATTGTGATTTAAGCACCACAGGGCGCCACAGTTATTTCTCTTTTTATTTTTTTTTCTTTTTCCTTCTTTCCTTCATTTTTTTTTTTTTTTTTTTTATTTATTTCTTTATTTTTTTTATAAAGAAAATTAAATAAAATTTGCAGTATTTTACTTTACTTTAAAAATCAAAGAAAGAAAACGAAGAAGAAAGGAATTATTATTATTATTATTATTATTATTAATAAACCTTAACCCACCCACTATTACGTTATTTGTTTGAGATTAAATGTTTTATTTCTATCTAACGTAATATTTATTATTGTTTGTTCTTGTAAAAAAAAGAATGGATTAAATAATATTAAAACGTTTTTAAAAATAACTTTTAATTATTGAACGATTAAATTTAGAGAAAATTTCCTTTTGATTGTTGTCTTTTATAATTATTGTGTCACTAAAAATAAGTTTTTTTTTTTTTTTTATTTTCACATAATCTTTAATAGATTAAAATGATGTCAGAGAGTTTATTTTCTTTTATATTATTTAATTTTCATTTAATTATTTGTTTGTTTGTTTGCCTTTTCTTTATAAAAATATATTTTACAAAACAAAAAAAAGAAATACAAATCTTGCTTAAACTTGCTAAAGAAATTATATAAAGAAAACGCGTTTTTAATTTACAAAAAATGTAAATAAATTACAATTTTAATAACGAAAAGAAAGAAAGAAGTGAAAAAAAAGAAAAAAAAATAATAAAACCGTAACTATAAATTATTAACACTTAATAAAAGTATAAATAATAATTTAATTCAACCTTTGGATTAATTTAGCGCACTTTATTAATGTAAAAAAAATTATTAAAATAATAATTGCAATGCAAAATATCCCTTGGAAAAAAAAAAAGAAAAGAAAAGCAAAACACTTTAGCCGGCGGCACATGCATATTTAAAAAAAAAAATTATTTTTTAAAATGAATTATAAATTACATAAAATCACAACGTTGTTGTTTCAAATAATTATAATAAATAAAAATTACAAAAACACATCGCACACACAAACACACGCGCGCGCTCACGTACACACAATTTTCCTATAATCTAACCAAGAAGTTAAGAAAAGTAATTTATTTTTTAATTTAAATTAAAAAAAAACGCAAAAAGTAATGAAAAATAATGAAAAGAGATTTAATAAGAAAAACCACGGTGTTAACTTAATTAAATTGAATAGTTTTTCTTGTTGTTGTTGTTTTTCATATTTTATTTTCTTAAGTGACGTTTACTGTGTTAACCGTAGAAGAATAAGAAGTAACAAAAAAAAAAAAAAAAAAAAAAAAAACCTGTGAGAATAACCACTTGTTTGACACTGTTACACTCAACCGTATAAACAAACAGAAAAACTCATTAAAATGCTTTTAGTTGAGTAACAACAAATACAACCGAAAAAAAATATTGATTAAATCTAGTCGAGAAAAAAAAAAACAACAACAACAAAAACAATCAAACAAGAAACGAAAAACACCCATAAAAGCAACCCTGATCAAAAATGAAGAAAAAAAAACAGAAAAAAAAAAGATATTTTTTTCATGAATGAAAACCGTTAACGCTGTATTCGTTGCGCATTTATCATAAAATTAAACTTTTTTTTTTATTATTGTATTCGTGTACTAATTGATTAAATTACCTGGAGATTATTAATTAATAATTAAGAATGTATTATTAACAAGAAAAACTTTTTCTTTTTGTTTTTTTTTCTTTCTATATCACTCTATCACACTTTTGATAAGAAAAATTGTTATTTTCACTTGAATAAAATAAAAAAACTTTTTTATTTATCTATTTTTGATTAAAAGAAAAAAAAAAAAAAATTGTGGGCGGTACACTGAAGTAGAATTAAGAAAATAATAACAACAAATTTCACCTACACCATAGTAAAACACTTTTCTTTTCTTTTTGTTGTTGATAATTTTCACTTTAAAAATAATTTTTTGGTTTTGTTTATGCCATCCGCCCACTGTATTTTATTTTAATTTTTTTTTTTTTTTTTTTTTTTTTTTTTTTTTATTCACCACTTGTTTTATAAAACAAATTTACGAAAATTTCATGGTAACTTTGATTTATTTTCTTTTCTTTTCTTTTCTATTTTTTTTTTTTTTAATAAATTATTTTCACACTTTGAAAATCAACAAACAAATAAAACTGTATTTAGAGTTGAGATAATTATGGCACAAAATTGTATTTATATTTAAAAAAAAAACAAAAAAAAACAAATTATTTAAATAAAAAAACAAATTCACAATAGAACTATAAGAATATGTAACTGTGTGCTTTGATTAGAGCTTTTATTTATTATTTATTTATTAAATAAATGCGTTGGTCTTATTCTTATGCAAATTTTATTAAAATGCTTCTATGTATTTGTATATCGAAATCAAAGTAAACAATATATAGGCAAAAAAAAAATTATAATTTATTGAAGGTTTATTTATATTTTATATTTTTATAAATTGATTTGTTTTAATAGATATTTTTTTTTTTTGTATTTTATCAATAATTATTATTTAACAATTAAAAATCCCACATGTATCCAAAGTGGACAACCGAACACTACTGAAGCGCGAGCCAATGTTACAATTTGTTTTATGAATGAAAAATATTATAAAAGAAGAATCAAACTTTCCATAAATGGAATGCATGGGTGAATATTTGAGTAACCAATCAAATTTAAGATAATCCCCACCAATAAATGTATAAAACATTTGTTTTGTTTTTTTGCCTTTAAGTTTTTTTTTCATTATACACATATACGTTTACATTTTAACGTAACAATATAAATTTTGTGACGACATCAACAGAATATTGAGAGGAGCAAGATTTACTGTATATATGCGAGTTTTATTCAATCTTTTATTCATGATTATAATTTGTGTGTGCGCTCGCGCGCGCGCGCTCAAGTGAATTTACTGAAAAAAAAAAAAAATTTTTGGTCTTATTCATTCGTGTGTGTTAAGCGTTGAAACATCGCGTACGCTCTCATTAATACGCGGTACTCCGTAATTTATTGTTCATTTTTCTGTTTTTTTTTGTCGCGTTCATGAAAATTAAATCAATTGAATTTAATACAACAATGATAATAAGTCAGTTCACGAAGAAGAAGAAGAAGAAGAAAAAAAAATCAATTATGAGAGACGAATGTTTACTTTGCGGTCATTTTGTCGCTTTAAAACTCCCTACACCAATTAAATCATTAATAACCAAAATTACGTACAATAAACAAAATCACTTTACGCATAACCACAGGTTAAAAAAAAAATATATTTTGTGTCTACAAGAAGCCATTAAATCAGTGTTTAACGTTTATCAACGCCTAAACATGTTACGGCTATTGGTATTTACGTTTGAAACGAAATTAAATTGTTGCGTTAGTGCCGCTGCGCTCAATGTTTTATTTTTCTGATTTTAAATGCGTTGATTGTGAAACATGTGAATTAAAATTCTATATCGTTGATTACCCAAAACCGTTAAAGGTTAATAAAGAATTTTTGTTGTGATAACGGCACGCGTTCTTATTATTGATAAAAATCTCTGATAAATTAAAACGATGAAGAAAAATTATAATTCTGTCACCTTGCGATTTTAATAGAAATGTTTCAACGTAATTTGATCTTAATTAAAAATTCATAATTTTTCTCAATTAATAATGTTTTCTTATAGAACGAATGCAATAAAATAATAATAAAAAAATAAATAAAAATAATATTAGAAACGTTGAAACAGTTATGTTGGAATTTTTTTTTATTTCATTTTAACGAAGCGATTGGCATTGGCAAATCACTTCTTTTTTTCTTTTTCTTTCTTTTTTTTTTTTGTGTAAATCGTATTACTAATTTTAATTTAATGAAGAAAAATTATTATAGCATTTGTTTAATATTTAACTGAGAATAAAAAAACATCTTTTCACATGTAATTAAAATGTAATAATAAATATTTAACTTAGTTGTTTGTTGTTGATGATTTTTGTTTGTTTTCTTTATTTATTTCCATCATTTTCATGTATGATGATTTGTGGTTGCAATTTAGGTGACTTGGATGAAAATTAAAAAATACACAAAAAAAAATTCACATTCTCATCCTTTATACACAAATAATTTAATAAACGTGAACAGCAAAAAAAAAAAAAAAAAAAACAATTTTTTAAATTCTTTTTTTTGTTCTAAAAATAATTGCCATGTTTCTATTTTTGACAGAATGAGTTTTTCTATTTAATTTTTACAATAATTTTTCAGTGTTTTAAAGGAAAAATAAACAAATATTTTTTTTCGTTATTTTTGCAAGAGATGATTTTATTTTTAGAAATGCGGGAAACAAACGTATGTATTTGTGTTAAATGGATGCTGGCGTTACTGGTTTATTAAGAGTTTTCGATATTGGGTGCCACTAGTTTATTAATTAATTATGTATATACATAATATATGTAAACGTACACAACTGACCGATTCGTTTATTTATTTTTGTATTAATTATAATAAACGATGTGTAGTAAGCAAAAAAAAAAAAAAAATCATTTAATGTTTTGTGAGAGATGATCTACATTGTTTTGTAATTAGTTTTCATTAGTAATTGAATTGGAATGCAAATAGAATTAAGAATTTTTAATTATTTTTTTTTTTTTTACATTGTATGTTGTGACGTTATCAAAATTTATTGTTAGTGATCCCACGATTTACGTGTGTTATTCGTTCCATGAAAACGTATTGTAATCGAGATAATTCCGTTTTGTTTTTAACGGCTTTTTAAAGTGTTAATGTTATCAGGCTCTCAATAGGTTCTTTGACTGATTAATATTGTCTAGATGTTTGCATTGTCATTCTTAGGCTTTTGATTTAAATTTGATTATGTTGAGTTATTATGCAGTTAAGGAACAGCTGGGTCTGTGCAATATTATATTGTCAGTCCTATCTTAAAAACTGATAAGAATGGCAGCAAAACATGTTGTGGTATGAATATTTCTACCAAAAAATGTCTCTTTAAATACGATTCTTGGTGTAGAGGCCTGAAAATTGCTTCAGAGCAACAGTTTGCTTGTGAAACTGAAACTTTTAACTTGTAATACAAATTTGTGGTTAGCTATTCATCCGGAATAACACTGAATCCGACTTGATTGTATCGTGCTATGGTAAGGTAGAATACTTCGTATAACACTGTTGTGTCACAAGATTTCTTTTTTTTATTATTTAATTATAATTTAAAATTGATGTTGGTATAATAAAATAAACGATCTACTTGTTACTATTTCTAGGTACATGAACTCGTGATCTATTAATTAATAAACTAATTAAATAATTTTATTTATAGAAGAACAATTATAAATAGTTTATTTATTTTCTTTATTTCATTAATTAATTAATGAGAACTATTTTTATTTTTGTTAATTATATTAACTAGTTAGTGTCAGCTGATAAATATTGTTTATTCCTGTTTTGTTTCAAATTATTTTATTATCAAATTTATCGTTACTCGTTACTCTATAAAATAAATGTGACCAATTATATAAATAAATAAATAATTAAATAATAATTTCGTTATTCTCTTGGTTTAATTTTTGAATTAAAATTAGACTAATGATTAATTTTTGTTTTCTTTCGTTCTAAAAATAGAGTTTTTTTTCTTTTCTTTTTGGTTTTGAAAAGAAAATAAAAAGAAAATAAAACGAAACGGAAAAAAAAAAAAAAAATTCAATTCAATGAATAAAACAGCGTTAAATGGTGGGCGAAGAAATGTTTTTCTTCATCCTCTTCTCTATTAAATAATAAGGTGGTGGTGTGGCACGCTTCATTTACATCATTGTTCAGATTTTTTGATGTTTGTTTTGTTTCTTTTTTTTTTTTTGCTTCTCTATTTAATTAAAAATAAAATAAAAAAAAAAATAAAAAATCATATTTTTAAATAGATGGCACACGAGATAGGAATTTCTTTTTTCGTTTTACAATAATGAATAACAAGTACTAGGATTACGTATAGATTCATAGGCAATTAAAGATATTTTTCTCTCTAAAATTATTATTTTTTTGTTAAATAAATTTTCTTACACTTGTTGTTTATGTATATTTTTAACTTTTTTTTTATTTATTTAAATTAAAAGAAGAAGAAGATGAAGAAAGAATAAAAAGAGAAAAGAAAATCTACGTAATTTTTTTTCTTTCGTTTGCTAAATAATTATTTTTAAAAACAGACGTACGCCGCGACGAATAATGATTAAAAATAGTTTGATGATCAATAAAAAAAAAAAAACATTTTTTTTTTAACTTAGTTTGTTGTGCTAATAATGTTACAATTACGTTATACATGAAATTTATTTTCGTCCTCTATTCTATAAATAATTAAATTAAAAAGAAAAAAAGAAATAAATTCAGTGAACTTGACCAAATATAAAATAATTTCTTATTTTTTTCTTTCATTCTTGCTCGCTCGCTTGCTTTTGAAGCGTAATGACAACAATTCATCCATCATTCATCGTGAATTCAGCTTGAAATTATAAAAAATAAAATAAAAAAAATAAACACAAATTTTATGGAAATTCGTGGAGCGAATGTGATATTTTAATTGTTAATATAGAGTCAAGTCGTCATTATAATTATTAGCGTCATTTAGTGGTTTGTTCTATAGTTTGTTTGTGTAAATTTCGCACAGCATATGATTTGTTTTGTACGTTTAAGAATTAGACTGAATTAAATGGAAATTGTAGGTGGATTTTAACAAGTTATTTCTATCCAAAAAAAAAAAAAAAAAAAATCTGTTTTTAGTACTTTAATTATTGTTGAAAAGATAAAAAGAGTTTTTCTGTTTAATACAAAAAAAAAAAAAAAAAAAAAACGGAAAATTTTCTATATTCTAACACGCGATTCAATTGAATTTTAACGACAACAACAACGTGTTTTTCTTTCTTTTTTTTTTTTTTGTATATAAATAAATGATTATAAATAATTTATTGATGACGTCCAACAATTACGAGTTTGTTGATATTAATTTTGGCATTTTTGTTTTTTTTTTTTTTTTTGCCTCTCTCCTTAATGTGTAATGTAATGTGAATTAAATAATAAAACATAGAAAAACATTTTCAATACTTCTATTGTCTGTATAAATAGTATTTGCACGTTTTTTCTGATGTAAAATTAAAATTAAAAAAAAAATATATATATATAAAACGCACGACTAGCAAAATTCCCGAACATGGAAAAGTAATTTTTTTTTTCTCGTTATTTTTACTACTTTGACGTATTTTGTGAATTTTTTTTTATTTTATATATTTTTAAAAGGCGAATTGATAATAATAGTATTAATGAAATATAAAATAGATTTATTGACGCAATTCAAGAGTTATTATTATTATTTTTATTTTCATTTATATTTAATCGATAAACGTTTTAAAACATGCGTTCGCTGTCAAAATGTGAATTTTCTTTTTAATCCATTCATTGGGATTGTCATGTTTATATCAATGAATTATAGATTGATAATCATTTCCGTTATTATTATTACGTATTATTACGTATTATTACTATTATTAATGCTTAATTAAATTATTATTAATATTATTATAATTTTGTTTTGTATGTGATAAAAGGTAAAAACAATTTTTCAAATTAATTATAAATAATTGAGCTGTTTTTTTTTTTTTTGGGTGTAGAATTGCGTATAAAATATCAATGACGTCATTTCATTCATAAAAATATACATTTTCAAAAATGGCCGTCGTTTGTAGTAAAATGAGAAGATAAGAAAAAAAAAAAAAAAAAAAAAAAACAAAAACAAGAGCCATTATCATGGAATATTATAAAATAGTAATAAAAATGAGCATGCGTTAGCCGTCGCCCCTGACCTGACATTTATTCGTCCTTGTTGTCGATGTACATTTATTTTCATTAAAAAATAATTAATTATTTTATCATGTGAATAAATGCGCAAGACGACTTTTTTTATTATTATTATTGCTGATGTTTGTTTGCTGTGTGTTTGTGTGATGCTTGTTTTGAGGGGACAATTTTTGTTGGGGAAATTTATTTATTATTTTACCGATAAACGGTATTAGGAGAAATGTTTGCGTTTGCCTTTTTTTTCTTCTGTTTTTTCCTTCTTTTTTGTTATAAGGGTGGGGTAAAACCGTTTAAAATTTCATTCATAAATTCGTATGAACGTAAAATTCGTACGAACCTGTTGTTTGTTTGCTGAGAGTTTTTTTTTTTATTTTGTTATTTTATTAATGCCGGCTTGGTAGCTGCTTTAACACCCAAAATATGATATTTCCTAAGTGACAAGCAGATTATTTCTTTATAAAATAAAATTTTCTACTTCAATCATAATTTTGTTTTTTTTTTTTTACAAATAAATACAAAATGCCCAATGGTGCTTTGTTTTGCTGTAGTTCCCACACCTTCGCATTATTTAATTTTCTTTTATTTATTTTTTTTTATTAAAAGGCGGTGGCGTCGTCGGTAAAAAAAAAAAAAAAAAATAAATTAAAGAAAAATTCAAATTAAAATAATCATCACGGCACGCGTAAAAATTGGCATATGAAGTTTTTTTTAAAAAATTTTATTTTTCTTTCTTTCTTTCTTTCTTTCCTTCCTTTTCGCATGTCTTGTAATGTTTTTTGTTCTTATAAATGAAACGGTTTTGTTTGTTTGATTGCTTATTATTTAACGTGTGGGTTACATTATTAAATATTAGCAACCTTGCCGCCCCCCGTTCACATTTAATAAACCAAACGAGATGAATTTTTTTTTTTTTTTAATAATATTTTATATGTCATCGAGCTGAACATACATAAGAAAAACACAAATATTTGGTTTGTTGCTTTCGTTTAAATTCAATGTTTGCCACTTAATTTTTATGCCACGCGTCCAAACAACAAGTGTTTACAATTTGTCAGTCGCATTTAAATGTTTTTTTTTTTCTCGTTTTTTTTTTTACTTTTCTATCCACACAATACAAGAATAGTTTTAGCTAATTTGTGCAATTTAATGCAAAGCAAGTTATACAAAAAAATTTCAAATCAATTAATTTTTGTCACTTAAAACAAATAATTCACAATGGGTGGTTGTGGTGTTTTTGCTTTAGTTTCTATTTGAAAACATAAAAATTATACAAAATTATAAAATTTGTTTTTTGTCATTTAGTTATTTATTTATTTAATTTTTATTTAATAATAATAATAATAAATTTAAGTTAAAATGACTAGATATTTGTGTGCGGCCCACACAATTATTTTGTTGTTTTTAATTTAAGAGATTTTTTGTTATTTTTGCACAGAAAAATGATTCTAATTGAATTTTTTCTATAAATTTTCACGCGAGGAAAATGTACACAAAACGAGGAAAATAACACATTTTGTGTTATGTGTGGTATTAAAAATAAATATAAAAATGAACACATAAAACAGATGAAAATTTTTGTATTTTTATTTTTCTCTTCTACGTTTCACATAAATAAATAAATAATAAAAATTAAAAATTATTAACAAAAGTTGTGTGTTGTAGTTTCGTTTTCTTTTTTCTTTTTTTTTTTAATTATATATTTTCTTCATCATTATTTTCTTCTGTTATTTTTATATTTGGCTGGCCCACGTTTTTAACGATATCATACGTGTTCTGTTCTAAAATTAAACGTGTCTTGTTCCAATAATAATCTGCGATGTCATTTCTACATTTGTAAATAAGAATTGAGAGAATAGCAGTAATGATCTTACGCATTTTGTTATAATAAAACTCTTATAAATGTCTGTGTTCTTCTAGTAAATAATCTGATCTGAGGGTTTGCAGCATGTCTCATGTGTTTGTGTTTGCGTTGTTTTTGTTTATTATTTTGAAAAATAATTTTTTTCTACTATGGGCATTTACGTCATTTTCTTGTATTGATTCCTGGTGCTTTAGAAAGCAGCAACAACCTGTGAATGATTGTTGTTCGTTCAAACCGATTTGTTTGGCTTTCTAATTTTGCTCCTTTGCGGGTAAATTTCTTTAAGGAATCTTTTATGGATGCTTACGCAAAGGAATTTTTTTATTTTATTAGCATTTTTTAAGCAGATTTTGTCATGCTGATTTATATTCATTACTGAATTTAGCTGATTGTCGTAGTTGTAGCTATGAATCCGTAACATAAAACGTTCAACGCTTATTTTTAGTTAGAGAAAAATATTAATTAAAAATTCCTTTATACAATAACAAGCAACAAATTACTACAATTTTGCAAAAAAAATAAAACAAATAATTTTACGTCATAATGACAATTCGATTTATTTTTAACATTTTTTTTTAATAAACAAAAATATCCTTTTCAATGTATTTTCTATGAATTTCTATGGAAATTGTTCATCTATGATTGTAGAAAGGCAGTGGCAGAAGCAACAGAAGCAACAGCAGATATAGCTCAGATAAATATTTTTAGGCGATTATTCTTTCTTTCTTTTTTTTTTCTATCTTTCTAATTTTTTTTTTGCCGCTTTTCTATAAATATAACAATGTGCAATCCACAATTTATCTATATTTAAGTTTTTATTATTATTATTATCATTTCTATTTTCGACGTATTGATTGCGTTAAAATGATTAAAAGAGAATTTTTTTTTATTATTTTTTTTTTCTGTAGAGTTTTCAACGATGTGATGCTTAAATGTGCTATAAAAACTAGAGAAAACATTTTATTTTGCTTATGTTTAATTTGCACATAAAAATCATAACAAGTTTTTTTTTTCTTTCTTTCTTAATTAATTTATTATCATGTATTGGTGACGTCATCGATCGATTATCGTGTGAATTTTTCTATTTTTTTTTTGTTTTGTATTTTCGTTGCTTTTATGTAAATGACCGATAAAATAGTAAAAATAACGCGAAATTAAATGGGGTTGTGTTAAGGTAATAAAATTTATAATAAAAATTTTATTTTTTTAATGATGTTGATGTAGTTTAAGACCAGGTAAGAACGCTAAAACTAGATTTTTTTTTTCCTATTTGTTGTTGTGTAGCGAATAGCATCGAATACGGTTACTTGACGTGACTGAAAATTACTTCACGACACATTTCAACGCTATGGGTTAATAAATTAAACGTACGTGAGCAAAACTTTTTTTTTATCTTTCTATAATAAATAATCTCTTTACGTTTTATTTTTATTTATTTTAAAGGTTTTGATATAATTGCTATTTATAGTTATGAATAATTAATGAGGTGAAACTGTGAAACTTAAAAGTCACCTACAATGGGAAAAATAATCGAAAAAAAGAAACGAAAAAAACCAAAATTGATAACGCAGTAACGAAATAAATTCACCGCACTTAAAGTCACCACACATTTATGCAATTTTTTCGATAGCCAAACACATTAAAATAAAACAAAGAAATGACGAAAAAAAAAAATTTTTTTTTTTTTTTTTTTAATTAAAAATTGTCACGAGTTAACATCAAATCGTGTTTTTTTTAGTTTTCTTTAATTTTTTTTTTCTGTGTTATTTAAAAAATTTAAAATTTAAAAGAAAGAAAAGTAAAAAAAAAAAAAAAAACAAAAAAATTATAAACGATTAGTCAAATGGAGACAGAAATTAAAATAAAAAATTCTTGTGGACATTGCATTGGTTGTCATCACGCTGTGATTAGAGCGTGCCTCTATCCAAAAAAAAAAAATTGTTAAATTTTTTTTCTATATCTTCATGTTTTTATTTTATTTAATTTTTTTTTCTTTCCCACTTTCCACATTATCAATGTGGATACACACCATGCGACGATTTCTTTATTTTAATTTGTTGCATTTTTAGCATAATTTTCTAATTATTCATTTCTCATCTATTTTCATATTATTTCATTATTAAAACATATTTTCATGTAACGAATTTATTAAAAAGAACAAGAAGAAAGATGAAAAGAAAAAAAAAAATGAAATTAATTATGATTTGTTGACTTTTGTGTCGTGTTTTCTTTAATTTTTCATTTAAAAAATAGGAAAAAAACAGAAAAATAACGAAAAAAATTCTTTAGAATTTTTCATCTTGTTTCTGTGTTTTGTTTTGAATATGTTTTTACTTGCTGTGAAAAAAAAAAAAAAAACGCACAGTTGTTGAAGTAATTTGATAATAAATTTATTGGGAAATTATCGGATTTTTCCTTCGTTTTCATCTTTGTGTGAACGACGACATAAAAGTGTCGTTCAGCGGTAAGAGAATATTGAAAATACTTGGCAACTGTTTTTTTTTTTTTGTTAACTTTGTGACTTAAATTACCAAAACAATCCAGACAAGAGTTTTGTGTTGTTTGTTCTTCCTCTTATTCCTCTTCAATGGAATTAGTTTAGAATTGAGTAACATTTATTTTCGGAACAGTGAAATAAATATCGAAATGTATAAAAATTTTGTCCGCTCAATTAATCTAATCACAAAATACAATAGAGAAAAATATTTTTAATTAAAAGAATAAACGATTCAGGCACTGTTTTAACAATTTTTTTTTTTTTTTTTTTTTTGTTTAAGTCAATACAAGATCAATAAACGTAATTTAGTCGGGTTTTTATTTTTTTTATTAAACAAGTTAAAATGGGAAAGTGTTGGTTGATGAGACAAGGACTCTAAAACGTATCATAAATGATTGTTTTACTTGTTTGTTTGCACGTTGGGGAGGGGTTCATAAGTTTTTAGTCTGTGAAGAGAACCACAGGAATCGAATTGCATGTCAAATTTATTATTATACTGAAACCCTTAATATTGTTTAACAATTCTAATTGCAGTTATTGTTGCATTCAACGGTGTTTTACCGCATTGATTTATTTATTCAGAATTCTTTTTTTATGTTTTTTAATTCATTTACCTTTTTTGTAATAAAAAAAAAACAACAACAACAAACGGAACATAAACATGATGACGCCACCATATGTTTTTTTATTTGTTGTCCACTTTATAATTAGCGTTGGCGTTAATTTGTTGTTCTTTAATAGTTGTTAATAAATATTGTTTTTTTTTTTTTTGAAGGTGATGCAATATTAAAATAGTATAATGCAATTGGATTACAACAGCAGCAGCAGCAGCAGCAGAAGTAACAGCAACAGCAACAATGACCAACCAACGCATTTTTAAAAAAATGATTTTTCAATACAAAATTTATTATTTTCTTGTCTATTTGTTGTGGCTCGTGCCATCCTATTTATTTGTTTATTTAAATTAATGAAACAAATCAATAAAAAGAGGTCCAAAAAAAAAAAATAAGAAAAAAAAAGAAAAAAAACCGAATTATATAATTAACACCGGAAGTTGTTAAATTTTAATTTATGTTTTAGTTTGGATTTTTTTTTTTTTTGTTGTTGTTGTCACTCTTAATTTATGCCACGATATTAATAACAAGACACAAAAATTAAAAAAAAAATGCAAAGGTAGAAGACAAGACACATTTTTGTGTGTTTGATCAAAAAAAAAAAATATTCTAAACGCAATCAGATTAGACAACGATGAAATAGAGAAGAAAATAACGAAAAAAAAAAAACTTGATTTGAAATTAGAGAAAAACGAGTTTTCTCGCTTAAAAAATTTTTATGAATCAAACTGTGGACACATCATATTATGAATAAGAAACAAGTCTGCCCCGTTTGGTAATAATATAATCAGCGTCTCCCAATCATTTTCGGGGATGCGATAAAAATCAGTTTGCTAGTTTTCTGAATAAAAGCACAAAAGCAATGACACTGGCAAGAAACTTTGCAGAAAAAAAAAAAAGAAAAAATTGAGAAACCACTGAATAAACCATTTTTGTGACTAGTCATATCTTGTTGTCCTCATCTACATACGTCGTCATTATTATTATAAAAATGTTTCAACTTTGATCATATTTGGTAATAGGTAAAATTCGCGTGGCGTTTTATTTGCTTAAAAAAAAAAATAAAAATATTTTATCTTTAGCATAAACGAAAGTCAATGCGAAAAGAAAGAACAGAAATAAATTTATACGCGTGGCGAGAATTTTTTTCTTTTTTTCTTTTTATTTGTTTTTGTTCCTTCTTCTTAAATCTTTTAATTTTGTTTTTTTTTTGTTAGTTTTATTCTCCTATATTCTGTTCTCAAGTATATTGACTTTTAAGATTTAATTTTTCTGTGCTTTTTGAATACAAAATGCGGCCAACGCAGTATTTTTTTTTTTTTTTGTTCAACAAACTTCAATTTCAACTCATTGTTTAAGTTAATTAAGTCTCCTTACTTAAGGTTGCTTTATTTATAATTTTTTTTTTTGTTTTATCTATATTACGTCTCATTGTAATTTTTGTCTGAAGATGGAAAAAATTTCCATTTTTCATATTACACAAATAAACTATTTTGATTCTCTTTATCGGTACAACAATTCAATAAATCAAAAACCATTAATTACTGAAATTTGATACAATAAAAAAAAAAAATAAAAAAAATACAAAACATGAATGAATATGAATAGAAAAAAAATTATTTTGATGACACAACCATAAACCATGAATTAATTAAAAAGTTATCAACGTGAAGCGAATTTAGTGTTTTTAATTTTTCTTATACCGCAAGTAAAAGCAACATCAACAGCGCACACCTTAAAAACATTTTTTTTTTTTTTCTTTTTCGTGTGTTTTGTGTTTTAAAGGCGCCAATCCTAACTATTTTCATATTTTAATTATGAAAAAAAAAAAACTAGAAAATTTCATTCATAAAAAAAAAAAAAAATAAGAAAAAATTGTTTCATAATTAATTTTTTTTTTTACTGTTTCTTATGCTTTTAAAAACTTTTTGTTTTCTGTTTAATAATTTTACATATAAACTGCTTTAATATTTAATTTTTTTTTCTACTCATTAACACATAAATTATTTCTTTTTTTTTTTTTTTGTTCATATTTTTCTAATCTTTATCCAACTAATATTCAAATGAAATGACCATGGACAGCCGTTGTCCATCGTACATCTAATATCGTAAATGTTTATTTATGTTTATTATTATTATTATTATTATTATTTTTTTTTTTTTTGTTTACTTCATAATTTTATTTAATAAACTAAGAAGAAATCTTTAACAATCACAAAAACAACGCAACGGAAAAAAAAATATATATATATTTTTTTTTATTTTTTTTTTTTAGTTGAAAGTAATAAAAAAGCAACAACAACAACAACAAAAATTCATTCATTGTCACCTTTGTGTGGTGCTTTGATTATTAACAAATTTTTCTTTTTTATTATTTATTTATTATTATTTCATTCATAATTGTTTATGGTTATGTAGTTGTATGCGCGCGTGTGCAATACATTTTCATTCATAATTTTTATTTATTTTTTATTTTTGTTTGTTTCGTTTCGTTTCGTTTCACAAATAGCCATTTTTGCTTTTTTGTATATTTCTTCAGTGCACTTTAGGCTGAGCTTTAATATAAAACGAAAAAAAAAAAAAGAAAAAAAAAATTAGATTAAGTAAAAGAGATGAAAGCTTGTTGCTTACACAAAAACGCACACACATACATTTCCTAAATGTTAACACTTTAGTAACTTAAACTTTATTTATGTTGCCCTGATTATTTATTCTGTATTTAAACTGAAATTAAATTAAATTATAATGTGTAGCGGGCGTATAGAAGTAAAAACAACCAACTTTGGGGTTAAAACGAGATAGAAAATTCATTAACAATTATATAATTTATGTAATTGTTAAGCGAATATGCTTTGCTAGAGAGTAAGTGTAATGTTCTGTTGTATACAGTGATGTCGTGGGCGATTTACTTTAAAACTTTTTGTGTTTTGTGTTTTTTTTTTTTTTTTTTAAAGACAAATACAGACTTAAAAGCGCAAAGCTTAGCTTATTAAAAACTTGTTTTAAAATACTTTTTTTTTTTTTTTATTTTTGTTTCTTCTTAATTTTAATTTAATTAGACATTATTTTTTTATTTTTTTTTTTCGTTTAAGCTTTTTAAAAGACTTAAGACATGTTTTTATCGTTGTTAATTAAATTTTAACGTCACAGACGTTTTATTTCTTTTTCTTTTTTAATTTAATATTTAATTACAGCTTCTATCTATGACTTAAGACTTGACTTACGACAAGAACGGATGTTGCAAAATATACAAACGACGGTGATGATGATGATTGTTGTGTGACGACACAAAAATTAAGAAAAAAGAAAACAGAAAAAGATAAACAATAAATTCAGCTAATAAAGTTGCGTGTGCTTTTGTTGTTTTGTACTTTTTTGTTTAAAAAAGTCTAAAATTTGTAAGTGGTTTTGTATATTTTTCGTAAATAAGGCGCGCACGTGCGCGGGCGTTTTTTTTTTTTTTTTTTTAATTTAATCTCTCTCCTTCTTCTGCCTATATATGGTCAATTGATATTTTAGCTTTAGAGCAACAAGCAACAAGCAACTTTTACAACAATAAATCCGACTAAATTAAACTAATAAAAAAATAAATTGTGTGATGTGATATTATTTTATGTTTTTATTATTAGTAACAATAGTCATCAGAAAAGCTACTTTTAAATTAAATAATTAAATTTTTTTTGGTTTTTTTTTTTATCTTTTACTTCGATATAATAATAATAATAATAATTTTTAATTTAATTTTATTACTGCTATAATTGGCTACTGTTGCAAGTTTATTATTATTTTTATTTTTATTTTTTTAATTTTTGCAGTTTAAAATAATTTTTTATTACATTTCATTGTGATGAGGATGATGGTAGATTTATGGCGTTTGTATGATATTATGGCGTTTTATCAAATATTATATCTAAAACATGTATACAAATATGTGATTAACTGAATTATTATTATTATTATTATTATACAAACAAGGTATTTGTGTTTTTTTTTTATTGCAAAGAAGTTGAGTTTTAAAAGTAGTCGACTAATGGTATAAATGCAAGTTTAATGGCAAGTTTAGGGATCAAAGTTTTTGGCAATTTTAATTGGTGGTTTGATAGGAATAACGTGATGTTATAGGAACTATATTGCTACTTACTATATTTATGGTACAATGTTACTGTTTTCTTATTCTAAAACTATCGTTGTTTTATTACTTGTCACGAAATATTGCTAGTTTACTATCCAAAGCGATAATATAAGTTTAACTATCAACGTAGCATAATAAAGTTATCAATTCAACAGCAAAAAGAAGACTTGTGATGTAATATCAACGTAGCAATATGATATGCAGATATTTTCACTAAAACTATCAATGTAGCTGCAATATTGCTGTGTTTCTAACGAAAACTATCAAACATATAATTTGTAATGTTTTGTTATAAAAACTATCATTAAAGGTAACAATAAAAAAAAAATGTTTATCTAGAAATATTTAATGTTTATACCGGAAACTACAGAGTTTAAAACAATCATTGTTAATTGTGTTGAAAAAAATGTAATAGTAAAACAAACATAACGTATAAACAAGTGAAAAAAGCCATAAAAAGCTAAAAAGCACAAAAACAAAGCATATCAGAAAAAATTTAATAATAATAATAATAATACATTAAGGAGCAGCATAAATCCCCAAAATTTTCATATTCCCGTTATTAATATTAACAATAATAATTGTTCGCCTCCACAGAAAAAACGAAACGAAAAGTTCAGCCTGAACTTTAAAAGAAAAATTAGTAATAGAAACAAAAAAACAAACAAATGAATAATTTGCACAAAAAAAATAAAAAAAAAAAAATTCCGAAAAAACGGTTTGTTGACTAAAAACGTCTAAGAGGAAAATTAATAAATTTCTTTATTTACTTCTTATGTAAATGGCACAATTAAATTATTAAACAAATTTTTTTGTTGTGTTTTTGCTTCGTATTTTATTGCGAAGCTTTTAAATGTTTGTTTATTTAATGTTATTTAATGTTTTAAACTTTAAAGCTTAAAGAGTGGCGTCTTCAGTAACATTTAAAAATATTTGCATTAATTTTCTAAATATACAAAAAAAATTTTATCAAAGCAACATTGGTATAATATATCCATAATTATCTTTAATCAATAATAATAAATTCTTGTATAAAAATTTTTTGTTTTATTTATTTAAAAGAAAAGAAAAGAAAAGAAAAAGAAATGAAAAAACAAAAAAAAAAAAAAATCTTTTTCTAGTTATGATAATTAATTATCATCACCACTGTACCAAACTCTTATCAATAAATTCGATGCTCATCAACAAATATCTATATGATCGATATCGTAATAATTTTAAATAAAAATTTTTTTCCGTTTCTTAATTTTTTATTCATTTGATTTTCTTTCTCCATTGTTGTTGGTTAATGTTATTTAATTTAATTTATTTTATTAAGCACACGCATTATTAACACACCTTCGCCACTCTTGTCTATCGTTTCTCTCTCTTTTACACTTTTTCAACTATTTAATAAAATCTCGCTTTAATAAATACGAAAATATTCATTCATAAAAAAAAAAAAGAAAGAAAAATTTATGTTTTATAGTAAATAATATGGTAAGCAGTGTAGTCTTGTCAAAAAAAAAAATAAAAAAAAATATTATTGAATGAATTTCATTCAAATAATCCATAGATTTGTTGAAAGTTTTTATTTGATAAAAAAACATTTATGTAGATGTTTATTGATTATTTATTTATATTTACTGATTACGATAGAAACAAATTAAATTATTTAGATTCTTTCATTCATAAAAAAAAAAAAAAAAAAAATTATTTACTGATTGAATAAGAGAATTTTTTTTTTTTTTATTATTTTCATAATTCTTCTAGAGCTTTTGACAATGGCTGGAAGAATTTTCTTTTTATTTTTACTTTGTAATTTATTTTCTTCATATATTTTTACAGTTTTGTTTTATACGTTATGCTGCATTCGTGTTATTATGATTATTATTATGTTGAAGAAAAATATGAAAGAACAACAAAAAAAGAACAAAAAGAAAAAAAAAATGCATTTTCGTATAAAAAGATAAAAAAAAAAAAATGAAATTAAATTAAAAAAGTTTAAATGCGGAACGACCCACACATTTTTTTCCAAAACATTCACTCTCTGTATTATTGATGTACTTTTTTTTTTTTTTTTTTTTGTTAATTACTTACGCTGAAAGTAATTTTATTTTATTAATGACATTTAATATAAAATATTTACAGTAATTGTTTGAATGATAAAAGGTTCGATTTAAAATAAAGACTAAATAGAATTTCTGTTTTACATCCGCACGTTCCACAATGGTTCATCATTAAGTAGACACAGAAAATGGATTTTGTTTTGGGAAAAGCCAATCAAAGAATGGTTGAATGAATGATAAGAAAAAAAAAATGTTAACAAATCCTCTATACTTTATAAAAGAATAATAATAATAATAATAATAATAATAATAATAATAATAATAATAATAATAATAATAATAATAATAATAATAATAATAATAATAATAATAATAATAATAATAATAATAATAATGTTTAAAGAAAGTATCCATCCACCTACGCACAATTATGTGTTTATGTGTGTTTAAACACACAGCTTTACTGTGACTTTAAACAATTTTTTTTAACAATTTGCACGGTTTTTGGCATATTTATTTGTAGTTGGAACAATTTTTTTTTCTTTCAAAACACAATAATCTGTTTAATTATTTACTCTTTGACATGGAGTAAATAAGAAAATAGTATTTAACAAAATATAAATAAAATAAAAAATCTTAAGCTAAACTCACCTGATGAACTTCCACTTAGCCATAAAGCGACTAAGTCTTCATTTGGTGATGGATGATAATTACCATATAAATATGGACTTTGATAATCTAACAGGACGCGTCGTGATGGTGATTCGGCTAAATATGAATAAATAAAAAATTATTTTATTGAATTATTATTACCTATCTCTCTATCTCTATCTACACCCACACACAAATTATATTGATTTTGATTAAAAATTTTTATTAACATGAATATAGGGAAATTGAATTGATTTTTCGTTTTTTTTTTTTATTAATTAATTATTTCTTAAATTAAAATTAATTATTAGTTTAATGAAGAATATAGATAATTATAGAAATTTAATAAAAGCATAATTAATTGATTTTTTGTGTGTTGATAGAAAAATATCTTTGGCAGTGCTTTTAAAATTGCAAGGGAACTGGTTAGAGTGGCATCTTTTTACTTTGATTTTTAATCATAATGTTAAAGATCCCGTGCTTAATGTTTGGTGAAGCTATTTGATTATTTGTCACACAACACAGTATATACTGAAAATAGTTTTTATTGGTTTTTATGGTCGGTAAATTCTCTGTCTGTATTTACATAAATCATTAACTGGTTCGAAATTATAGATTTTGATTGGTATTCTCAGAGTAAACACACAAATAAAAAATATATTTTTAAACCCTTCATGTATTAAATGAAGTTACCAATAAACTTTAGCGTAGCTTTAGTTGCACCAAACCGGATAAAACATAAAAATAAGGTTTTGATACTTTATTCTGTTTTCACTGACATTTTGAATTATTAAACTTTTCCACAATATAAATTTTACTTTGATTCAATCTTAACTAATGCCGATAAATATAAGAAAAAAAAAATAAAAATAAATTTACCGACGGCAAATTCAGCATAAAAAAATCCCATACCTTGTGCTTGTGCTGAATATTCAGCAGCTTTTTGTAAATTAACTTTAGGTCGTTGTTTGGCGCCTCCACTTGTACCAGGTAAACAAGTAGCTGATGCTGTTAATGATGATGATGTTATTGTAGATAATGATGACGATGGTAATAATGATGTTGTTGTTATAGCAGGAGAACTATTTGTAACTGGTGATGACTCAAGTAATAATTGTTGCACTTGTAATATATCAACGTATTCATCTAATGATTGTCCGGGTTGTAATGTTGTGTTACCAGGTCTTATTAATCCTTTATTATTTTTTGTTTATTTTTTATTTTTTTTGGGTTGTATAATAATTAAATTAATTTACTTTATATTCCACAAAACATATTATTAAAATAAAAAATAACTTACCTCCACCTGTTTGTAAATAATTATTACTTGAACTTGTTTCGCTACTGCTGCTGCTGCTATATAATTGATCACTTTCGCGACGCATCGCTAACATTGTGTTTAATTTCGTTTATAACTTTTTTTAATTTAAAAGGTGAAGAAATGGAAGAAGATTATGATGAAAAATACAAAAGTAAACAAACAGAAATATATTTATTTATTTTTTAATAATTAATTAATTAGTTAATTAATTAATAATCAAAAACATATCGGGAATACACTTGTAAATATTATTTTACTATTCGTTTTATGAATAATTCACTTAATTAATAAATTCATTTTATTTTTTTTTATGACTTTAGTTAATCACTGAATTAACTAACTAACAAATAAACTAACTGAACACTTTTAATGCTTTTAATAACACTTTATATTCACTTCATTGACACTTATATAAATATATATATATTAAAATCACTACACCAAAAAATAAGTCTTTATTTTTATTCATAAGAAATTTTATTTTATTCTATACATTTATTTAGTCGTTTTGATTTATTAATTTTACTTTTTTCACGTCCGGTATGTTGCACCTATTTAGAAGGAATAATAATAATAATTTAGGTTATGTGTTTTGACATTTAAATAATAATTATTTCGTAATTAAAAATGAATCAATAAATGTTAATAAACGTTTACATTTTGCTTTGTGAATATTTAATTGAAAAACATTTAATGTTTTTTTTTTTTTATTTTTCCCGATGGATGCTTAAAGCTTTAAAAAAAAAAAACACACACAAGACATTAGAAAAGAAATTTTGTTGGTTTGTTGGTTCCCTGGCATTTGAATAGAATTTTCAAATACAATAAAAACGTTCTCTAGCAACAGATAGCAACAAAAGGTTAAAGCCACCCATTAGGCCAAATGTCAAAGTTCATCTAGGAAATTTTCCTTGTTTTCCATGTAATAATTCTTGAAAATTGATTTTTAATTTTTCTTTTTCGTAGGCACAGTCAAAAAAAAAAAAAAAACGTAACTAAAGTCGTTGTGATTTTAAGTTTTTTTCTTTTTTTTTTTTCTTCTCATTGGTTCGTGATGTGTCACAACTCGCATTAAACCAAGCAACAGCTGCCAAAAACAATTAAGCCTTACGGACCGCAAATGTTTTATTTTTATACAAAAAGAAAACATTTTTTTTTTTCTCAGTTTTTTGTTTGTCTTGTTCATTTGAATTTACAGAAAATTTTTCCTTTTTTTTCTTTTTTCTCTCTATAAAACTCACGGATTTTTTTGTTAATCGAAAAAAATAAATGAAAACTATTTCGCTTTTTTGTTTTTTTTTTATTTACGAAATTAAGAAAACCCAACAACAACACGAAGAAAAATGGAAAAACAAAATTCATTTTATTTTCGTTGTGTGTTAAGATGAAAATGATGATGATGAAGAAGAAGCAGCAGCATCAGTAGCAGTAAAATGAGATGAAAAAAAAATTTAAATAAACAAAATAAATTTTTTTTTTGTTTTATAATCTGAAATATTTAACGAAAATATATTTTTTTATTTTTCTTTTCTGCTTTTATTACACTTTTAAATCACTCGGTTTCAAGTTTTTATTTATTTTTTTTTTTCAGTTTCTTTTGCGAATTTCTTATTTCTTTATTGGAATCAGAAAAAAAAAAAAATATATATATTTTCATGGTATCCAAAGATGTACGCTTTGCTGATGGTTTATTGCTGTTAATTAAGTTTAAAATTTATTAATTTACTGTGATAAGTAGTAAAAAAAAAACAAAAACCAGTAGCAAAATTTGTGATTTATTTTGGAATCACATTTCTGCACATAATTAACAAAACAACAAAACAAAACGAAACGAAAAAATCTTCTTTATTTTTTTGTGGGAAAAAAAAGAAAAAATACGAAGCTAAGTGCATCAAACCGTATTACCAACATCGCATTGGATGTTGAATTACAAAACAAAAAAAAAAAAGAAAACAATTAACACAAAAAGCTCTCATGCTCTTAAAATTCTCTTGATTATTCTTTAAATGTAATAGGCGGGTGGGTGGTACAACTAATAAATACTTGACGTTATTAATCGCATGCTAGATTTAAACAAAAACACACAAATATCTCAACATGAATTATTATTAAAGAAAAAAAAAAAATTCATAAAATCCCTTGGTCACGGAGATGCTCAAGGAAAATTAATTAATTACAAAAAAAAAAAAAAAAAAAAAATTTAACGCACTAATTACCACAAAAAAAAATCAGTTTGCACAGTGAAAATGAAAAATTAATTATTTATTTTTTTCTTGTTGTAACAAATTTCACATTTTTATTGAATTTTTTGCTAAGGAATTTTCTTTTTCTTTTTTTTTTTTTTTAATTCATTCACTAATAACACTGCTCGTGTACACTAATAACACGACCGATAGTAATTTTTCCTAATAACACTTATAATGCTAATGTAAAGAACTTTTTTTTTTTGTTAACTTCCAAAGTGAAATGAAAATTAAATTTTCTTTTTTACTTTTTTTTTTTTTTTTGTTATTTTGACACAACTTTTGTCGTGCACGGTGCGCGCGACTTTGCTCTAACTTCCTTTACTTTTTAGATGTTTATTTCAATAAAAAAAAAATATATATATTTTTTTCTTTTATTTTTTATTAATTTTTTTATTTAATTTTTATTTTTTATTTTATTTTTTATATGTGTGTATAGTATAGACTTGTGCTCGGTCTTTAGTACGCGATGCGACGACGGCTGATTTTAATGTTTTGTTATTTTGTTCGTTGATTTTATTTTTGTTCTTTTTTTTTTCTTTTTTTTATAATTTACAATAATAATTTTTTTTTTTTTATATTTATTTTTTTTTTGTTTCTTTTGTACTCTCATTTGTATGGTTTGTGACGTTTGCGTCGATGTGAGATGTGACGTCATTTGCGCGCAGCATAAACCCGCGTGGGCCTTCATTCAATGGTCCAACCTCTTTTCTATATTTGTCCTGTTTGTTGGCGGGCTACAATGACAATCAGTCGTTATTTTGTTTTGTTTTTCTGCTCTGACTCTCAATTTTCAATTTGTTTTTTTTTTTTCTTTTCCTTTAAGTAAAAAAGCTCACTAAGCCAATAATAAATACGCGAAGCAAAACGATGTCGTTATCTCGTAATTATTTATTTATTTTTATAAAATTATTTCTTAGACGAATTTTTGTTGTTTCGTGATTGAATAGGCGGTTAGGTCTTTAGTATTATAATTTGTTTTAAATCGTTTTTTTGTTTCTTTGGTTGCCTGTTGCTTGTCATTTAAGATGATTTGGATCAAAGATGATGTGTGAATAATAACAATTGTGACGTTTCACATCATAAAACATGATGCCAAAAAATTATACAACAAAAAACAACGAGTGCTGGGGAAATATTAGTTTGGGGAGGGGGGCTAACCAGTTGAATGAAAATAAATTCTGTGCATTTTCTCAATAATAATTTTTGTTTGAAAAACATATGATTTTCCACTCTCTCTCTCTCTCTCTCTTTTATAACCGTTAAATACAATTTTTTTTTTGTTGCTCTTTTTTGCTTTACTCACCACAATTTTCTCTAATGCTTTTCCCACACACAAACACATTGTTGAATGAAAAGTAACTGCGCTGTTTGAATTGTATTTTCCAATGAATAAAACAGTTACTTGTTGCTGTTTAAATGTGTTTTTGGTTTGTATCTTTTTTTTTTTACATATAATCCAACCACTATCCCATATAAATAGGAAATTAATTCGGTTTTATTATTGCATAAAAAGATAAAGAAAAAAAAAAAGAAGTTTTTTTTATGAATGAAAGATAATAAAAAATTTTTTGGTTATCAATTGATTTTAATAATTCTTTTTGATAATAAATTAATAGCGTATAGTGTGTTTCGTCATCAATTAAAATATATTTGTGAAAAAATAAAACGTTTACGTAATTGCTAACAATTGCGTAAAATGGTAACAGCATTTTTC
The DNA here is from genome assembly GCA_961205885.1 of Ptychoptera albimana. Lineage (NCBI taxonomy): Eukaryota > Metazoa > Arthropoda > Insecta > Diptera > Ptychopteridae > Ptychoptera > Ptychoptera albimana. The sequence continues at coordinate 26,697,695 of OY540803.1, forward strand.
GTTTTTTTTCTTTTTACTATAGTTACAGCAATAAATAACAGAGAATAATAATTGAGGGCGGATTGAGGATATAATATAATTAATTGACATTATTATTTTTTTTTATGAAATGTTTATTGTTTTTAATTTGATTAATAAATCAACACATCTGTTGTTTAATTTATAAAGCAGAGTTTTTGCCGTTTTTAATTAATGTTAAAAAAATGATAACTTGGCGAACGTATTCGATGTTGATTTTCACTGTTGTTTGGACCAGGAAATCCGTTTTTTATATGCACAAATGAAGCTATTTAGATCAATATTCCTTAGCACTGCACTGTGTCATTTAATTAACAAAGATCTATTGGTAGCGATTCCTTTTCCTAATCATCTTTTATTATTATCTCCGTATAAGTGAATAAAATTCTCATTAATACAGAATAAAAGTTAATTTCCTACGTAATTATTATTTTAACGAATATTAAAGTAAAATTTAATTAGAAATTGATTACTTTAACATAACGTGTTGATGTAAAATAATTTAATAATTCATCTAACACATTAACAAGGTAATAATAATTATTAATATCGCGTTAATGTCGTGGGTTTTTTTTTTTTTTTTGATATTTTACCGTCGCGTTACGTCGTTTCGTTGTTTGCTACTTGATTTTCAACCCTTGAAATCTGTTCGTTTTTTTTTTTTCTCTCTATAAAAATTCTTAATAATAAACCTGGCTTGATTTAATCATCTGAGAAACCTTATGAAGCTTTCTTTGAGTAATTAAACAAAAAATAAAATTATTAACGTATTGTAACCACTGACGGAGAGTTTTTTACTGTAGGGTTTATACAAAAAAAAAAAAAATTAAAATAAAATTAAATCGATCGATCGTGTGCTGTGCTGATAAACAATAAATAATTCGATTAAAATTGAAAATCAATTAGCGTAACAACACCATTGTTCACCCACTTGGTACATAAAATCGATACTTCTGACAAATTGTGTACACAGAGAAATCATTAGTTACCATAGTCGCGGTAAAAAAAAAAAAAAAATTGTTTTTCAACGTTTTTCTTATATGGGATAATAATTTAATCAACGGTTAATTTGTATAATAAATAAATTTGCACATTATATTTATTATTTTCTAATAAATTATAAACTGGCTGGTTCGCTGGTTGGTTCGCTGTTTGGTTGGTTTGCTCTAGCCTTTTTGTATTTTTATTGTTTTAAAGTATTTTTCGCCGATTTATTTAATAAATCTGTATAATAAACGTTTAAAAACAATTTGTTAAATATTTATATTTATGTTATTAAAAATTAATGCCATAAATTATGTAGCAATTTCATATACATTTTATATTTGTTTCTTGCATATATATTTCTTAATTTCTTTACCTAATGTTTGCGTTTTTATTTTTATTTTTATTCTGTTGCTCTCTCTGCGTTTTCTGTGCATTCAAATGTGATAAATCAATGAAATTATTACTTGAATTAAAAAAAAAAATCTCTTTTTGTTTTTATTTGTCTTGCACAATAAAAGCAATTATTATAGCTAAAGAAGAGGATTAAAAAAAAAAAAAAAGAAAAACTTTATATATACCACCCACACATGTGTTGATGACTGATTAAAGAAAAAAGAAAAGAAAAAATCTTCATACTTTTACTCAAAGTATGGTAAATCACGATGACACCTGGGTTTGTAGCAGTTTTTTCATTTTTTCTTTCTTTCTTTTTTTTTGATGGTGGTTTTATTTGTTTATAATTAAAAACAAAAAAAAAAAAAAAAGTATATAAAACAAACAAATTTTTTTTTTGACTTTTTTTGTGTCTTCACCAATGAGAGTTTTTTTTTTCTTCTTCTGTAGTCGCGCTTACTGGCGCCTTTAAAATATTTTGTTTGCTTAATACGTATTTGTGCTAAATATTATTAAATAAATAAAAAAAAAAAAAAAATTAAATAAATAATAAACACACCGGCCATTTTTTTTTGTTTTTTTTTTTTTTTAATTTAAAAAAAAGGTAAATAATATAATATTAACCGTTTTGTTTAATTACTACAAATCAAATCACTAATGTGTGGTTTTTGCGTTTAAAGAATACAAAAAAAAAAAAAAAAAAATAAAAAAATGGTGGACACGATAAAGTAAAAAAAAAAGATTTTTTTCTTTGGTTTTTTTTTTTTTTTTTATTATTTGATTTGATGACAGTGAATTTTTGTCCTTCAGCATAACCAACAAGTTGTTACTTTTTTTTTTTCCACTTCATGTCTTGTGTTTTTTTTCTTTTTGTCTCTGCTGGTTAGTGGTTGCTGTTGCTGCTGCTGATGTTGTTGTTGTTGTTGTTTGTCATTTGTTCAACAACAACAAACATGCAAATTTAACACCTTATTATTATTATTTTTCTTTACATTTCATCGGATTTGTTTTGAGAGTAGAACGCCTACAATATAATACTACTGTGCGGTTATTTTTTTTTATTTGTTTGTTTGTTTTATGACAAGACCAATGGCGACCACAATTAAGCATAATGCTGCTACCATGGTTATCGATAAATGATATGATTACAATTCAATATTTCGTGTATGTTTAATTTGTTTCTTCTGATAAACCATGCAACAACCACCGAAGTTTAACTGGAAATAGGTAACAAATAAAGTAAAATTTGGTTTGAATAAATAAATGTAAAATAATATAATAAACATACTTTCTTCATGTCCTACCCCCTTTTATAATACATTATTATTATTGTTTCAATGACAAACAACATTATATTATAACAATCGGTTTGTATTTTTATATTTTTAATTCATAATTCAAAAAAAAAAAAAAGAAGAAAAACAAAGTTAAAAGCTCCCACGTGCTTTAATAATATTATTAAAGTAACTTCCCTTCCTTCAGTTTTATTATTTCATTTATTTTTTTTTTTTATATTTTTTTTTAATTTTAACTTTTACCTATGCTTGCTGGAAGAGAAAAAGTTATAAAAACACAACACACCAACACAATTATTTATTAAATATATTATGAATGAAATACTAGAATTCATGCAATACACTATAGACTTTATTTGATTTATCATGTCAAAAAAATTAAAAAAAATAAATAATATTATTTTTTTATTTTTTTTTTTTTTAACTAACAAATGCAATTAAAAATTATTTTTCTCTCTCTTGCATTTTCTTTAAACAGCAAATATCTATTAATAATCTTACAGAGTATTAATGGTGTAAAAGTCTTAATAAATCGAATAATGCCAATACCAGAGTAATAGCAAAGAGCACACACACAAAAAAATAAAAACAAAGCAAATTAAGTAATTAAACTATGGAATAATTATTACTTAATTTTTAAATAATTTATTTTTAATTTAAATTAAATTATTAATATAATGGGATGAGATTTACAAAAATTTTTTTTTTGCTGTTGTTGTTGTTAGAAATATTGATTCATTAATAGAACAAAAGGTGTGCAGATATGTAAGTAATACAGCACAATAAATAATATCTATGAAAAACAGACAAAAAAAGAAAAAAAAACAGAAATATATACGAAGATGAAGAAACAACAAAATAAAGTAAAAAAATAAACGATTTCAACATAGTCACATTGCAATAATAAAAATAATAAATAACATTTGATATTGGTGGGTGGATTTATGAATGAAAATAATTTAAAGAACTATTGATTTGTAATTTTTATTAATATTATTATTATTATTATTATTATTATTATTATTATTATTATTATTATTATTATTATTATTATTATTATTATTATTATTATTAACAATATATATTATAAAAACAATAATAATAATAATAATAATAATAATAATAATAATACAGAAATAAATAAATGAATTTATGAAAGAGATTCTCTAAGAAAAATTCATTACTTAGATTTCAACTTTGTATCTTTTTTGTATTGTTTGGGTGGGATAGATTTATAATAAAATCTAATTAGTTAATTTTTATTTCATTTTTCTTCTTTTAATCTATTATGATTGATTTAGAAATGAATAATAATAATAATAATCATGTTCTATTAACATTTCTAATGACAGCAATCAGTTATCAAGAATTAAAACTCTTCAATCGTTTTTTTTAAATTTTTTTTTATTATTGTTTTTGGATTAATTTTTTTTTTTTTTCTATATCAAAGGATGTTTGCTTGCCCTTCTAGTAATGAATGAATTAATGAATGAATGAATGTAAAATTTCGAAACACTGACATGATTTCGTTGTTTTTTATTATGTATTATTATTAAAGAGTTATTTAAAATGACATTTAGTAATAATAAATAAATAGGAAATTACTTAATAAATGACTTAGACATGAAGAGTAGAATTTTTTTTAATTTTTTTTTTTTTTTTGTGTATGTTTTAATTCCAATGTTCTGTTAATAAATAAATCTCTTTGCTTGTCTTCATTTCTTTTAATAATAATAATAATAATAATAATTAAGCTTTAATTAATTATTGATTTACGTGTTCACGTCATTAATACTTTATATTAAGAAGTTTCTTGTATCTATGTTTGTTTGTCAGAAGATGGGATTAATAAAAGATTTGAATGAAACAATTTTTTTCTTTAGGTTTTATCAAAATTTTTACATTTATTTGTTTGAGGTTCGTTGGTTGGGATAATTTTATTTATTTTATTTTTATTTTTTTTTGGGAATTACATAGAACTGTTTCAGTTCAGGGTTTATTTTTTTTTTTTTTTTGGAGGTTAAACTTTTTCCTATTTGTGGTTGGGATTCATAAAAATTGAACAATCGGTGCAATGGAAATAAAAATATAGAAAAACTGTGGATTGATTTCACAGCATAAAAATCGTTCTAAAAATATTTTTTATCCATAATACAGATCATAGTAAATTTGCCGAATTCTTTTGGGAAAAAATTAATCCAAATCGATGTGATTTGACCATTAAATCCCACAATTGCATAAATGATTTAATTTGTTAACCGAACAAAGTAATTTTATTTGCATTACTTATAATCTGACCTCGATTTATGACGGCAATTTGTTTATCGATAACTTTGGTCGTAAAATGTACAAATGAATGCATAAAATTTATGTTTATTAAGCCATTATCGTGAGGTTGTTTTAAGTCAAGGTCTAAGTAAGTCAAGGTAAGCTTGATGATAATTTTGATGGAAAATTGGAAGGGAATCTAAAGCTAGACAGGAATATTAATGGTTTGATATCAAGATGGCAAATTGGTTGGCCAGTTGCAAATCAATTTGTAATAATCGTTAAGAAGTTAAATTCGGTGATTGCGGTGGTATCAGTACAGAAAAATCAGCAATAATTAAGCAGTGCTATTGCAATCGATTCTCTCAATGTTGTCTTAACAGAGTTTAATACCGTCCACCCGAAATGCACAGTCAAAAAAATTAAAAATAACCGACTTTCAAGTAAAGTTAAATCCTAATGAAGTTGTTACAGGTTTCTTGTAATTAATTCATCATATTTGACAGCGATTAAAAATAAAAAGAAAAATTTAAACAAAAAATTGATTGGGTGCAAGACTATGAATAATAACGACTTAGAATAACATGATGACAATCTTAAATCAAAATATAAAATCTCAACAGAAACAACACAGAAGACAATAAATATGGAAACATCATTATTATTATTATTATTATTTTAATTCAGTTACGTCCCATTTAACATGTCGAACATAATTAAAATCTATAATCACCAACTATAAACACACAGATCATAAAAAACCAACAAAAATTTTACATAAATTTTTTCAAACAATTTATTTATTTACTTTACCAAATAATTTAACACAAAAAATAAAAAACACATAAATTGAAATAAATCAATTTAAATTAATTAAAAAGAAAAAAAAAAAAAAACAAAATAAAAAAGAAAGAAAAAAATATAATAAATTTCTGTTACTTAAAATTGATACTAAAAAACTTTAGAAAGAAATTTTTTTTTTTTTTACATTAACGACCGGAAGGAAATAACACAATTTAGTGATAAAAGAAAAAGAAGAAAGCATACAGAAATTATTCTTGGTTTTGGTATTCATATATGTATAAATATATTATTTTTAAAATATAAAACAGTGATAAAACTATGCTTTGATAAAAACTAAGATAAATTATGTTTTAATAGAATTTCATATGTTTTGTTTGTCAGGGATTTGCAACGTATTTACGAATGTAGCTATTTTGTTGGTTCGATGTTAACGGTGTTAACAAGAATCTATTGATTTTTAATCAGTTACAAAATTATAAGTATTAATGTGAGGAAAAATTGTTTGCAAACTTAATTCCAAATTTTCTTCACGCTGTTATTCTTTCAGACGTCCGGAAAATATTTTTGATGCTTTTTAAATTAGTAGACTAATTACTAGTAGTAATAGTCTAGTAGTCTAGTAGTAGTAACAATCGATTGTTTGCGAAAGTAAACGCAAAATTCAAATCAAAACAAGTGGTTAGGTTCAGCATATTGTTATAATCAAGATCAATTCCATGAAATTCCTGACATTTCTAATGTCTAATTAAAAATTTGTAAACGATGGCTTGATGGCTCCAAAATACACCAAGCCACAAAACTTTTAGAAAACGATTCTACTAAAATAAAGTCCTTCTCGATATATTAAACGATCTTCAGGTTATGGAAATTTGTACAAGAAAACATTCCAACATTAAAAAATTTTGTGAAAAATCACATAAAAATTCTGGCAAAAGTATCCAAAGGTAAAAAAATAAAAAATCCTATAAAAAATACAGACAAATCTCATTTAATTTGATTTAATTCATACATCAGAAGTTTTATCCTGACTAATTTATTACAACAACAACAAAAAAAAAATAAAATAAGAAAAAAACCAAAATAGCTTAAGTCACTTTGTAAAACCATAAAAAAAAAATTTTTAATTCTGTTTCATAACCCTTTATTTTTCTCTCCATTTTTTTTATTACTTGTTCAAAGATTATTCCATAAAAGGTATCACGCTGAGTTATATGTTTCGCTTGCAATCATATAATATGCAAAATTGCACTAAAAAAAGAAAAAAAAAAAAAAAAACAATTTTAAATACCATCATGATAGTTAAATAAGAATGAGATGGGATAAAAAAAAAAAAAGAAAAGAAGAGTAAATAAAAAGTGAACGCGTGGCAGATGGCACTTCCAACATGTTAAAACGTAAATAATAAAAAAAAAGAAAAAACGAAGAAATGATATAAAAAGAAAAAACAACACAGGCCTTGTGTCTTTGCGATGATAGGAATGCTAACTAAAAAGTGTTGACCACACCATAAGCTTTTGTTGGCTTTTTTCTTTTCAGTTTTTTTCAATTTGTTTTCAATTTTTATTAAACAAAGCGAGAGAAAACTTTATCCACAAGCAACATTTTCTATTTACCTTAATCTAAATCTTTATTCTAATTCATTTATTATAAATTCTCTGGGATTATTTATTTCATTTTATTTAATGATAGAAGAATAGCCAACATGCATTTTTAATGTTTTTTATTTTGTTTAGTTTTTAATCATGATAAACAAACAAACAAACAAACAAAAAAAAAAATTCATTTCATTTCAAAGCGAATCAAGCATTTTGAAATTATGATAAATTTTTTTTTTTTTTTTCTCTCTTATTTTGTTCGATAATTAATTAAAAAAAAAATAATAATTTCTGATTGATAATGTTTTTATTTTGATTGTGATTTTTCTATTTATATAAAATTAAATGTTTCTCAGTTTCTTTATATAAATGATTTAATCTGAAAGTTTGACAGACTGAAGGACGTTTTTCTAAGTAATGGTACTTTGGCGTTTTCTTAATTATTTATTATTACTGAATGCTGTTGCTTTTAGTGTGTGTGTGTGTGTGTTTTTTTTTTTAAATAATTAATTAATTTGATAAACATTTTATTTTTTGTATTATAATTAAGTGTTTCCTCGATGTAAAGCTGTTAGTTATAAGGTTATGCAAATTATGAAAGTCCTGAAATTAATGAGACAGCAGAAGAAAAAAAATTATTTTTGCATGGGAAATGTAGAAAAAAGTCACTAAGCCACTAGTGTTTTGTGTTGAATTATGTCTAGAATTTGGTTTAATTAATAAAATTGTAATATTTTGAGTGAATCTTTGATTGTTCGTACGTTAACTAGGAAGTTTAAAGATTAAAGAAATTTGTTGGAAGTAAATAAGCCGTAAAACCTAAGCCTGGTTGTTTCTTTCAAATATATTCCGATTAAACACAGTAATCAATATCGATGAAAAACCTTAATCTGTTGGTTTATACGTTTATTGATTACAGGATGCAACCGTAAAAGTATTAAGATACCAGTGATATTCACTCAAGAAATGGAAATTTTCTAAAAACATTTACTTTGTTAAATAGTTTTGTTTTTACCGTCGGTGATTTTATTTTAGTTTTGCAATCGAGTGCATCTCTATGCAAACACTTATAAAATCCATTAAAAAGAATTAAATTTTTTTACAAAACATAGAAAATAAAATTTAAATACAAATTATTATAGCATTTTTTCTTCTTTTTTATTTTGTCCGCTATAAAAGTGAATTATTTTGTAGTTTCCGCATTGAAATAAAAACTGATAAAAATCAACAGAATATACTTTAAATGCGTTTTAATGTTATTGTAAGCCTTTAATACGAGACGGAATAGTGCTGTACGGTATAAATAATTTTGTATTACAAAATATATATATAAAATTATTTTCCCTATCCACCATTATCAATAAAAAAGAATTAATTAATCAAAATTTAATTAAACAAAAATTGTTTTCTGCTATTTGATGATTTAGTTTTGTGCTGTTGTTCTTGTTTATTAATAAATTTATTATTACATTTTATTGATTTATTTATACGGTTTATCAACCGATAATAATACTTTAGAAAGAGTTTATTTCCTATGAAAGCATAATTACTTGTTGTCCGTGGTTGTTATGATATTTGTCATGTTAGCAACAAAAGGACTTTATTGTAATGTTTTATTAGTTCACTTAAGTGAATTACATTGATTAAAATCGTGACGCTTATCATTATTATTACTTAAAACAACAAATAATAATAAAAAAGAAAAAAAAAATTAATGAAACCCGTTCACAAAAGTTGTTCACAATTTTTTTTTTTTATAATCTCTCTTCGTATTTATTTACACCTAATATCATTTACTTATTTCCACACGAAAACTTACAGTAATTAAATCATTTTGCTGTTTTAATACATTTTTAACTTGATTTTTTTTTTTTTTTTTTTTTTTTTTTTTATATACTAATAATAAAAAAATTTATTAAATTACAATAAATCAATTTATGATTATTTATCCATTTTATTAATAATTTAATAATTTTTTTTTTTTTTTTTTTTCGTTATGTCGTCTTTAGATGTAACAAAGTAAAGTGGCAACAATAATAAATTTTATATGAACCAAACTTGTTTGTTTCATTCTTTATTAATTGATAATAACTTTGGTATTCAATTTTTTTTTTTTTTTTTTTTTATTTATATAAAGGTAGAAATTTAATCAAAAAAAAAAAATTTTTTTTTTTTTTTTTCTTTAATAAATTTGTCTTGATTTAGTTAATGCAATATACGATGACAATATTTTTATTTTTTCTTTTTCTTGAATTTTTATGTTCAATCTGTGACTGTTAATGCTGTTTAAGAAAAAATAAATTATTAAACAGCATTAACACCACCATTCAGTGTTATTTGTTCTGCTTTTTTACATTTTTTTTTTTTTTTATTAATATTAATAATCAAAAACCTGTACGGGGTTTATAAGAGCTATATATGCATGGAAATATAACAAACAAAAAAAAAAAAAAATACAATTTTTTTTATTATTATTAATTTTAATAAATTGAGGTGAGTAAAGCGAGAAAAAAATTCGTTGATTATAAATTATTAGACAAGATTTTAAAGGAGAAGAAAGAATTTTCAAACAATAAAATCTTAAAGAGATTAGATTAAAAGCTTACGACAGTGAAAATTTGTGCGTTTTTTTTTTTTTTTTTTTCAAAACACAAATCTTAAAATGATTAATAAATTTATTGAATATTCTGGTTTTTTTTCTTTTTGTTTGTTTCATTCTTTTATTACATAAAAAAATTAAATAGTTTTTATATAATCATCGACATGAGTTAAATACAGATTTCGATTATATAATTTAAAATTTATAGAGAGAAAAAATTATATTATTATTACGTAAAAATGTGTTTAGGCGGCGTTTTTAGTGTTTTTTATATTTTTTATATTTTCTGTCTTTTTCATTTAATTAATAAATACATTTTTTGAATGAATAACTTAATAATTATGTTTCTTTGTTTGTTTGTTAATGTAATTAATGCAAAATAAAAATTTAATTAATTGATTTGTTGATTATTATAAAAGTGAAATTAAAATACTTTTAGGGTAATCAACACTAGAAAAGGTATATATTTTTCTTAAGTTTGTTAATTAATTATTATACCAATTTTTTGGTTGAATGTTGTTGATTTTAGTAATGCTACTGGTTTTTGAGTTAATTATTTATGCTTTATGCGTTATGGTGAAGCAAAGTTATTATTTTTTTTAAGTGTTCAGGGGCGTACAGAGTATTTATTTGAGTGCAATCTGTTGTACGATTTTTTTTTTTGTTTTAGTAATAAAGCGAAATAGATCAACTCAGTTCACGGTGTAATTAAACCTATAATTTTGTGTCTTCGTTATAAAGTAATTACCTTGCTATCCGGAAGATCTGCTATGTAATTACTTAAACAAAAATAATCTCACCATGGCCACCAGTAAAACATGATTTAGAAAATTAAACAAAAAATCTAAACGAAACGAATGTTAAATAAAAATATGATTAGGATCCAACAGTCGAACAGTAAACGTAATTGTTCCTGACAGATCAAATTGTCTGTGACAATTTTCTGTTAATAAATTTAATAAATATAATAAACGTTAATTAAGTAAACTTTTAATTAAAATAATTACATGAAAACTTCATTAATCGCGATTAACCTTGAAATAATTTGTAATTAATATATAATTTATTTAAACTAAGTATAAATACTTGCTTGTTGCACATTGTGATTGTTTTTATTGTTTTTTCATTCATGCAATTTTAATCAATTAGCCTCAAGTAATTTATTTGCCTTAAGTTATAGAAAATAAATTGTTATTGAGTAGCAATTTGTAGTTTTTTTTTTTTCATTTCATTTCATTTTATTTTATTTTATTGAATAAATAATAATTTACAGGTGACAGATTTTTTTTGCTTATGTTATAATTTTATTGTTTTGTATTTATATTAAATATGCTTAAAGGTGCAATTTAATAGCAAAGATTAATAATAGAAATTGCGTTAATGATGTAACGTTTTTGTTTGCTTGTTTTGTTTGCCTATTTACCTGTTTATATCTAATAAACTAGATTTAATTTGATAAATTATAACGATTTAAGTATCTATTTTCATTTAAATTAACAATTTGCTATGATAATATGTTATTATTATTTCCTATAATTTAATTCCAAAGTATTTACTATTTACTAAGGTATAAAATTCCATTTCTAATAATGTTTGACTTATTTAAATTCGCTTCTAGTTTTGTCGTTTTAACATTTTAACAAAAATAATTTTTGTGCACATATTTTATGTGTTGAATCATTAAACCATTAAACCAGGAATAAATGGTTTTGTCTCTGTTATATCTGCACATAAAATTATTCGTTTCTTGGTTTATTAGCATAATTTCTCAACTTCACATAAAATTGACAAACGCATTAAGCGTATGTACAGTAATTTATATTTATGCAGAAACAAGAAAAATTTATTAGTTTTATAGGTAAAATAGAATAAAAACAAAAAAAAAAAAAAAAAAAAAATGTAACGCAAAGCGGGGGGCTACAAGAAGAGAAGCGATAATGATTTAAAATTTATTTTTATTTTCTCTTCTCATTTTTCTTCTACCTTCAGGTTTAGATTAAAACAGCTTTAAGGCCTTTTAAGTGCACAATCATATACAAATAAATGCGTTTATTAATAATTTAATAAAAAAATTTTTTTTTCCATATAATAAACAATCGATTTATCGATCAATTGATTGTGCAGGTGTGCAACATAAGTTGTTTTTTTTTTTTTTTTTGTTTTATTTTTCAAAATAAATTCTCGTTTGATTTTTTTACTCATTATTATCATTATTATTATTATTATTATTATTATTATTATTATTATTATTATTATTATTATTATTATTATTATTATTATTTAGTTTTAAAACTAAAATAAAAAAAGAAAAAAATGAAAAATCTTTTGTTGTGTAAAATCCATCAGATTTGACTGGAAATTTAATTTTTTTTTTTGTTGTGTTTTGTTGTTTAAAGACTTATGATAAGAAATATACGATAATGTACAATTTAAATAATATATAAACTATTATTAAAGATATATAAATATAAAAGAGAAATATTGTGGTAATAAAATAACCATAACAAATTGTTAATCATCGTTTATTATACCGATATATTGTTTTAATGTTTTCTCTCTCAATTTTATTTTATTTATTTTATTTTTTACTCAAGCCTTTACTACATAATCAATTTATTATTAATATCTTTATATGAAATGCTGTTTAGTTTTGGTTATTTAATAAAAAAAAGAAAAAAAAATAAAGAAAAGATATAAAGAAAAATGATTATTTACTTTGTTTGGGTTTAACTTTGAAAAAAAATGCTATTAAAATTATTTATCATTTAATTTAATGAATTTTATTTTAGTTTTTATTGTGGTGGTTTCTGGCGCTTAATTTAAGATAACAATGACTAATTTTTATTAGTTTCTCTAGCTAGTATTAATAATTTATAGATTGTTTATTAAATTAATTAAATTAATTAAATTAATTTTTGTTAATTATGTTAAATGTAGCGGAGTTATAGGAATGCAATTGTGTTGTTTGTGTTAATGATTTTGTTTAACGATTTATTTTACCAATAAGATATTTTAATTTGAAGTGAGAATGATTTTTTTGATCACACTTCCATCTAGAAGCTTTTAGAAGCTTACAAGGAGATAATTTTGGTTTCCATGCCAGTATTTTGAATTAATAATGAATTAATTTCTCGATTTAAATTTATTTTGTTGGTATTTAGTTTTTATTTCTTAGTTTAAGAAAATTTTTAAGAAAATAAGAAATATTTCTCTTGTAACTAGAATCATGCAAAAATTTTCTTGTTTCAACTCATAATTTCGGTGAATTTAGAAAATAATTCTTTCCGTGTAACTCGTGATTTAATTTTTTTATGCTTATCCACTATAAATAAATTGACGTAGTAAATGTATCTTAAAAGGTGAATTTTCCATAATAATGATGAAATTTTAAAGCAAGCTTAAAGTTTTAATTAAAATTCGATAATAACAATTCACCGCCAAATAAAAGAGTTAATTAACGTAAAATTATACCATGCAGTAGGAAATTTATTTTTTTTTTAGGTTAATTCTTTCTGTTTTTTTTTTTTTTTTTAACATTTTTATCTAGTTGAAAATCATAAAAAACAAAAAACAAAACATTCACAATTCCATGTAATAAATATTTTTTAATTGGGCAATTTTCCAAATGAATTAATTTATCACTATTTATTTAATTAAAATAAATTAAAGTATTACCAATAAATACAAACAAATAAATTTGATTTAAATGATAGAGATTTAGCTTATTTAATTAATTACGTTATTTGTTGTAATTTGAACAAGGCTACAAGTGATTTGTTAGTGCATTTTTTCTTTTTCTCTCTCTCTCTCGCTATATATAAGATAATGCGTTTTGCATATTAACTTTGATTTATTATTACAAAAAGTAAAAAAAAAAATAATAATAATAAAATTACTGCATAAAAGCACACACACACAGACAGAGGGAGAAAAAAATAATTTTTTTTTATAAAAATTACGTCATCGAAGTGTAAAACATTTTGATTGTTCAGGAAAGATTATTTCTGTTTCTAATATTGTCTTGATGTGAATTAAATGGTAAAATGTTAAGCATGGATGAGATCAACGTAACTAGTCCTTACCATATTTGGTTGTGTAGCAAAACCAATTTTTATTAAATTTTGCTTCTTTTTAATTTCATTTCTTTTATTTCATTTACATTGAAATAAAAGTTAATTTGTAACGAAGAGTTGAATAAGAAGAGTTTTCTTTTTTTTAATTATAGTAAATTAATTATTAACTATTGATTGAATTTATAATCGAGTTTTATTAGTAAATTTGGCACTCCTGAAACACACATTAATTACTATCATCGATCAAAATACTTTTCTTTTTTTTTTGTTAAATTTTTATTAAATCATTTCTTAAGTTATTACTAGGGTGGAGTGGTGTTTAGATTTTTTATTTTGTTATCAATAAAATGATCGAATGAACATTTTTTTTACCAGCGTAAGAAGAAAAACGTTTTCGTTTTCTTCAATCTTAATCGTTTTATCGTTATTTACCTTGGTGATAATTAGCTAGATAATTTTTTAATTTTGTTTTTGTCACACATCTGCATAACCAACCACTTTAATGAGAAATCAATTTATTTGCGATGAATTTTAATAGTTTTATAACCTTGTTTAATTTTTTTATTATTATTATTATTATTATTATTATTATTATTATTATTATATTTCTACTCATTGCAATATTAATAAAAGAACATAAATGAACCCCCTGTCGTGTTCGCATCAATAATAATAATAAGAAAAAATAAAATGATTTTCTAATAAAGAAAAAACTATAACCGTGACTTGGCGTTAAAACGCATTAAAAATAAAACAATTTTCTGGTTAATCATATTTTTATAATTTTTTTTTTTTATAATTTAAATAAATTAAATATTACTGCTAATGGTTGAGAGATAAATAAAAAATAAATAATACAAGAAGTTGATTATTTTGACAGCAATTGATCAGTAGTGGTACACAGTGGTAAAACCGTTTAAAAAGTCTTCGTTTTCCTTCTTCTATATTAAAAATTTCAATTAAAAAAAAAAAAAAAAAAAACAAATCAGCTGAATCATTAAGAAGCAATAAATGTTTGAAAACGTCATCATCATCATCGTTTTTGTATAATTTAAACGTCATTTTATTAATTGCTCTCCTGTATTTATCGTGTTTTTGTAATTTTTTTCTATAATACAAAATTAAATTTTTAATATATAATTATATTAAAATATTGTTTAATTAATGTAATTTTAAGTTGAGTTTACATTGGGTGTGTTACTACGTGTGTGTATGTTTGTGTGTGTGGTGCTTAAGTGTTGCAAACCTCAATTTTATTTTATTTATTTTAATTATTTTTGAAATTTATTATAGACGATTCGTTGTAGGTGGTAATCACAGTACTCTGTTTATTAAAAAAAAAAAAAAAAAGTAAGAAAATTATGCTTTTTGCATGCTTGAATAGTAGTACAGTTGTTTCTCCAGTTAAATTTTGTAGCCAGGTTTTATAGCGGATGAAGTATTTGTTTTATAGCTGAATCCAATTTATTGCTTTTATAAATGGTAATATCCGCGGTAATAGGGATAATACTGGGTTTGTTAGGTAATTATTCCATCTTTTAACGTTTTTAAAAGAGAAAATGGATAAGTTTACTTGATTTACCCGGAATTAAGATGAGATTTTTAAATATAAAAGCTACGTAAATACGAATTACGCTAAAAAGTCATTTCATAAACAAACCGAACACGCAGGTGTTTGGGAGAGAATTTTGGTTTCTATGCAAATCCATTTAGTTTTGTGAGAAAAAAAAAAAACAGAAATAATTTCTGGTATTTAGTATTATTTTCTTAGTATAGGCAATTTATTTTTTTTAATAAAATAAGAAATGTTTCTCTTGTAACTAGAATCATACAAACTTTTCTGGATTCAATTCATAATTTCTGTCGATTTAGAAAATAATTATTTCCATGTACATATCTAAATAACTGAAAACTACTTGAAGCCATTAAATAACTGAAAATCATTAAAAAAATATCCTAGATACAACCCTGTCAACTAAATTCAATAAAGCTTTTTTCAGCAATAAAGAAAAATCTTGAACTAAACATTTTACCTGTTTTGCCCTTATTTGTGAAGAAAATAATCAAAAAAAAAAAAAAATTATCATTTTAAGACTTTTGATCGTTTTTTTTTTTTTAATGTTTTTTTATTTAAATCAGTAAAAACAAAAGAAGTTTTCAAAAAAATTAAAAAAAAAAACAACGAACTTTGTCGGCATCGCTATAATTATAATTTTGTAGAAATTCTTTTTTTTTTTTCTTAATTTTAAATATTTATCGCGGTTTTGTTTGTTTATTTTTATTAATTTTTTAATTTTATAATTTGCTGGTCTTGCTGCTTTATTAATTTTTTTTTTCTTTATTATTATTATTATTATAAAGGTTTTTCTTTATTAATAATCCAAAACACTAGTTGAAAAATATTTATATGTATATTAAAAAAATATATCTAGTCTGAAATGTTGTAGCCTATAAATGGTAATAACTACTTTAGCTATAACATTATATCGTTTCATTTCATTTCATTACGTTAAAAAATCAGCCTTTTTTTGTTGCATACAGAGAACAAAAAAAAAAAAAAAACAGCGAAAAACAAATCAAACTTTGTAAACAAAACCAACAAACAAATAAACAAGCAAGCAAAAATGAAAAGAAAAAAAAAAAACTCAAAGCACAATGATGAATTTAACAAGATTAAAATTATAAATAACTTTTTCAAACAAATAAAATTAACATAATTTGTTGTGTTTATAAATGAGTAAAAAAAAAAAAAAAAAAAATTTATTTATTTATTTATTTAAATAAGAAAAACTTATAGAATATTATGTGGTTTTTAGTAGTTTTTTGCTATTTTATTAATAAAATTAAAGTAAAACTAAAAAAAACAAAAAAAAAAAAAAGCTCAACAAAAAATTAATAGGAAAAGAGAAGGGAAATTGCACATTAAAACATATGTTTTATGGTTTAATGTTAGTTTATGCTAATTTCGTTAATTTTACTTTTATTTTATTTTCTTTTCTTTTTTGTTTCGTTTCTTCGCTATTTTTTTGTACTTTTTAAACAATTTTTATTTTATTTATTTATTTATAGTAATTTGTTAATGATATGATACATAATTGATTTATTTATTTATTATTTTTTTAATTCTTTTTAAATTTAATTTCTCACTAAATTAAAATTTTAACCTTTTCTCTTACTTTATTTAACTTGGGTTTTTATCGGTTATTTAACGTTTAAAAAACCGTTCGTTACAAATTTAATAATAATAATAATAATAATAATAATAATATCGTTGTTATTATTTTAAGTAATAAATCTATCTTGTGTTTTTGTTTTAAAGTAATATAAATACACCGTAATCGTTTTTTTTTTTTTTTTTTTTTTTTTTTTTTATGGTTTATCTGCATTTTTATAAAATTAAAAATTTACAGAAAACACTTTTAATTTCTATTAAAAATGATAAAATAAAATTAAATGGGAAGTATTATTTCTATAGCTTATTACATTTTTAATTACTTGAAAATTAAAATTATTACTTTAAATTAGTTATTAATAATATGGTTTAAGTACGGTATAATGGTTTAAGCGCAATGGATCGAAAGATGAGTTTGGAGATTTTATATGAAAGCAGTTTTCTTCAATTCAGAAATTTTAAGAGTTAAATACTCGAGACCTTTTCATCAGCCATAACAGTTGTTGACAATGCTGAGAATATTATTCCATACCGTGCAAAGAAATTGTAAATCATAGGTGTATTAAGTATGAGCTTTGTAAGCGTTAAACAAAGCGATGCGGTGCTCAAAGTTTTTCAATTATACCATTGGAAACATGGCTAGAAATTTGAATGCAGCAGATTTTTAGTGGAATTTGTGACACAAAATGATGTAATATTAATATTATGACATCTAAAGAGGCCCGCGGGTTGGACATGCTTGTTGTAAATCACGAGATCATACATCAACATGTTTGCCGCTTTCTTAACAAACTGGCTGCCGATAACCCTAGCTGCCAATATTCAGAAGAAAGCGATGCATAATCAAAATTCTCATCTAAAATAAATATTTTTCTTGCTAATCTCTTAAAGTTATTTAAAAATTTAATAATTTTCAATAAAGATCGAACAAGTATAAGGGATGATTGTCAAAAATGGAAAAATTTAAAGCATTTCTTGTAAGAAATCTATAGGAATTTTGATCACAAATTTAAATAAGACAAAGTCCTAATTTCAAGGTTTCTACATTGTTCTTTAACTGTAATTTGATTTTTAATATTAAAGCTTGCAAATTGTGGTATAAAAGTAGCTTTTAGTACCATAGCGGCTATATTTTAATTTGGTGAGCTTAAGAGACTTTTACCGGTAGGTACAAAAACAGTAGTTCAGTCATTAAAGGATGAAAATCTCATGGAAAAATAAAATAAATCATGTCGATTAACAGCTGAAATCATCGATCAATTGATTAATTAATAAATTCATTTAATTTTTACCACAAATTCTGTAATATTGTTCAGTTATTTAGCACGCGTTTCATGTCACTTTTTTTTTTCTTTCTTTTTGCTTTTCTTTTCTTATTTATTAACATCAATTGCGCTTCGTTTAATTAATTAATTCCAAAACAGAAACATTATTATTCTCATCATCTTATCTGTTTGTTCATTTCTCTATTGTCAGTTCCGAATTGAATTGTTTTTTTCAGTCATAATAAATTTTCATCAATTTTATTTAATAAAAACGATACAACTGGAAAAAAAAACGAAGCGAAACACACAAATTATATAATTTAATTGTAATTTATAAACGGAAAAAGTGTCTCATAAAAATATTAATATGACAGACTTTTGAGACTTAAGCCTAGTTAAAAATTTAATATTTTATATTTTTCAGTTTAGTTTATTGTTTTTTTTTATATATTTAAGATTTTTTTTTTTTGTTAGATTAAAGCAGAAGAGCACGCGTCGAAATTTTTATTAAACAAAATTCACAGCATCCGCTCTTTTTTTTTTCATTTTCGTTTTTTCCTCTTCTTTATTTTTCCTCATTTTTATTTATTTTAATTTTTTTTTTTGTCTTATTATTATTATTTTTTTCTTTTTATTGATTTATTAGTTTTTATTCACTTTTAATTAAATATATTAAAATAAAAAAAAAAAAAAAATATTTTTATCTTATTCTGTTTTGTTGATTTCGGTTTAAATGACTTCTTTTTGGGTTACCACAAAAAAAAAAAAAAAAAAAAGTTATAGACAGTTTATTCGGTTAATAAAGATAAACAAACTCTTCTTTGCTACTAAGTGCCCAGTAGGTGATTTTGATAATTAAAAATGCAACTGTAAATGCCATGTTAGGGGCTTTGGAATAAAGAAATCGTCTTAATTTGTGGGATGAGATTTTTTTAACTTCTTTTTAGATATAAGGATTTATTTTTTATTATTGTTTTAAGTGTGATCGAGAATCAAGATCGTTTATATACATGGAGCGAAATAGTGTTATCCGTAAAGTCGTGTGCATATTAAGTAGATTCTTTGTCGCATTTTTAAAAGGATTAACACTGAAATTTATCACCAAAGTGATAAAAGCTTTTATTTCATTAGGTTTTAGTTCAAGACGTTAGATTTTACCGATATTAGAAACTGTTTCAATATTTATAAAATTTTATAGCGGTTTCGATAGTGCTTTAGGATCCGGATTACTGAATAAAGTAATATTAGTGCACAATCTCCAACGTTACATCCTTCAACTAATTTTTTTCAGCAGCTACGGTTAGACACGTACAGGGCTCTTAGGTTAATGTTTCATCCGGAAAATCCTTAAAACTCTATCTAGATAATTTATTAATCAACTACGCATAATTAATCTAGTAAGTAGTAAGCAGTAGCAAATAAAATTTTATTTAATTAATGAAAAATTATAAATAAACAAAAGAAAAAATTAATAACGATGGTGACGTGAGCCGATGTGATTTATTTTTGCTAGACACTCGAAATTGGCGACAAAAATATTATTTCTGTTATCATGATATCACCGCAAATTAACTTTTATTATTATTAATAATATTTATTTTTATTAATATTTAAATTAATAGCATTAAAACTGACATCACTTAAAGTCTATTTAAAATTAAACCAAAAAAGAAAAAAAATTATATTTTTCATTACTTAAATTAAAAAAATTTAAACAATCAAATTAAATTATTTTTTTTAATTTTTTTTGTTTTTTTAAGTCAAATTTTTTAAGAGTTTTCTTCACTTAATCTATTTTCCGTTTTTCCTTTTTTTTGTTTAATGTATTCAAATCATCAAACATTGCAAAATTGTAAAAAGTTTGTCAAACAAAACAAAAAAAAAAAAACCATAACAAAAACACCCAGCGAAAATAATCTTCGCCACTTTTATAAGTAACCTTGTTTTTGTTTTGTTTTTATTTTTTTTTTTAATTTAATTTAATTTATTTTTCATCATTCATGTATGTAAAAATAAAATATTATCAAATAATTTGCTATTTATAAAATTGTGGAAGAAAGAACAAGAAGTAGAAGAAGAAAACGACTAAGATGAAGAAAATAAAGAAGCAAAGAAAAAAAAAAATTAAATAATTTCTTAAAATAAATTACATACTTAAAAAAAAAAAACAAAAACAAAAACAAAATGTGACAAAAAAAAAACAAAAATAAATTAAGTCAACCGCTCACCATTTTGAATACAAAATGCGTTGGTTACTTTTTAATTTTTTTTTTTTTGCTTTTTTCATTCTTTCTTATTATTTTTTTTTTTTTTCGTTATTTGTAACAAATGCGCGTGCGTTCCTAACTTACATTTTTCTTTTAATTTAATTTCACACATTGTTATTTTTCTGATTGTGTTATTTTTATTGTCATGAAGATAATAAAGAACATCAGTCATCATCAACATATACTTTTGTGTCTCTTGTACCTTTTACTTTACTTAACTTGACTTAACTTAGCTGGGTGTATTGGTTGGCTGGTTGATTATTTTATTAAATTTTCTTCCTTCTTTATTATTATCATTATTATTATTATTGGAAATGATTGGATATTATATGGCACGCGCTCTATCTTTAATATAAGTTGCGCGCGCAATTATTATTTATAAGAAAAAACATTTTTTATTATTTTTTATTTTTTTGTATAAATAGTAAATGAAATAAAAAATGAAAATCCTTTCTTATAATTTACAATAATTGATCATTAGAATTAATAATAATTTATTAAAATAAATCTCTTTTATGGTACTTAGTAACCAATTATAACATATTTTTTTTAAAAAATTTTTTTTAACAATAAATCAAAGAAGACTACACTTAAAATAAAGGCCTATAAAGAACTTAACAAGATCGTTAAATTTATTCTACTCTTAAATAATTCTGTGTTTTTTTTTTTTTTAACATTTTCTTTTTATTAATTAATTAATATTGTGCACACCTTAGAGTTATGTATACATAAAAAAAGAATGAAATAAAAATTAATATAATCCTTTTGAAAAATTACAAACATTTATGAGCGCGCGCATATTAAACATTTAAATGGTAAAAATTATCACCGAATGTTTGACAGAAAATATTTTCTTTTTTTTTTTTTTTCTTTTTAATAAATAAAATAAAAATGGAATTTACAGGAGTGGAGTGAAGTGGTTATAATCTATGGCTACGTCTGTTAATTTTATTTAATTTAATTTTTTTCGTTTCTTAATTTTCGTGCTTTAATGTGACTTAGTTGTTGAGAAATATTCGTTGATTCTATTCATACAGTCAAGGCTTACACGTACTTCATGAAGCAAATGAAAGATTTATGAAATCGCTACTAAATATATGTATAATATATATTTCAAAAAATGATAAATTTTTAACGAAAAATTATTCATTAATAAATGTCGTGTACGTTATGAAATTGAACGAAGTAAAACTTTTGATTCGTGTTAATTCGTGACAGAAGAGTTTGTTTGTTTTTTTTTTTTGTTTTCATTCCAGAGTAGAAATTTGTGTTAGAAATCTTCTACCTTATGGAATTCAATAAATAAAACATTTACGATGATGTTTTGTTTGGTTTTTTTCTTGTTTTTTTTTAATTTTATTTTATCTTATTATGAATGAGTCTAATAATTTAACAAAATGTAATCCTATTTCGGTGGTTATGCAGATGCTTTGTATCGAATTTTATTAGTTTATTTTGGTTGTTTAAAGTGACAAAATAACATTTTAGTGAGATAAAATAATAAAAGCTTGATGTAATCCGTTAAGTAAATTAATTTTTCGTGTTTGTCGCGTTTTTTTTTTCTCATATATATTTTTTTTATTTTATCAGAATTAAATTTTTTTTTTTTTTTTATTATAAATAATCACAGAAATGACAGATTTTCTTAATTTATTATTATTATTCCTTGAAATTTTCTCTCTCCTCTTTATTTATTTATTTAATTTCTTGTTTTTTTTTTTTTTTTTTGTGAAATTTATACAAATTAATTATTAATTGGACACCTGTTGGTTTAGTTAATAAAATTTATTTGTCTCTTTGTTTGTTAATTAAATTTTTTTTTTTGTTTTCTTTTTTTTTTTTTTTCCTTTGATTTAAAATGGCGCCAGATAGTTTCTTGATTAAAATGTTAATTTAATTCAGTTGATTTCATTTTATCATTAATCTATTAATTTATATTTGCATTAAGCTGTTTAATTAATTAATTAATTAATTAAATTAAATTAAAACCAATTAAAATCTGAAATGTCGTTTAATTCTTTTTTTTTTTGTGATATCCTTTTTCTGCTTTAATTTTAATGATTATAAATAATATTATGGCTTAAATTTTAAAGACATAAAAGAAAAATTAAAGTCGCGTGCGATTGCGCATAATTTACAATTTTTTGAATTTTTGAATTTTTTTTTGTTTGCTTTACATCTCATCAGCATCTTCTTGTTATAAAATAAAATACAGATTGTATTTGCCAGGGCAACTTATAACAAATGCCCAATTGTTTAATTATTATTATTTTTTTTTTTTTTATATATATTATATTTTCTTTGTATGAATAACAAAAATCTAGTTGAATGTGGCGTGCGACGTGGTAAACGTTAGCGCGCGCGCTCATGCCCCAAGCTGTGTCCGCACTGTCGTGCTATTTCTCTTGGATAAAAAAAAAATGCATCTTAAGTGTATTTATTATTATTTTTCTTTATTTATTTTTTTTTTTATTAACAAAAAAAATAATGTTTTGCGTTTAACGCCAACAACAACAACAATAATAATAATAATAATAATAATATTAACTGAAACGAAAACGACCACGCGCACTTAAAAATATAATTCATTGAAGTTCAGTGGTTAACAACCTATTGTTAGAGATAAATCGGTTTAGAAACAGTTTAAAAATTAATTTATTTATTTACCTGCATTAATTAATAATTATTTTTTCATTTATCATTTACTTTGACTAATTATCATGTGAAAAGTGAGACAATTACCAAAAATAAAAATTATTTAATTTCCACCGGTTACAACAGAAGTAAGTAATCATATATGCATAAATTTTGTGTGTTTTTTTTTTATTAGTATCAAAAGAATTTTTTGTTTTCATTACTTTACACTCTGAATAGGATGTCCTCAATCGGTTTTTTGTTGTTTCATATTTTTTATGTTAGAAAATTAAATATTTTTTTTTTATTACAATTAATTTTTGTTCTTTCTCCCGCGCTCTCTCTTAGTTTTCATTTTATAAATGTGACTTTGTTTTATGAAACTAAATAAAAAAGAAATTATATTTTATTAACGAAAAAGATAAAAAAGATGAAAAATTAAATTTATTAAGATTTATGACAGTTTTATGTTGAGTTAAAAAAAAAATTTTTTTTTTTTTTTTCATTCTGAACACTTTTGCTTGTGCCACGAGTGTCGTCACATTATCGTCATATTAAAAGCGTGCGGTTTTAATCATGTCAAAAATTTAATGATTTTAAAATAATAATAATAAGCAAACACAGGGTAATAAATGTCTGCATTTTTGTTTGTTTTATTTTTATCTTTATTTTATTTGATTTTATTTAAAGATAAAACAAAAAATTCATAATAACGACTTTTGCAAAAATGATTTTTTTTTTTGTGTGTAATCTAGGTATTCGTGTCTAGGTAATTACTGTAATATTTGTTTAACGATTGATTTACTAGCAGTATTTAAGCATTTTTTTTTTTTGTTTACATTTATTTCTTTAATTAATTTTGTTGTGTGATTTTAATAGCTTTTTCTATCGCTAGTTTTTTTACTATCCGGTAATTAATTGATTGTCTTGAAATTTGTAGCAAACGAAAAAACACTTGCATGGGAAAAAGTTTCCGTTTTAGAGTTGTTAATTCCGTTAAAATAGTAAAAGTATCACGATGAGGAAAATTTAATACTGATAAGTACGCGACGAACGTAAAATTGACAGATAGAAGTAAAAATTCATGAACAAAAGCGATGGATCTAGCAACAGACAATACATAACAATACGGAAAGAATTATTTTCTAAATCCACAGAAATTATGAATTGAATCAAGACAATTTTCCATGATTCTAGTTACAAGAGAAATATTTCTTATTTTATTAAAAATTTTGCTTAAACTAAGAAAATAAAACTAAATACCAATTGCTGTTTTTTTTTTCTCAAGAAACTAAATGGATTTGAATAGAAACCAAAAATTCTCTCCGTAAAGGTTCGATTCTGCTTATATTGACAGAATTTTAGCTACTTTAGCAAGTAGCCAATAAAACTGTAAAAGAAAAAACTATGATCCAATGTTAGTTCGCTTAAAATCGTACTTTAAAATGACAAGGTGTTTCAATTCACGCTAATTTCATCACGTAGAAAATTTTACTAGGAAAAATGACCACAAACCAAAAAGAAAAAAAAAAACCCCGAACAAGCATAATTAATTTTTTGTTGTTGTTGTTGTTGTTGTTGTTGTTGTTGTTGTTGTTGTTATTTAAAAATATAACAACAAGTAATATCCTGATTTTTAAATAAAATATTATTTTTTATAATTAATCAAGGTTAAATAGCTACTTAATAAAATAAAATTAAATTCATAATAAAAAATGTTGAATAGAAACCAAAAAAAAAAAAACTAAAAACGTCAACAGTAATGATGTTAATAATAAAAAGTTAACCAACCAGCCAATTCTCATTATAACAATTCATAATAATAATAATAATATTAATTAATTAATTTATGTTGTCATGTTGTCTGCTGCTTTACTTCGTTTAAAATACACACACACACACACATGCAGCTAATTGAAAACAATAAATAAAAAGAAATAGAGAGAATAAATAAAATAAAATAAAAAGATGAAGATGACAAAACCACAATTTATTAAATTAGAGTAGCTACAAAAAATTAACTCAATCAATTGATTTAATTCAATTCAAATTTTTTTTCTATGTCAAATTTATTGATCTTTGACATTTTTTTGTTTCGTTTCGTTTTTATCATTTCATTTAGAGGATTGAACATAAATTTGTTGTATGCAAAAAGAGCAAAATCATTGTTATTTCTTCACTAGTTTTGTTGGTTTTCGTTTTCTTACTATTAGTTCGCTTATATATTTAAATAAAATTATTGTATATTGAAAATACAATGACGTTTTATTTATTTATTTATTTATTTATTTATTTATTATCTTCTCTAACGTTAATTTAATTGTAGAATAATATTTTTATTTATTTCAAAATATACCTTTTTCATGTTGTTGACTTTGAATTTATAAAATTAGATTATTATTGGCTGTTGCCTGTAATTTTACAATGAACACAGAAAAAAACACATAAACTTATGAATGAATATTGAATAACAAGTCGTTGGTTGTTTAAAATTAAATACAGAGAAAAAAAAAAAAACAATCTACAATCCGTTTTAAAAGATCTAAAAAAGTGTGCCACTTAAGCCAACAACGTTATTGTTCACTTGATTAGTTTGTTTAAGCATAAATTATGTAAAAAAATTGAAGAAAAAAATGCATAAAAGACGTTTTGATTGAAACTTTTAATAAATAAATAAATAAGCTTTTTGACTTAAGCTTTCTTACCGAATAACGTCTTTACGTCTCTTTAAATGCGTGACGTTAAAAAATTAAAATCTTAAGGCCACTGGGTTCCTTTTTGTTGTTGTTGTTCTTGTTTTTTTTTTTTTTTTTTTTTTTGAAATTATTTCTTCTGTCGTCTGGTTGCTTCGATTTTTTTTTTTTTTGTTTTTGAAATAATTTTTTTAACGATGACATATTTAAGGCGCGCAATTCAAATTTGTTATGGTTTTCATATAAATTAAGCCATGTCATTATATATTTATAATCAAAATTATTATTATTATTATTATTATTTAAGTTTAAAGCTTTATTTATAGAGAAAAGGAAAGAATGAAAAAAGAAAAAAAGAAACATTATTTTGAGCATTATGAGTTGAAATATTTAATTTATGTGTGAAATAAACGAGTTTTATTGATTTTTTTTTTTTTATTAATTTTTAATACAAGACACGGATCATAAATGGTTTTCATGAAATTAACAAACAAATATATATATTACCTTGAAAATTTATTTTGTATTTTACATGTAATAGGAGCGACATCATAACTCACCTGTGCCGCTTTTTTTTTTTTTTAATTTTTTGTAATAATAATAATAAAGAAAGAAATAAAGAAAAAAACTTTATTATTATTAAATTAACCAAATACAAAAATTGAATTAAACACAAACCTATATATTTCTAATGTCTTTTATTTAAAGAATAAATTTATGTTCGGTTGATAAATAGCAAACAGGTGGCTCACGAATATTTCATTTGGTTTTGTTAAAATATTAAAATTTATTATAGAAAGTAAAACGTTGTTGTCACAATAAAATTAATTTTTTCATTCAATGTGATCCATTTTATAGTAAAAAATTAATTAATTAGATTTTTTTTTTTTTTTTGTTTATATTAATGCGAAATAAATTTTCTTATTGTTTTTTTATTTATTTACTTTAAATTGTCTCCTATAGGTTTATATAGGCTTTCAGGTGTAATCCTTACGGGCATAGCCGTATATCAGTTTTAGGTTGTATAAGCTAAGTTTATCCTACTATAAATAGGCTTAATTTGTTGAAGATCTCACGATCTATTGCGAAGTATCATATTGATCCTTTGGTGTTTATCTATCTGAAGCAAAGTAGAAGTGAGATTAAACCTTTTATTTATATAAAGGTGCTCATAGCATAGAGATTTATATGAAAATTCCTGAGCATAATCAAGAAAGCATAAGCACGCCTGTTTCTTAAAAAAGTTTTTGATGCGTAAAAATAAACTGAACGCTTGTACACATAAAATTGTTACATAAAAAGCAATGGGGTTATCGTTAGTTTTGAGCCTTTGAACATTTTTCTTTTCTATCTCAATAAAATAAATATTTTGTATAGGCACTTTGGCGCCAGTTAAAGCATTTTCAAAGTTATTAACTAAGGTATGCAAATCGTGAAGGTAATAAAGTGATCAGCAAGTATTTGGTCCTGTCAAAAATGTCAAAGAAATTTTCTCCAATACGGGATTGACGTAAAATCATAACGCAAAAACCACTAGAAGCATTGCATCCTCAAAAAAAAAACTAATTTTTGACTCATCTTAAATCATCCAGCTGTCAATTAATGAGGTTATAAATTTTTTTTTTTTTTTATGTTTTTCAACTTCTTTAAATTAGTTTTCTTTAAAATTTATTTACAAAAAAGAAAAAATAAAATACAGAAAAACTACAAAAAATTGCTTGAATTTATATAATTTGTTAAACCGAAAATAAATTTGAAGAATTTTTATGCTTTTTTACACAACAACCAATCACTTCTCCAACAGTAACAGCAACAGCAATAGCAACGAAGGCTCTCTTGACAAATTGATTTGTAAATTATTTTTTTTTTTTTTTGTTTTCATACGTGAAAATGTCTTCAAAATAAAGAAAAAAAAAAAATAAAGAAAATAAACTTAAGAAATAATTTAAACAAAATAAATAAACAGATCTGATCATTTCAAAAGTAAAATTTTTCTTTTTTCGCGTTTTTAAATTTGTTTGTTTTGTGTTTTGTGTTTTTTTTCTTCTTTTTCTTTTTGTTCATTTTCAAGTGATTTATGTTCTTTAGTTTGAAAATGTTTTAAGAATTTTTACTTAGTTTTACTTTACTTTAGTTAAGTTAAGTTAACTTGGTTGTTGTATTGTCTTGTGTTTTTCTCCACCTTTTTCTTTAACTGTTTAAACATTTTTTCTTTTTTTTTTTTCATTTCTTTAAACATATTTAATGTTATTATTTGTTGTGTGCCCCTTTTTTATGCTTTATTAAAAACTTTTCTTTTTTTTTCTCCGTTTTCTGCTTTGTTTTTATTTCTTTACATAAAAAAAAGAGAAAAAGAAATTTTTTTTTTTTATTGCATTTTTAGTTGTTTTATTTATGCTTTTCTCAACATACAACATTTATTTCAATATTTATTTCCTTTGTACTATTTACTTTTAATAAATATAATAATTATTATTATTATTAATAATTTTATTTTGAGCTTTCAATTTTAAAAACCATTTATTGTGATTAATAAGGAAAACAAGAAGTTTAATACCGCTGTATTGAATTGAATTTTTTATTCTTTATTAGGTAATTTAAACAGAAAATTTATTGGTTAAAGCGAGGAAATTTATACGAATAATGATTATTTACTATTAATGTTTTATGAATTTAATAACTATTTTCATGTTTCAATAAGTTTACATAATAATAATAATAATAATATGATTTATAAAAGTTTTTGAAAGCAAATACGTCCAGCTTGCGCTTTACTGGGTGATTAGAAATGATTTTTTTTTTCCATTTTTGTAAAATTTCTGTTATTTCAGTACTAGGAAATGATTGCCCTAGTGCAAAGGTCTTTAATGACCTAGAAATAATAGATGAGGTTTAAATAGGGTTTTTAATTTTATGCTGAAGTTGTATAATGGGTCATCCACCAATTTTCTTTAATCGATATTAAATAACTTAATTAAAAGTGCTAATGGTTTATAATTATTATGCTATCAAATACCTACGATTTTCTAAAGGTGTTATGGGTAACACAATTTTTTAAGATATTTGTAGACATTTGTATGTCTCGTTTATTTTTTACAAGTCCTTAGTAGTCGCAAGACTAGATCAGATCCTTCAAAATTGATTAGCTTTGAAAAGTTAACCGACGTGTTACTTGATAACTTTCTACTTCTTACAATTACACGATTTTTTAGGAAATAATTCTTCTGCAGTCTGCCTGAATCTCACCACAATATCACAATTGGATAAAAATGTTAGATGTTCCACAATTTCCTTTAAAATTTCTCTAAAAAATCATTAGCAAAATCATACATTTCGCCTGTTTTTACCCATTTAAATGAAACACAATTAAAATTTCAATGTACAAGCATAGCATTTATTTATACATAAATAAAAATTCACTATTATGTGAATAAAAAAGGTGAAAAAATGAAAAGAAAATTAATTAAAATTCTCTAACCATACGTAAATTTATTACAACATTTTTGTTGTTATTGTTGCAAAAATAAATAAATTATAATTTTATACAAACAAAATTAGCATAAATGTAATAAATGTTTTATCAATTAATCAATTAATTAGAATTACATGGTGAAAAGTAAAACAAGAAAGAAAAAATTAAAAAAAAAAAAAAAAATTGTTTTATGTATGTCAGTAGTTAGTGGTAGTCTTCATTATTTTTATTTTTAATTTTAATTTTAATTTACACAAACAAAAAAGCGATAATTAACTAAACAATCATTTTATTTATTTATTTATTTATTTATTTATTTATATATTTATATGTAGATGCAGAAAAACTAATAAATAGTTAATTAACTTGCAATAGAGTTTATGTAGTTTTATCGTTTTATCTTCAATTTTTTCATTCTTTACACAGTCTCTATTAACATTAAATGTATGATGATCACTGATCATATATATTTATATTAAAAAAAAATTAAAAAAAATTAAGAACATATAAAGGTATAACAATTATAATAAAATAACTCGAACACATGTTGTGATGTCAGTTGATTTACGAACAATTATTATTACATAGATATATAAAATCATGATATACAGTGGAAAAGTGTTAAATTTAATCAAAGTAAACAGAAATGTTTAATTTTATTTTACTGATTACACAAATATTACGTGCATCACGTTCATCTGTATAAATTAATTTTTTTACAATCAAAGATCATCATCATCAGAAACAGAAGGTGTTCTCTGTGTGTTTCTGTATGATGACGCATCAATGTTATTTTGTATCCGACAAAGTATAAACAATTTGATTTTAATTTAATATATTCTGCTTATAATAAATAATTACTCATAAATAAGAGATCATACTGTAATAAAAAATTAAAAAAAAATTAAAAAAAAAAAATCACAATATCTAACCTAACCAACGAATACAGTAAATGTTTTGCATTTATTTTCTGTACAAAACCTATGATGTAGTAATAAAAAAAAAGCTCAGTTAAAATAAACTTTCCTTTTTCACATTATAATTTAAAGTTGTTTGTAGTCTTTGTTTGTAATTATATAAAAATAAAATAAAAATCAGAAACAAATCTGTACGAAGACGATTAACCCGTGTATATGGTAATAGTGAATAATAATAAACAAAAAAAAAAAAGAAAAAAACTATGATCAACAATAAACTGTGGGCAGAAGAACTTCCGTAGCACAATAAACATATATATATTTTTTTTTTTTTTTTGTATATAGAAAATATTGCTGCCAATTAGTTATGTAATATTAATTTGCATTTTAAATAGTAAATTAATAATAAAGAAACAAAAAAAAAAAAAAAAAACACAAACACACAGAAAAACATTGATGTTTCAGTATCGTATCGTTACGATTTTTAATATTATAATAATTTTTAATAAAATAATAAAAATCGATGTTTGTTTTATTTAAACAAAACAGAGAAGAACGATGAAAATATAAACAAAAAGAAAAAAAAGAAAAGAATTAAATTAAAATAAACAACATAGTGAAAGAGATTCATTTTACCATAAATGGAAATTGAGGTGATATGCGGTAGATTATCAAACAAAAAAATTACTATAAAACCATAAATTTTGTTAAATAAATGTTTTTAATAAAAAAAAAGCATACACACACACACAAACCAATAACATTTATAACATTTCATGGAAAACACAATAATAATAATTTTTTTTTTAAACTAAATAACAGAAAAATAAGAGAGAAGAAACACTAATAAAAAAAAATATGCGATGTGATAATGTAAAGATTTTTTATTTATTTTTTTTTTTTCTTATTTTAATTTAAATTTATTGTTGCTTGTTGGTTTGTGTAGAAGCACACTGTTTGGCGCCGTTAAGTGATCATCATCCTCTTATTGTCAAAAATATAAAAAAAAATTTTTTTTTTTGATATACAAAAGGCGCACAACCACAGCCAGCAGCCACTTCATCAATACAAGTCTTCAGTAAATATTCATTAGAGAAACTTTGAAATTTCTTTTTCTTGTTTTTTTTTTCTTTTGGTACATGATGAACGACATTAAACACGTGACATTGTTAAAAAGCATCTTGTGCATGATATTAATATTATTATTAACACGCTGCATATTTTATTATTTTTGAAAGGTTTTGTTTGTTTATTGCATGCCTTTATAATACTTAAAAGGGCGCAACACCGGAAAGAATTTTTTCAAAATTGTTTTTTTCTTCTCTTTTTTTTTATATGTATATATAAATAAACCCAACTAAATGACATCGAATTAATTAAAATATTTATGAAACAACAGAAGACGTTTCTGTAGAATAAAAGCTTAAAAAAAAAATAAAAAAAAACGTTTATTAACATTGGAAGTGTTTGGAGTTGTTTTTTTTTTTTTTTTTTATTTTATTTTATTTTATTGTACCTTGTACAGAAGTTTGTATAGCAGCATTACATGTTTATTTGTCTGTTTGTTTTATTAATAATTTATCTCATTATATATAATTATAAATTATTTATTATTATTTTATTTTCTTTTTTGTTTTATCTCTTCACTTATTTAATTTTAATTTACTGACTGTAATTTTGTTGCATTGTGGTGTTTTTTTTTTTTTTTTCGGTTTTGCATTCTTTAACCGATTCGATACATTGAACAGTTGTCTGGGGTTGGTTTTCCTGTTAAAGCTATTATAAATAAGTAATTAAGAGATAATATGGCGAATATTAATCAAATTCTTGTTTCTTTTTTAATAAACTTGTTAATTTGTATGTTTCTTTAATTGTATTCTTTGCACCTTTTTTTTTATTATAAATGTAACGCTCGCTTAATATTTCTTTCTGCTTTTCAGAATATTTTTCTTTACTTTTCTTTTACTGTCTGATATTTTATGTTATGTTACTCATTAGCATAAATTGAGGACAAACATTTTACATTGTTTATTAAGAAGAAATAAATTTTCCTCAAAATTTCCGTGTTATTTTTTTATTAATGTTGTTTCACTTCTTTAATCTGTTTTTAGTTTGTTTTGTTTCGTTTGTTACATTTTAAATTATATCGCGTGTTAATTACATATTTTTGCATAACTATTTATTTTCTTTATTTTTGTTATTATTATTATTATTATTATTATTATTATTATTATTATTATTATTATTATTGATATTTATTTACTTTATATTATTTGTAAAGAAAAGAAAAGAAAACGAAAATACAAAGAAACAAACAAAAAAAAAAAAAACAAAATTCTTTTTCACTTAGCTTTAAACATAAAAGACATCAATAAACGACGAACCGTTTTTTTTTTTTTTTTTTTTCTTTTTTTATTCTTTTTGATTTATTTTAATTATTTGCAATGCTAAATTGCTTGAGGTGGTTTTGTTTTATTTAAATTAAATATATTTGCTATAAGAATAAAAATATTTTGCGTTTTTTTTTTATATGTAATTACTTTTAAAGGAAAATAAAAGCTTTTCAATTTACTAATAAATATTTTTTTTTTTTTTTTTGGTTTTGATTTTTATTCTTTTATATACATATTATATACATATATATACATATATATACTATATTAGTAATAAATTTTAAGATAAGCACACGCATAAAAATTTCTTTGATTTTATTTCGATGGATTTTTTTTTTGTATATAAGAGAAAATAAAAGTCGCGTGCGGGTGCTAAGACGACTAGTTGGATGGCGTCTAATATATTCAGTTTTTTTTTTTTTTTTTTCTTATTTATATTATATTAAATAAAATAAAATAAAATAAAATAATAATAAACCGTTCGTTTATAGGCCCATAGGCATCTTTGTAGGTTAGTTCGTTAGTTTTGTTAGTTAGTTTAAACTTTAGTAAAGTCTTCTTCTCTGTACAATAAAAGAAAAAATGAAAAGAGAAAAAAAAAAAGATGATTTGTTATTGCTGACATAAATAAAATAAAGAAGAGAAGAAACCAAAAACTGAAAAAAAAAAAAAATGTGGAACGGAACAAATAAACAATAAATAGAAGAAAATACTTCTAACTGCACAGTTTTGAGTGGATTCTGCATATTTTAAGACGGCGTCTTTCGTTCAATCACTTATCCACTGTGCTTGCTTTAGGCTTGTATGTTATTTAGTTAGAGAAAACAAAAATATTTATTGGAAAACAGTTGGATGCAGTGTAGCCCGCGATGAGAATATTTAATAAAAAAAAAAAATTATTTATAAGGACTCTCCGTTCACTCTCTAATAATAATAATAATAATAATATTTTCTGTTTATCACGTTCTTTTTGATTTTAATTAATACATAAAAACATTAAAATATTTAATAAAATAATAATAATAATAAATTAAAACAATTTTCTTGCAACTATGATTTGTATAAATGAATTTTGTCTGCATTATTAATTAGCCGCTGTGAACAATATTATTCCATAACATTAGCTAATGATTTTTTTTTTTTTTTTTTTTATCTATAAAATTCTTATCAAAAACAAAAACGAAAATAAATTAAAATTATTTATGATTTGTATCAATTTAGAAAATATTTTCAGATAAGATTTTGTGAAGTTTTATGGAATTTTTGGTACTATCATCAAAATTTAAAATTTTCTCAGACTTTACATTAATAATTAATGAAAAAGTAAATTAATTAAACGTTTATTTAAATCGAATGGTGTATAATAGAATATAATGTCTACCATTAAAGTAGCATTAAAAGCTTGCATAATAATTCTATTAATATATAATTTGCATAGTAAAATGACTAATATTAAAAAGGTAAGAAGAAGATGACGAAGAAGATTTGTTGCAGTAGCAACTATATAATTTTATTACAAAGTTATATTACAACTGGCACAAGGGCATAAAGTTCATATTTCTCATGTGTTATGTCTGAATTAAATGGTTAAAAAAAAAAAATAAATAAAAAATCATTTATTTGCTGTTGTGTTGCAATCGGATAAACGACAATTTTTTTTTTTTTTTGTCGTTTATTCCATCAGACCGTTGATGATTCCAGAAAAACCTATTCAACGTTTTTTTTTTTTTTGTTTTCCTGAATCAAAAACACATTTAAGGTTAACGAGATCATTGTTACCATAAATGATCATTCATATAAAGAAGAAACATTTTTCAACATTTTTTTTAAATTTACATTCATAATTAATTATTTTGAATTTAAGATAACAAAAAAATAAAAAAATAAAATAATAATAATAATAATAAAGAAAAAAGCAGCTGAAGATAAATAATAGAAAATCTAAATTATGATTAATTTATTTAAATTGTTTATCATAGTGATGTATTGTTTTGTTTATCTAAAGCTTTTTCACTTCGTCTTCTTCTACATTTACATCTTTTTAGTAAGTTTTTCATACAAACTAAAAAGAATAACAAACTTCTTTAGCATTTTTTTTTTTTTATTATTGTTGTTGTTGTTTAGTTTTATTGTCTTTGCCTTTTCTCATTGCCTTTTTCTTTTTCTTTTTTCCAACCATCAAATGTAATAAATTTAAGCACGCGCGTTAAATTATTTAATATTTATTTAAATAAATAATAATAATAATCATTCTGCATGTTAGGAGAATAAAGCTTTTTCTTTTCCGTTAAAAATGAATTAAAGAGATTTTTTGAGACGAGGAAAAAACTAAACAAAAAAAAGATAAAAAATTTTTTGTTTACCTGATGATTGAATCAATTAATCATTATTTAAAGCTCTCGCTGATGCTTGATCGTTTGTTACATTTTTATGCCTTTTTGTTTTCTATTGAAATTGTTTATTCATTAAGTTTAGAATAATAATTTCGTTGAGACAAAAGATAACAACAAGAAACATTAAAACATATTGTTGATGTTGAAAAATTAATAATAAATGAAACAGTGTGAAATGTAAATCGGTATGACTACAAATAAAAAAAATTTATAAACTGACGTAATTAACTTACTTAGATGTTAATCTATTTATTTTGTTACTTCTTTTCATATAAAAAATAAATTTTTATATATTTGTTAAAAAAAAAAAAAAAAAATATAAATAAGCGAGCGCGAGCGCGCGCGCTCGAGTCCCAAGAGTGATATATCGCCATCGACCCATCTCATACCAAATGTCCAGACAATGAACAAAAAAATTTAGTTATAACAAAAAACAACAAGCTGTCAAACGAAATTAACGAGGTGAGATGAAGATTTTTTTTTTGTATCAAAGTTACAACAAATTCTAGTTTTTTTTTTTAGTAATAATAATTTTTATCCCCACATATCACGTAAATATTTAAATATTTTCTCAATCAAAACTTTGTATTTGTTTTTTTTTTTTTTTCTTGATTTAAATTCATCAGGTATGTATATAGAAATTTTATTTTAATACTCTGTGCACTAGAGACCTAGACAATGGTTATAGTCATTGAACATTCGATAAAAAAAAAAAAAAAAAAATGATGTCATCTTTGTGTTTTTTTTTTTTTTATGCCTTTGATTTGCTGCGGTTTTTTTTTCTCTCTTCTCATT
This sequence comes from Ptychoptera albimana, assembly GCA_961205885.1. NCBI lineage: Eukaryota > Metazoa > Arthropoda > Insecta > Diptera > Ptychopteridae > Ptychoptera > Ptychoptera albimana. The sequence continues at coordinate 26,733,728 of OY540803.1, forward strand.
TCGGTTTTCTATTTACATTACGTAAATATATTAAAAATAAAAAAAATAATAAATTAATTTTCTATTCAATCAATCAAACGTTTATTAAAAAAAAAAAAAAAAATGCTTATAATGGTCGAGCGTTTATACCTGCTATCAATTAAATTAAAAATGAATAGACCAGAAGGAAATATCACACATGTCATCAAGAATAGAAAAAATAAAAATTATTTAAAGTAGTCAAGTGCAATGAAAATGAAGAAATATTTTAGTTTTATTCTAAAACATTCTCTAACGCTGTCAAATGTAGTTTTTGTAGTTTTTGCTTTCCGAATAATATTTATTGCTATGACATTGGAAACTGTAACTGTTTGTTAGATGATTGGTTTGCATAATACCAAATTGGTAGCATCGAATACAACCAGCAAGAATAATTTTTTGGTCAATTAATTCTCCAGTAACTTTTTTTTTTTTTTTTCTGATTAAACAAAGTATCGTTAAAAAAGAAAGAATTTTTGCTAGGAATAAAAAAAACAACAACAACAATGAATGCTCTCAATTAAGTAACATAAAAGTACTAAGTAATGTTTAATTAAATTACACTTTAGTTCCTTATACGGTTATTACGATTTGTGTTACAGTAGCGTCTGATATTTCTAATCAGTTTAATAAAATTAAATTTTCTACGCTGTTTAATACTCAGTGTTTTTTGTGTATGTTAAATCGGTTTTACCTGTAGCGACACGAATGTCTTGTTATACATAAATACCGTCGGTGTACATACTAACAGCGTAGATAACAAACAAAAAAAAAAAATTGAGATTATACTGTACTCTTCTAATTAACTTAATTTATATTTTACAACAATGCAAAAACATACTTAAATTATAAATGTTATTCTACTTAAAAAGGATATGTTTAATTACACGCAATAACCAAGCTACATATGTTATCATTAATCATTGTAAAGAGAAAAACACTAAAAAAAAAACACACACAAATTTCTCATAACATATTGTCTCTGTTTGTTATTAGATTTAATTGTTGATCATTTTATTGTTGTTTGTAATAAAAAAAAAAAAAATAAATACTTGAAGAAATTAAAACAAAACAAAAACTAAATTCAATTTATAACAAAAATTAAAAAAAAAAAAAATATATTTTTCGCTTACATTGCTAACAACATATTTTATGCTGTTACACAAAAAAAAAAAAAGAAAAAAAGAAAAACTTAATTATAAAAAGCAATTTTAATTTATTTATTCTTTCCTGAGTTCTCTTTCTCCAATATATAAAAAGAAAAAAAAAAAGAAGATATTTTATTGTCAGGCACACGTTACTTTTACCTGTATGGTAAAAAATAAATATATTATTGCGTGATTTTTCATCGTACATCGTTTATTACTCTGCTTTTACCTTTTTTTTTTTTTGTGGTTTAATTTTCTTATTTTCATATAAATTGTTGCTACTTTGCATAAGAAAATTGAAAAAGAAAAAAAAAAAAAAAAAAACAGAGAATTAAATCGAAAAATGTCAACTCTGCATTGCATATCATTATTTTTCTGCATTTTTCACTATCGGATGACACATGTATTTCCTTTTTATTATGTTTATTAATAATTTTTCGTTGCTTTTTTATGTAATTATTGAATCGTGAATATGAAATGTGATTTTTTTTTTTTCTTGTATAATAATAATAATAATAATAACACACGAATAGAATGATTTAATACGAACAATTTATTTATGATTATCACAAATTAAACTTGGTGACATTTTTCCTTTAACCTAAATTTTATTTATTATTTTTCAACTGACAACGTTGTAAATGTTTTGTTGGTTTGTTTTTTATTCTTATTTGCAGAGGTAGCAAATTGTAATGTAAGTGAAAAATTTTTTTAATTTATTTTTAATGAATTGTGACAAACAAGTGCGTGAATAAAATTGTGCGATTTGTGCGTTTTTTTTTTTTTTTTATTCGTTACACGATAATTTCATATAAATAATTTTTATTTTTTTTAATTAAGATAAATGTCACAAAATTATAACGATTTTTTTTTTTTTGTTTTTTTAATAATTTATTATTAATTTTATATTGAAATAAAAAAGAAGAAGAAGACGAGAAAAAATTCTTTATTTAGTTTTGTTCAGGATAAAGATTTATTTGTGGAAAATTTCAATAAAAAAGGAAGGAATGTGACGTTGTTAAATAATGTGTCCCAACCTTTGGTATTTTTATTGATTTTTATTTTTATTTTTTATTTTTTTCAAGTATTTAGAAGCAGAAAGATGTTTTGCGTTTTTATGTTGTCTACTCTAGGTTGTTCGTTGTTTTCCTTTCAATTTGTTTATGCTGGTTTACGTTTTACTTAATAAAGTCACAGTACCAGTACCTGTTACACTAAACTGACGTTACCTAAACTTCTAGCCGTGTGTAAGATCTAATAGCATTTTCTTTCGTTACTTTCTTTTGATTTTAAAAATGATTAGGATAGTGAAAAGTCGTTATAATTCCTTAAATTATTAATTTAAAATTGTGTTTAGAGCAAGTATTTTAAAAAGCTCTTAAATGGAAGATAGTCAATAGTTTTCATCGATTAGTAAACATTGAAATAGTTTGGATTCATCAGTTAATAAATCATCGTTTGATTAAAATTAGAATTCTTCAATTTATGCATTATCGTGCTTGAACCCAGTGTTTTAAAAATAAATAAAAATTAATAAATTTTGCAAGAATTTTAATACAGCCGACCAGCTTAATGCTCCATTAATTACATTAATCTTAATTAATCCAGTTTAGAATCAACAGTCATTTGAATTAAACTTAAAGAAAAAATAAATAATTTAACTATAGCTTAATTAAGTAGACGTGCTTTTATACTTAACGAAGTAATTTAACTTCGTTTTTTATTTATTTTTCTTTTCGTTTCATATTTAAATTAAATTAAATTAAATTAACCAAACACCACTTGGGATTTATTTTTCTTTATTAACAATGAAAAGATTTTTGATTTTTTTTTTTTTTTTATTTATTTATTTATTATTAACGTAAACACATAAATAAATCTGGTGTATAAGACGCTCCAATTAAATATTTAAAAGCACATCGTCAGTTACCATAAACCGTAAACCGTGTTTGAGTACGTGTAACTCCTTCATCCTTATTATTATTGTTATAACTCTTTTCATTATTATCATAATTTTAATTTAATAATAAAGTTTAAAGAAAAAAAAAAAAAATAATAATAAGCACACGTCGTGGCTTATTGCATTGAAAAATGAAGATTTTTTTTTTTTTTGGTTATGTTTGTTTGTCTGGTTCAGCAACGCGAAACGAGCGTCATACGAGCTTTAAACATAACAAACGTTTTCACTGCTGATAAGAATTATTTTGCAGCAGGCACGTTATTAAATTAAATTAAATTAAATTAAAACAAAAATTTATTCTTCCCCCTTTAATTTTCTTTATGATATTCATCAATTTCTTTCTTTCGTTTTTTTTTCTTATTTTTTTTTATAATTATTTTAATTGAATATTTTGTGCATTTTTTGCGCCGTCGTTTGACAAAAAAAAATTAATTGTACACGAGTTGCTGATATCGTTTCCTTTTATTGTTATTATTTGTTTGTTGTATTCGGTTTTGTATGTTGAATTTCAATGGAAAGAAAAAAAAAAAAAACAAAATCTCGCACATAAACTATAAAAAATAAACGAACAACAGCAGAAGCTACAAATCGCCATAATCAGCCGATAAGAATTAACCCAAGGTAACAAACAAACAATAAAAAATAAATATAAAGCAAAGTCTTTTAAAAATGATTTACTGTATTTAGAGTGTTGTATGGGGAGTGTTGTTATTCATCGTTTTTATATTAATTTCGGTTAATTTTGTTGGTGTGGCCTTTTTTTTTTTTTTTTTTTTTTGTGTTTTGTTTAACGTAAATTATTATTGTTATGCCACAGCATCGCACACGATGTTTGTTTATGTTTTTTAGTGAGAAGTGTGCAATGGTTTTCTTCATTTATAAAATTTATATATTTAAAAATTGTGTGTGGCCTATTCAGTAACAGTTTTTTAATACCATTTTAACAGAACATACAATAAAATGGGCATAGTGTTGTCTTGTAGACAGAGAAACGTTTTGATTTACTTAAGTTTATTAATAATAATAATAATAATAATAATAATAATTGTTACAATAATAATGTTATAAAAATATAATTATTTATTTATTTAATTTCCATATTCATAAACACTCGACTCTTTAGCATGAATAACTCACTTATCTTGCATTCAAGTCTCTTTTTCTTATATATTTATAACCACAATCCGACGGTCTATTTGCGTTTATACAATTTTAACATAGTTTTTTCGTTTTTCTGAATTAAAAGTAAAATTTTTAATAGCATATATAAACAATTTTTTGTATTTTGTCAACCAACACCGATTAAATATAAACCAAAAAAAAAAAATTTTTTCTTCGTCTTAAATTTGTTATAAAAATAAAAACTACATGATTTTTGCTTGTTTTTTTTTTTTTTTTTTTTCTGTATGTATTTGCTATAAATATAACCATTAAGAAGAATAATAATAATAAGAACAAGAAGAAGAAGAAAATAACTAAATAATATCGTTGCATTTAAATAATCTTTTTTTTTTTTTTTGCAAAAGACACTCCTTGATTGCAGATTTTTACTTTGCATTGCTTTGCTTTGCTGTGCTTTGCTTATTTCATTCAAGTTTTTTTTTATTTTTGAAAAGAAATTAAGGCTGAGTTTTATATATAAATGCTACAATACTGATTTTTTTTTTTTTATTATTATTATTATTATTTATTAAGAATGTATTTATGTATTATTATTTAAAAAAAAAAATAACAAAAAGTCTCCACCTAGCTGTTATAAAGGGGGACTGGCTAAACGAATCCAACAGAGAGTGTTGGATTTAACATCAAGTAGAATAAAAAAAAAAAAAATTTATTATAATTTTTTCGTTATTATTAAAAACAAATTTCGCTACAGTGGAAATAAGAAAAAAAGTTTAAATAATTGTGCGTTATTGTCTGCTATAGTTGGATGTGGTCGCGCGGCGTGCTCCTGCTGACAATCATCGTTAATTTTTGATTTTTTTTTATTTTTTTTCTTTCATATAAATTTATAATAATCAGTGAATAAAACAACAACAACACTCTAAACAAAGACAATTAAATTATAAAATCAAAAAAAAAAAAAAAATGGAAAAAATGATTTATTTTATGTAGTATGCAAAGTATAAATGTTTTCGTTTTTTCTGTTACTTTGGTTTAATAATTTGTTTTGGTAAAACAAAAAAAAAGTTTACCTGCACCCATCCCATTGCGCCTATTAATGACACAATATTTTTAATTCATTCTTTTACTTATGTGATATAGAAATATCATGTGTAGTTTGGTAAAAAAAAAAAAAAACAGGGAAAAGAGAGGACTCAACATCAACAAATTTATTTATTTATTTCTTTATTTTATATAAACAGCAAACAACAATATTTTATGTTGTTTTATTTGTATTTTATTTTTATTTTTAATAATAATAATAATAATAATAATAATAAACCAATCAGCTCCAGATTAAAAATAATAAATTTATAAAGAAAACATTTTCTTATGAGAAGAAATAATAAGTTTTATTAATAAAAAAAAAAAAAAACTCGCACACAACTCTGGTTGTTCTCCCCGATTAATAATCCATCCATACACTAAACAATAGGCGATAACTTTTATTTGCCGCTCCTCAATAATAAATAAATAAATAAAGAATTTTTTTTTTTTTTGTGTTAAACTTTTATAAGAAATTAAATTAGGAAACGTCAGTTCTTTCATCATTTGATTTAATTAAATTAAATTTAATTTAATTAAATTTTTAAAATTATTGTATTATGTTATGGTGATAGTAATCCCTTTGTATTATGTGTCAACTTGCCAATGTTGTAAAGGTATTTTTCGTTGTTTTTTCTTCTCTAAATTAAATCAAAAGAAATTGTAAAAAGCTTTTTTTAATAAAGAAAAGAAGAAAAACAAAACCAAAACCATGATGACATAATTTTTTTCTTATTTTTAATTTAACGGAAGTATTTAATGATTTATTTATAAACAATAAAGCATAATTGGATTTTTATTTGTTTTTAATTTATGAGCATTAATGAGTTTAAGTGGTTTTTGCGCTTAATTTTATTTAATTTTATTTTATTATCAGTAGAAGATTTTTATTGATTTGTTTTGGTTTTTTAATAATAAATTATGCAAAGAGCTAATAATTAATTTGATTAAATATCTTTAAATTATTTTTTAAATAACATATCACTGTGGATCACGATATTAGGTCACAACGAGACAAAACTTAAAGCTGCTACCATAACGAAATAACGATTTAAATAAAAATTATGAGATTATGATGATTATTATTATAAAATTTTAATTTTTATTTTTATTTTTTTCCGATTTAATTAAATAACTTAATTAACAGCGCATTAAGGTTATATATATTTTTTTTGTTTGTTAATACATCGTTTGATCTTTTAACTGACTAATTGAATTATAATATAATTATATATATATATATATTTAGAGATAACAGAAGAAATATATAATTTTCTAATTAATATGCAATCAAATTAATTGAATTATTAAATAAACAATTTTAACGTTTGTTGTTTGTTAGTTTTTTTTTATTAAATTCTCAAATTTTAAGCGAAACAAATGTGTGTCTCTGTTGCGGGATTTATTTATTTTTCAAAACTATTAATAAGCATTTAAGCTGATAAACAAAAAAAAAAAAGAAAATGAGGTAAATGAGATGATAAAACAGAAAGAAAATGTTTTTTTTTTTTTTTTTGTTAATTTTTATTAAATCGAACAAACGAATAAAGAAGTTTAAAGTGCGAGGCTAATGAGTTAATTATGTGACTTTTGCCAATTCATGTTTTACTTAAATTGTTTTTACTTCTCCTTTAACATCTTCGACTTCTTCATCCTTTTTGTATTTTATTTAAATTAAATAGTTTTAAGTTGTTTTTTCTTTTTTTGTTACCTTTAGCTGCCCAAAAAATAAACAGAAGCAACAATTAAAATAAATAAACGAGAGGAACAAAAAGATTAATTTTCTCATTATGAAGCAAAGTGGTAGAGCAGAAGAAGTTTTTTTTTTTTTTTTTTGTTTTTGTTTTATTTAGCTACTGGTTCGCTTTATGTTTTTGTTTTTATTTTTATTAAATTACATTAAAAGGTGCTTGATGATGGCAACAAATTAACGATTCGTTTGAGTTCAGTTTTAGCGCCTGAGACATTCAAGTATGAAATCTCTGTGGTTTTTTTTTTTTTTTCTTTTGTAATAAAGAAAATCTTGAAACGGAACGTTAACGCGAAAGATTGTCGCCAAATGAATTGTCATATTAAATTAAATTGTGTTTTTGTTGTTGTTTTAATCAGCTATGTTTATTCGTGTCATTTATTTACCTGTTAACGTTCAAAATGGCATTTTGGTTACCTTTTTTCTTTTTTTTTGTTGGTCTCTTAATGGCTTGCAATAATTATTTTCTGTATACAGTTTAAAGAAGATGAATTCTTATCTAGAAGAGCACGCGTATACCATTTCAAATTAACTTTTTCTTTTCAATTATCGATCAATTAAAGGAATCAAAGGAGAAAAAATAAAGTTTTTAGTTAAAAATTATTTTTTATTATTACAACAAAACATAAGTCGTCGTGATGTTGATTAAAAAACCAAAATCAAAACGAAAACCAAAACATTTTCTTTGATACCTTGTTGCTGTTGTTGTTGTTGGTATTTATTGTATTGAAAAATTCAAAAAAAATTAAATAAAATAATTATCATCTCGTAAATCGCAGTTTTTGTTTTTGTTGTTTTTGTATTTTTAAATCGCGACGTGACAAAAAATAAAAACGATAATAAATATAAATTTTAACCATAAATGCTATGCGTGAATTCTTGATAAGAAAATAAGAGGAGACAACGAATAAAATAATGAAAAAAAAAATTATTATTATTATTTCACACATTATACACAGACAGAACAAAAAAAAGAAAAAGAAAAAGCGGATAAATAAAACAAGGAAAAAAAAAAGGTATCTCATCTTATTTATTTTTATTGCATTAATGTGTCGCACGTTATAATATTTAATCGCAATACACGCAACATATTCATCGTTTTTATACATTTCAATGTATCCTGATTTTTCGTTACCACATTTAATAATTTTTAATAATTAAATTTTTTTGAACAGGATTATAATGTAAAGAGAAAAACCGTGAATAACTATTTAGATAAATTAAATTACAAACAAACGAAAAAAAAAAACATTTTTTTGCCCACCAGTTGCGAAATGACATTATATAGCGTGTTTACCTGTTCAAAATATTTTTTTTTTTAAATTAAACGCGATTATTCTAACTGAGTTGTTTGCTTCTTATTTAATTCAAATCAATACAAATGTATGCAATTTTTTTTTTTTTTTTCAATTAAGTGATTATTTCTTCTTTATAATACATAATATGCGATTTAATTAAATTGTTGTGTTTTTATTTTATCAAATTTTACATAACACAATATGTATGTACGATATATTCCTTGATGACTTTCTAATCTCTGATGACGTGTGATTGTATGTGATGTGTCTCACTCTCTCGGTTTTTAATTAATTTTTTGCTAAGGTTAATTTTTTGGTTTTGAAACAAAAAAAATACAAGATTGTCGTGCTTTAAAATATAAAGTCAAACAAAAACTTTAAATGCGATGCCATAATTTGATTTTTGTTTAAGCTGTTGGTTTGTTTACAATTTTCTTAATGCGAATGAAAAATCTTATCTGTAAGCGTTCAGTAGATATGGGAAGCTTTTTGTGTATTTAGTTTTATTATTATGTTTGCCAAGAGTAAAATAAGCAATTAATTAAAATTTCATTTTTATCGTCATCACGCCATTTACTTAGCACGCTCTTTAATCATTATTTTATTGCTTTTAATACCATCCCGGTACCAAAAAAGTAAAAGGGAATAAAACAAAAAAAAAAAAAAAAAGCTTTAGCCTAAGATTTATCTAGCAAAAAAAAAAAATTATTATTTTTAATTCGATCAAAGCGATTATTATTCAACGTTATTTCCTAAACTGATCTTTAAAAACGATAATCTTTCCGCTGCTTTATAATTTAATTAAATTATATCATTTGTGTTGTATGGTATGGTAAAAACTAAATAATTATTATCTGTTGATGATCAAACGTTATTTTGTTCTTTCATTCATTCATTCAATTCATTTATTTGTATCGTAAGCTTGCAAAATTAAAAAAAAAAAAAAAAAAAAAAAGAATTAACAAAGTTGTCTTGAATTAGAGAGAATAATAAGTCGCATTGGAGATAAACTTTTATTTTTTTTCGAAATTAAAAGAAAAGAAAAATAATAAAAAAGCGAAAATTACTTAAGAAAAACCAAAAACATGCACATTTCTTAGTCTTGAGATGGTTTTGTGGAGATAATAAACCACCAGCAGAATTTTTTTCCGTTTTTTCCGTTCTTTCGTTTTTACTTTATTTAACAATACGAAGCCACACACGTTTATTATTTGTCGTGTCACAAACAGCATGATTTTATTGTCTTTTTATTTTTTCGGTATTCGGTTGCTTTTTTTTTTTTTTTTTGTTTTTGTCTTCATTTTCAAGATTTAATTTTTCTTCTTTTCCATTTTTGTTGTTAAATAAAAGTTCATTAACGCAATTAAGAGAGCGGGACACGCGTGCTAAAGTTTAAATTTTTTTTTTTTGTTTTGTTTAAATGATAATAATCTACGTTGATTATCGTTTTTTGTTATTTAGAAGTGGAAAATAATTTTATAGTAAAAAAAAAAGGTGAAGACGAAAAAAATTCTTGAGATCCGATAAAGTGCGTTTTTTTTTTTTTTGTTTTGATTAGCGGTTGCTGGAATGTTTATTTTTTTTTTTTCAGAAGATTATTTTTAGTTTTTAATTAATTTAAATGCGTTTATCACATTGTATGTGCATTTAATTGATTTACGTTAAAATGTCCATCAGGTGATTTAACAACGGCTAATGATTTAATATTGAAAAGTAAAAACCTCAGGTTGGATCTTAAATCTTGAATTCATTAATGTTTGTCTAGCAAAGTTCATTATCTTCTGAATTTATCATCAATGATTTTTTAAGTTCCAGAAAACTTCCTTATTGAGAGCTTTCTTTTTCGTAAAACCTTACAATTCACAGTGATAACGTTTTAAAGAAACTGAAATTCACAATAAAATTTCATAAAAAAGCTAAAATATCCTTGGACACAAAGGAGAAAATAAAATTTTTAAACCACTTCTGACTTTTAAATACCATGGAGTCTTGTTAAACCTTATTTATAACACAATTGAGTTGAATAATATTTGCTGCTTAAGTTAGGGTAGACATGCTTAGGACCCTCAGCAACCGATGGTGAGGCTTTCTTTTAATTACGATTAGAATGAATAATTCGTTTTAATAGTTCGCGGTGCGTACCTTATCTGTATAAACCGTAATTTTGGTCGTGTTTTTGTCACAAATTATCTTTTTTCTTTTATGAATATAAATTTTTTTTTTTTTAAATAATTCTCAACCGCTCACATTTTAATAATTATTTAATATTCATAACGTATTACAAATATACTGTCCATTTATGTTCAGAATAAACGATTAATTTCCTTTAACCGCCTAACTACAATGAAACTATCTTAGCCAAAAACTATTTGCATTTATTACCGAAATTAATAAAAAGAATTTGAAAAGAATTAAAAATAGAAATTAACTTACCTGAGACAACATATCAACGAATTTTATTTATTTTTCAAAACGAAATCATCATCGTGCTGAAAGAAATAAAAAAAGTCTCATCATCAAGTTATTTTGTTCCATCCAGTTCATCATAAATTATTTTTATTATTATTGTTGTTAGTTTGTCGTATTCTCTTGTATAATAATAATAATAATAAAATTGGACTAATTAAGCCACAGGCGACATATTCAGGATGCAAATTAACACACCATACATCCAATAACAAAAAAAAAAAAATTCTGTTTAATAATTTATTCCTATGGAAAAATTTTTTTTTTTTTTCTTTAATGTTTGTTTTTCTTTATTAATGATGATGGTGATCTACAACAATATTTCAGCCTTTTTATCTCTAAATACAAAATTAATGTAAATTTATGTTTTTTTTTTTTTTATATTTTTTAATTTATTTCAATCTATTTTGTCATAATTGTTGGCTTCGTTTGATCATAATGTTTGCTTTAGAAAAACCAAAAACCTAAACAAAATCACTGGTTAACAAAATGTTTTGTCCAAAACCAAAAAATGTATTTTAATTAATTATATCGATAAATGTTTTGTGATGATAATTAAAAAAAAAAATCTCTTGTTAGCTGTGTTTAATATTTTTATTTTTTTTTTTAAATAATTTATGCATAAACCAATTAATTTCTTTCAAAAAATAAATAAAAAAAAAAAACACTGGGCTGTGTTTAACATTTTCGTATTCTATAAAGGTAATTTCTGAATAATTAAACATAAATGTAGGGTCTATTAAGACGATTTAAAGACGGTTATAAATGTTTTTGTGGTATTAATGTACACAGAAAAAAAAACCCTAAAACTACGGGTGATACATAGCAGCTACCTCAATCTATGTAATTAATGTCGCTACCAATATCGAATTGCTTGTTAGTCCCTGATGGTCAACATTTAACATTAAAAATTAATTTCACCGCGACAACAAACAAAACAAATAAACAGATATATGTATATATATATATATATTTTTTATTATTATTATTATTTCAAATATTTTTCATCTTTTATTAACGTTTAATGACAATCAAATGATTTTTTCTTGAGTCTTTCTTTTTGTGTACCGCAAAGAATTCTTTTTTTTTTTTTTTCTTTTTTTTGGTTTGTTTGTTAAATAGCCACTAAATTTCTAGTAAATACAATCGATTTATATGCATTTATTATTGTTGGTTAATAAGTTAGATAATAAATAACATTAAAAATAGAAAATTTTTAATCGTCATTATCATATTATTAACATTTATGACTATTATTATGATTATTAAACAAGAATATTGTTTGTTACCATCATCAGACTTCTATTTATTTATGATAAAACATTGGTTCAAATGGTTCATATCATTAAAAATAAATAATTTATTTATGGTAATATGACAAAAAAAAAAATTATATGGTTATACAGGGAGAGAGAGAGAAATGCATAAATATTGTGTGATCGTTAGGCAACCAAAGAGTGATTACTGGAAATGAAAAAAAAAAAAATAAATAAATAATAACAATAATTAAGCAGGAAAATAAATTAAATGAAAAATATTATCATAATCATTGATCGGATCAGTTATAATAGATCAAAAGAAAGTTGTTTTTTTTTTTTATTATCTCCAAAAAATCAGATTTTGTGTCTATACATGATCTGATTTTATTTTTTTTTTTTTTCTGTTAATTATTGAAACAAGAAATTTTTATGTTGCTATGTTTTTGTAATCAAATGATTTGGGGGGAAACAAAAAAAAACTGTTTTATTGATATAAAATTATGTTTTACATAGAAAAATGATGTTCTTTGTACATGAGCGGTGATCGTAATTAAATTAATCGAAAGATTCAAAGCATAAATTGGTTAAAAATTTTGTTATAGACAGTGGATTATGCAGAACTGAAATGTTGATTCAACAGAGCCTAAATGTTGTTTTATTAAAACCCATTATTTGTTAAATTGTTTGTTCTTTTACCGCTAACCACACTTAAATGTTTGATCTTGAGAATATTCTTACTAGATAAGCCCCCGAGTCCTTGGTAAATAAACCAATCACAGTCTTAAATCAACATTTATTAAGAAATAATCAAATAAATCTACTCATTGCTAATAAATCCATAAATGCAACAAGGTACAAGAACGAAAGAAGGTTTTTCCTTATTTAATTATCTTTCGTAAAAAAATCCCTCAATCAAATTGTTCAAATATCCGCTAGTTCCGCTTTAAGTTTATTTTTTAATTCAAACAATTTATTCATAAAATTCTCCTACGTATCTTGAATCTCTGTGCTCCTGTTTTAGTTATTTTTTTGATCAATGACGAAAATTTTTCTATTCAGCTGCATACGTTATCAGCTGTTCAAAATACTTTCACTAGGCACTGTGGATTCTTCTGAATTAAAATAGAAATTATAGTTTAATTACTAAAAATTATGTTTAAGAAAAAAAAAGAAGAAAATCAACCAAGACAATCACCGAGATTATCCATGGAGAGATTGTTCTGAAAAACACAAAAAAAAAAAAAGAGTTTTTATCATGCTGTTTGGTTTCTTTAAATAACTGATGAAGCATCATCTACGATTAATAATTTAAAATGAATAAAATAAATGGTTTTTTTTTTTTTTGTTTGATTTACTTATGATGATTAATAAAAGTAATCAGAAAATACCACGATCATTGGGTTTATTTGAATGCAAAAACAAAGTAAATAATTGAAAAGAAGAAAAAATATAAATCTCGTTACAAATGTGTATTTATCGTTTATGACATGATGTTATTATCAAGATTGTAGAGATTGTATTTCTTTATACTTAACCGTTTTTAATGATTTGATTATTATTTCGTTAAATTTCCATACGAAACAACAACAGCATCAGCAACAATAATAACAGCGAAGCGAAAAATCGCCAAATCAAAAATTACTGTTCTGTTGGCGCAAATCAATAAAAAAAAAAGAAAAAAAAAAACATTACATTTTATTTTTCATTATTTATTTACATTTTATTAAAGAAGAAATTTATTCCTTCTATCAAAATGCATAAAGCTTACAATAAAGCTTTTTGTTTTCTTTCTTTCCTTATTTATTTATTTATTTATTATTTAAAAAAAATTAATCACTCAGTTGTGTTTATTTTCCATTGCTTGCATCCAGAAGAAACAGAAATAAATTTTGTATCGTTTATCATAAAATGCACAATTGAAAATAAAATAACGAAATTAAAAATGATAAAAAAAACAACACTGATACACACACACACACATACGCGCGCATACACGCACAATTTGTCGGCATTATTTGTTTGATTAAAATGAGGAGAATATTTTTTTATTTTTTTTTTTTACTGTACAACAGCATTCACCACCAAGTGAACACACGAAAAAACAGAAAAAAAAATTATTAACAGCAAACAGGGTACCCAGTGGACGCGTGTTCGTAAAACATTATTTAAAAATTTTATAAACTCTAGACGTATAAAATGTACAATGATGTGCCGCCAATGTGTCGGGGGAGACCACCACAAAAAATCTATATCAAGACAGTTTATCATGATGACGATGGCGGACGCCATGGTACGTCATGTGATATGTTCAAAAAATATTCATGTGTACTGCTGGTTGTGCCAGCCGAACAGCAGAAAAACTAACAAACAAACATACGACACAGAAATGGAACCCTTCGTTTAACCACCACAGGGGCTCTACGGTTTTTTTTTTTTTTTTACTCATTTCTTATTTAAACTCAATTTTTCTGGCTCTTTCAACATCAATATCTTGTTGTGTAAAAATTGCATTGCTGCTTGATCAAAATCCATTATTCTTAAGTTTTTTTTTTTATTATTAAGCTTCAAATTAAAAATTATTATTTCTATAAAGAAGAAGAAGTGGAAGAACGCGAAAAAGAAATGAAAAAAAAAAGTAAAAAAAGCGAAACATGAAAGATTAAAGAAATAACATGAGGAAAACTGTTTGTTGATTGCTGTTTGTACGACTTGAAATAAAGATTTATTTTTTTTTTTCTTATTATTATGAATAATGGGAATCATTTATTGTTTTGATCTTATAAAATCCACATATAATTATTTATTTTGTTTACATTGATTTAATTTTTTCGCCTTTTTTTTTTTTGTTCAAAGCAGTGAAATCAATAAATTCATATAAACATTTTAACTTAATTTAATATTAAAATTATCTATGAATTTAGTAAATATATAATCCGCCTACAAATGATTTTAAAAAAAAAAAGAAAAAAAAGAAATTATTCTTTACCCATTTTTATGAATGAAATTCGGTATGTTTTACGCGCGCGCGCGCGTCTAATCCAAAGTAGTATTTGTTGTTGCCGTTTTTTCGTTATTTTTTTTTCTACATGGAAGCCGCAGTAACAACAGGTGACCTTGACCGTTGCCGCCACCGGCATGGGGAAAAATCAATAATGCTCAAAAATGAAAAAAAAAAAAAAAAAAATTAATTTTTGTATTTTTGGTGTTTGCTGCTTCAATACGATGACGTCAAACGAGTAGTCAAACAAAAAATGAAATAATTTTTTTTTTTACTATGCGCCTGCTTGATTGCCATTAAAATAATTTCATACAAAATTATCCCTAAAGCAATTTCATTTCATTCATAGAAATTTTAATTCGAATTTTTTTTTTTTAGTTTTTTTATTTTTTGTTTCATAATAAAAAATCGATTAAATAATTAATTAAAATGTTTTTTTTTAATACAAAATTATTATTATTATTGTTTATTAATTAAAAAAAATTATTTTAATTTTAATTTCCCATAATATTTATGTATGTATATCCTGTGGTTGAAGTTTTTTCTTTATTTTTCTTCTTGTTTTTTCTTTTGTTTGAAGTAATAATTTATTATGGATAATAACACATTTATCAGCATGTGTGTTCGTTTATTTTATTAAAATCTCTATTATTATTATTATTATTATTATTATTATTATTATTTTCAATAATGTTGCAAATATCATAAACGTTTAGCATGTTTATTTGCAATTTTTACATTTAAATTTTTACATAATAAACAGGTGAGAGTGACAGAGAGAATAGAAATAATTTTTTTTTTTGATAAAGAAATAATAATAAAACAACAACAACAATAACAACGACTAATATGATGAGAAAAAACTTGAGTTAAGGTTAAAAGGTCGCATCCGACTGTCTTTTTTTTTTTTTCTTGTGTTTTTGTATTTTTTTTATTTTATGTAAACCCTAAAGGCATTAAATGGTTCGTATAATTAAAACAACAAACCAGTAAATATTTAAGAGAAAAACAAAACAATGAGCTTTAAAAAAAAAATAAAAAACAAAAAAATAATTGAAATAAAAATTAAATGAATGAATGAATGAAGAATATAAAAATGTTGATGATGATGATGATGATGATGCGACTGTTGATGATCAACATAAAATACAAAATTAATGCATATCACATGATTTTTTTTTTTTTTAATTTTTATTATTGCTGTCTGAAATCACATCCTAATCATTCCAGACGTTTTTATTTTTATTTGTTTTTTTTTTTTTTTTTTTGAATAATTGACTCGTAATTAAGCTAATAAATTAATTAATTTACTTATTTAAAGCTAAACGTTGATTTTATTTTTTGTTTTCAGTTTTTTTTTTTCTTTCTGCTGTTTTGTTATTGGGTTATAGGGTTTAGACCTTTAGACTTTAGTTTGACGCTTGTTTTATTTTTAATTAATTTTGTAGCAACTGGATTTCTTTTTTTATTTATTTATTTATTTATTTATTTATTTATTATAAGGAAGATCAACGATATTTTTAGGAGATTATTAAAAATACGATTGGTTAGAGTAGTTTTGCTACTATCCAATAAAACGCCACAAACACTGTATACCACGATTACCACGAGTTTTTTTTTTTTTTTTAACATTTTAATACAAAGTAAAACGTGCAGTAAAAAACAACAGCAGCAGCAGCAACAATGACATCCATGGAAGGTATAAAGAAAAAAACCAATTTGTATGAGGATAACAAAATAACCACAATACAAATATCAATTCATAATAAACGAGTAAATAAATTGCTGGAAGCAAACACTTAAAAGTTCAAGAACTCAATTTACCAGCAATTTTCTTTTTTTTGTTTTTTTTTTTTTTTTCATTTTCTGTTTTTGTATCGACAAAAAAATAAAATCGATAAAAAGTATGGAAACAAAAAAACATTACGTTGCGTTGGTTACCTACACATTACCTGTGCTACTCACGAGTAAAAAATGTGCATCATGTAACTGTCAAATGATTTTGCATTGACTTTCCATACAATAATTATGCAAATTACACAATGATATTGAATAAATTTTGTGAACATATTACATGTTTAATGTTATGTTTTGTGTGTTTGTTTGTTTGTTTTATGTTTATTGACAAATAATGCATGTCGTCAGTAGTTAAAATTTTTTTTTTTTTCGTATTATTATTAAACAGAATATTTTTCATGTTTATTTTATTAATCGAATCATGATTAAACAATAATAATAATAAACGAAACGTAAAATTACACAAATGTGGCAGTCTGTGAAAGGGAATAGTCTGTGTCCTTTTGTATCTGAGATTAGGAAAATTAAGTGTTGCTACACAAAGCCATTTATTTTAAAACATTGTGTTAACTGGTGTTCAACTGATGTTTGTTGCTACTGCTGTGCTTTATTAATATTATTCCAACATATACGTTGATTCCCTTTTTATTTAATTTCATCTTTCTTGTCATGTGTTGGCTTTTCTTTTTTTTTTTTTTTTTTTGCTTCTTCTACTTCTACTTCTTCTTCTTCTTCGTCATCTTCATCTTGAAAGAAAAAAAAACTATTTTGTTTGTTTTTCGTCTTGTGTCTGTATGTTTTGAAGATTGATAAAAACATGAATTTAATGGCTACTGAAAAATGCGAATCAGAAGCTAAAATCTAAGAGATTTTTTATGCTGTTGCTGCTGCTGTTGATGTTGATGGTTTTTTTTTGTTTCTTTTTGTTTTGTGTAAACATTTTGGATGAGGTATGACAAACTATTTTTAAAAATTAAAAAAAAAAATTATAATAAACGCAAAAACGATGAAGAATTCAAATGAAGGAATTTTTGAGAGAATCTTTAAAGTTTTCTACGTTTTTCTTTAATTTTTCTTTAATTTTTTTTTTTTTCGTATTTATGTAAATGGTATAAAAATTAAAGTGAAATTAAAAATGCAGGCGATGATGACGATGTATAAGATTCAAATGAAGTCGAAGAATTAAAAACAAAAAAAAAAAAAAAAAGTAAGAAGATGACGTTAAAGACGGGAAAATAAGAAAATAAGAAGACGAAACGTAAAAAAGAGTTAAAAATGCAGAGCTTAAAGTGTGTTTTTTATATATATATATATATATTACAATGTAAAAATTGTGACAGGTTTACGAGTTTTATAAGACTGTCGTTTCTTGTTTTGTTTTGTTCTTCCAGTAGCTGGGTACCCCCAGCACTTGGTAGTCCGCACACATTTTTTCTTTTTTTCTTTTCTTTCTTCTTTTTACACTTTTCAGGTCGTGACCTTATATAAGTGCACTTTACAGTCAAAAAAAAAAAAAAAAAAGTAAGAAATAAGAAAAAAATACAGAAGAAATCTGTTAAATAATTCTTTAGTAATAAAACCCAAGATAAAAAAAAAATGTTAAAAGAGTTAAAATGTGGATAAGAAAAGCAAGAACAGAATAATTTTTGTTTGTTTTTGTTTTTTACTTTAAATAATTAAAACAAAAAAAAAAAAAAAAACAATGACTAATTGGGTGCACAAATTATTTTTATGATGGAACAACAGCCGATAACAACAAACAATTTTTTTTTTTTTATATTAATAATCGATTATTATCGTTTATATTATTACATCATAACCCGTTATAAATATGATTTAATAATTATATTTTTTAAAGGGTTATACGCCAGATACTTTCCATATTTATAAAACAGAAAAAAAGTAAAAGAAAAAGAGAACTTACTGGTTGAATTTACAAAAGAGTTTTGGCACACGCCATACAACAACGATTTACGATACATGCATTAAAATTAAAAAAAAAATTGTCCATTTAATGTGGCATTTACAAGAGTACACAGACTACCTGTGTAAAATATTTTTATTTATAGTCACAATATATACGATACACAATACATAATTAGTCATTTCGTTGACATAATCGGTCTTTGTTTTAACGACACTAGTGGAATTCAAATTTACTGCAGTAATTCCTTGCGATTATTCAACAAATTAACTTTGAAATCCTTGTTTAACGTAAACGAAGCGGTTTCGATATTAAAATCCATTTTGATCGCTTTAAAAATCTTTTCGTCGTGGTGGCTCCACAAGAAACAGTCAGAAAGAGATCGATACTCAAGATCAAACTTTTAACCGTAGGTCATATCCGTAATGATCATGATCATATCTGAAGATCCCTGATATTATACGAACAATACAAAATATCTAGCTAGATCTTTAAACCGTAGATCATTTATTATTCATTAAACTATGGATAATAAAGCTGAAGATCATTCATACATTGCTGTAGATCGCAAGTAAACCCAAAAATATTCACTTTAACAGACACTATTTCACTATGAAATACGATCATAAAACTGTAAAAATTATCATAATCACCCTGCAAGCGAATTTAAAAAATCTAAATAATCTTGATATACAAAGTAATGATAAAAGATAACAAAAAAAAAATAAAATGAATAAATAATAAAAAACCGTTTATGTATATTGATTATATAATTATTAAATAATTAAACTATAAAAAGCATAATGAATCATGTAATTGCGTAAAGCAAAGAAGAAAGAGAAGAAGAGGCGATGAGCAGTTTTTTTTTTTTTATTATATTGTTGCAAAAAAAAAAAACAGAAAAAACAATGAAGGCAACAAGATACAAAACAAAAACAAAAACCTAATTAAAACCATGAAATACGAATAAATTAAATTAAAAAAAAAAAAAGGAAAATTAAAAGTGTTGAAGGTGAAAAATTGAACAAAATTACTGATGCTGCTGCTGCTGTTGTTGTTGTTGTTGCTGGAGAGACGATTGTTAAAATCAAAATGATAAAAAGACATCAAAGATTTAATCAAACAAGTTGTTACACTTGATTGACAGGTGTGACAGGTGTTTGTTGTAAATGATGTTGTTTATCCAAAAACAAATTGAGTGTAAAAGAAAGCAAAAAATCTATAATAATATTAAATAAGATGTTAATCTTATCGTAATGCATATTTTAACACGAGCAGCAGATACAAATTAAAGAGTTTTTTAAAAATTTATTTTTATTTTTATTGTAAACAAAGGTGAATGCAGTGATGGAATTAATTTCTATTGTCCCGTATAAGGATGATAATTCATTCAGAATTTATTAATTTAGGATTCTAGTTACACAGATTGTCGTTTGTATATAAATTGTGAAAATATAGCTTTCAGGTAGTCCACCTAATTCACTTGCGAAATCCATGTATTCAGTGACCAATTACGTTCGCTAAATGAGGTTTATAATTTCTGAAAGATCTTCTGAAGAAAGTTGCTTCTAAATACACTTCTGTTAGCCCTATTTAGTTGAGCTGATGATTTCGCATACAAGTTGAATAATTTTAACAGACTAAGAAATCAGTTTTTGAATAAATGAGAAACAAAGAGCTTTTTCGGCTTACGGTAATTAAATTTTAAGAGTTTTTAAACACAGCGGATGGAATAAAAAATGTAGTTTAAGTGATCTAAACCGGAATTATTAACAAAAAACGCGTTTAAATGCTCTTAAATAAGTAAAAAAAAATGTTTTGAAAGTGACATTTCTTACGTTTTCCTTGCGTTCATTGTGTTTAAGATATTTTGCGCCTGGTATCAAAAAAAAAGAAAAAAACATTCCTGCTATGTGGCGTTAATAGACCTTCAGCCAGGTCTGTAACAATCACAAGAAAACTATTAACTAAGTTAAAATCAATTAAAACTAAATTACGTTAAGTTAAGTTAAGTATAGTTGACAATAACTGTTTTATGTAGGCTTTTTATTCATTTTTGTTTTTTTATTTTTATTATTTATTCCGATTTTTAACAAAGAAATAAGTACAAAACAAAAATTTAATTAAATGTTTTTTTTATACAAAAAAATCAAAATTCACAATAAATGTAATAAAAAATGTAAACAAAAGGACAGCCACCCACCTGTATATTTGCTCGTTTTTTTTTTTTTTCATATTTTTTTTTTTTTTGTTTTAAAAACAAATAAAATTATTAAACTGGAACAACCAAAAACAATCAGTATTTTTGTCATTTAAATATAAATTATCGTGAATTAAGTTAAGTTAAAAAAAAAAAAAATAAAACGCAATTAATGTAATAAAAGAAAAGAAAAGAAAAAAAAAACAGAAATTAGTCAATTTGTTGGGTTTTTTTTTTTTTTTTTTTTTTGTTCCCATGCACAATTATAGAAACGTTTATAATCGGAAAAATTATTTATATTTTTTTTTTTTTTTTTTTGAATTAAAATCAAGGAAAAACAAAGGTAAAAGAGAAATAAAACCTGTAAGACAATTTGATTATAGTCGTAAATATTATTCTGTATTATTATTATTATTTAAATATGTTAAGATGATGATGATGATAATTCTTCAGAGTGTGTAGTTTATTAACAATTTATTTATTTTATAATTTTTATTGTTTTATAATTTAAATTATATCTAAATAAAAAAGGGGGAGAAATAAGAGAAATAACCTGGTGCGGGCGAGCACATATGCGTTAATATTATTTGTGACTTTTCTTACAACATTACATTTAATTCTTTTTAAATAATAATAATAATAATAATAGAATATATAATAAAGCAAAAAAAAAAAAAAAAAAAAAAGAAGAAGAGAATGAAGAAATAAATAAATTAAATAAAAAAAAAAAAAACAAAAAGCCGCAGTCTCGCGCGCGCTTTCATATAAATATATGAATAATTTAAATTAAAAAAGCAAAAAAAAAAAAAAGCTCACAAATACTATAATTTGATTTGACAGCAATTTCCGGTCGTTTTTCTTCTCATAATTTTTTTTTCTGTTTTCGTTCAACTCTTTTCAATGTATTTTAATTTACATTTACACTTTATATATATATGATTTAAGATGATATGTGAATAATTCATTTATTGCGATTTTTTTTCGTTATTGTATTATTTGTTGTTGTTTTTCTTATATAACTTTGTGTTATTGTTGGTAGACAAGAACTGGTAAAATGGTCTTAATGGTGTTTCTTGTGATTATTTATTAAAATTCTATTTAAATTGTTTTTCGTTTATATGTTATGTGTCACATATGGAACATTTTGACTTTTTTTTTTTTATTGGTTTAAGAAAAGAACCAACGGGTGTACAGGCATTTTGTAACATTTGCGAACGGTAATGAAAGCAACACGTAAGAGATGTGTAATTAAAAATTTGTTGATTTTGATACCAACTGTGTTATATGTGGTTATCAATGATATTACTTCTGTTGTGATATGCTGAAAAAAATTACAAGTAGTTAGCAAATTTTGATTAATAACTTGGTGGCATTATCAAAACTCTAATAATTTTATTCGATAATTTAAAAAACTAAATTTACAAATCCCACACGGAGAAAATTTTGGTTTATTTTGTTGGAATTTTGTTTTAATTTCTTAGTTTAAGAAATTTTTTTAAGAAATATTTCTCTTGTAACTAGAATTATGCAGAAATTTCTTGATTCATTTCATAATTTCGGTGGATTTAGATTAAATCTTTCCGTGCATATACCAAGTAATGTCTAGTAGTGATATTTGGCAAAAGTTAACAGACTAAATGAAGTAATAGCAAAGGCATATCCAGCATAATACGAAGTTACAAGGTTTTCCAATATGATCATAAAACCAGTAAAATAACAAAAAATTGTATTAACCAGTGAAATAATAATCTGATGAAAAAAAAAAATATCAGTCCTGGATCTCTGAAGATCTCATAAGACACACCAGGTCGCTTTTGAAAATTGAAATCAAGAAGAGAACCAAAGTTATCATAAAACACATTAATAGAACAGACTATGAGTTCCTTAGATTTTACAAAACCTTTACCAGTTGATAGGCGGATGTTAAGGTCGTTAAGGTGCCATCGCAAATTGTGAGTTTCTAACGCCGATTATTACAATTTAAGGATCGGCTTGAATAATTAAAACTTATTTACGCATAACTACTGCTATCTAAGTACCGCATTGTTTCACAAAATTCGTAATAAATTTACAAAGAATTATTTTCAACCTTCAATCCTGTTGTCTTTCTTGTGAAATAATTGTCTCGTGGTTCCCCAAATTTGGCTGAAAACGTCAGAAATGTTTTTTTTTACAAAAATTTGGTTGCATGTTGAACTTTGTTACGATTCTGACGATACATAAAACATCTTTACAGGTAGCTAATAACCGCAATTTGCTAGTCAAGTAAACGTTAAACGACAACTGCTAATCCTTATAACAAACAAATTTAATTAATTATTAATAAACCCAGAAAATTAAATCTTTAATCATCATTTAACACAGAGAAATATTAAAAAAAAAAAAAAAAAAAAAAAAAAACGCTCAAACAACAAACATCCAGCATCAAACACCTATAATTAATTAAATAATAAAATAAATTTTTTTCTGATATTGTGTGTTAACACTTCTAAGAAACTAACTTATATTGAAAATAACAAATTCTTTGGAAACCATACCTTAATTCGTGTAAAATATGACGTGTTATTAAAATTAAAGAGAGAAAGAGAATTAAAAACAAAAATTATTCACAACAGGAAGACATTTTATTTTATCTATTAATCAGTGTTTATGAATTTATTTTCTTCTATCTAAACTAATAATTCCTCACTAAATATTCATCTATTCATTCTTTACATATAACAAATAGAAGGGAATAATAAGAATAAGAATAATAACAACAACAACAACAAGAATGGGAATAAAAAAATGGGAATACATGAATGATGTCAATTATTTATGATTATTGTTTTGAGTGAAATGATGAGTTATTTGTGTTATGATCGATGATGAAGTCTCGTGCCAAAAAAAAAAAAAAAAAAACTTTTTTTTATTGTTTATAACGCTGTCGGCAATCAACACATTCATCTTACAAATAAAAAAAAATCATCTGAAGACAGGTAAAATAAACGAGTAATAATAAATAGAGAGAGAGAAAAAAAAACCATTTAATTTCTTCTACTCCACAATTTCATATTCAATCAATCCATCAATCAACAGATTGCTACATTAGTTTTTAAACAAAAATTATTTTCAAATCACAATAAACGAGTTAGGAGTGAAGATGATGTTTGAAAAATACTAAAATATATAATTATATATTTTTAAATGCATGTTGTAAATAAAACGAAGAAGAAGTATAAGATGATGATGATGATGAAAAAATGTAACCAACGCACCGGATGGGTTAAATAAATAATTTAATTATTATTTACCATGAAATTGGTGGTGTATAAAACAAAGAATTAACTAACTAATGATTATTAATAGTCTATTAATGGTTTTATGCTTTAAACCAATTTTTTTTTTAATGATTTAATTTTAAAGTTTTTTTTTTTTTCTTTACTAATTTTGAGATCTTAATATTCTACTGTGTGGGCCAAAAATTTATCGGAAACTTGTATTGATCCATTGAATTGAATTTTGTTTAATATAAATGTCATCGCATTGGAATTAAAGAAGATTTTCATAGGTAAGGTTTTCGTGTGATGAAATTAGGACCAGAATTGAAATTTTGTAATGATTTCTTTCCAATGATCCGCATATTCATTTAAAATAAATAAAAATTAAAGAAAAAGATAAAAAATGGAAGTTCTTGTATCATAAAGAAAGTACAATAATTCATAGATTGTGAAACCTTAACTTTAACCAATATACAGATGAATAATTCTCTCACATTCATCTCCATTAAATCGCAATAATTCTGCTTACAACGCAACGGTATCAACGGCAACAAAGTATCATTTTTAAATCTTTAAACTTTCCTTTTATTTTTAAATTAAAAATTATAAATGATCGCACACAACCATTTTTGGAATCATGCAATTTTTTGGTCTATTAAAATAATTTCCAAAAACGCAAAATTTAGTAAAAAAAAAAAAACCAAAAAAAAGTTTCAATAGCATTGGCTGACCAAATTTCGTTGGTTATTTATCGCCGGTGAAATATTATTCGATAAATAATGGTTTAAATCGCTATAAACTGATTTTTGTAGTTAATATAGACGAGCCAGTGATCGGTGTTGTTCCTCAGCGTATAAGATTGCTTTGTATGTCTCTGGTTTCTTAAATTAAAAATTTTCTTAAACTAAGAAATTAAAACAAAATAATCAACAAAATAAATTTAAATCGAGAAATTAATTCTGTTTTTTTTTGTTCTCAAGGATTGGCATAGAAACCAAAATTCTCTCCGTGTAGGGTTATGTAGCACGAGAACTGCATTTAATTGAAAGATTCATCTGACATAGTTTTAGCATTTGGTGCGATTTCACATAGTTTAAACAGTTTTCAAAGGCATCAATTTTGATATCGATTTTAGGGGAAATTATTCACTGAGAAGCAACATTTTTATATCTATGTATTAATTTTACTCTGTAGACAGTAAATAAGAAATCATCCACAATTATCTATAAGTGTTAAAAAGTTGCAATACACAAAAACAACAAAAAAAAAAAAAAAAGAGACAAAATTTATGAATCACATAAACACATTTATGATTTTATAACACCAAAACGATGACTTCATAATTACAAAACACCTCAATATACATAAATCAATAAAAAAAAAAAAAAATGTTAAACAAGTGTTTACCCCGTGCCATGGCTACACACATCTATTTGACACGATTATGCCCTTTAAAACTAAGCCATATTACACATAGATTTATATTTTTATTTTTTATTGATATAACAATATAATTTTTAATTAATTTTTATTATTTTCCCCCAGTCACTCAATATATGTATATATTTTTTTTTTTTCATCATTTTTGATTTTCTTTTATCTGGCGCCACAAAATTTTTCACTTTTTTTTTTTTTTTTTCGATTTGTTTTGTTTGTTTTGGTTTTTTTTGTCTCTCGATGTATAAAAAATTAATGAAAAGTATGACAAATAAAATAGGTCTTAAAAATGAGAGACCCATAGAGTGTAATAAAGACCATATATAACCAATACATAGAGATTTATAATTGAATTAATTAAAGTGAAATCAGCCTACGCATGTTACTTTTACAAAATTACGTCATTATTAATATTAAATGCAAATTTCTGAATAAAAAATTCATTCATAGTTCGATCGATCTATCGTTTTCATTAATTTATTTAAATAAATTTTCAATAACTGACGGAAAAATTAAAACAAATCAATTTTAATGAATAAAACATAAAAAAAAAAATAATCAAAGAAACGTGACACAGTACGATTAGTTTATATAAAAAAAAAAAAATTAAAAGAAAGAAGACGATGAAAAACTAAAATAGAAAACACAGAATGAATGAATTAAAAGATGAAAAAAAAATAAAAAAAATTAATAAAGAGACAAAAAACTGAGTGTTTGTCTGTTTGCTCTAAAAAAAAAAATTTAAAAATCGGGTTCGTTGTTTTACTACATAAATGTAATAAAAATCTTTTATTTATGCTGTTTTGTTGGCTTTTTTTCTTTTTTTTTTTAATGTTTCGAAACAAAAGTGTTTCTTTTATATTGAAAAAAAAAATTATTATTTTATTTTATTTTATTTTTTTTTTTATTACACAAAACGACGGCACGAGCTCAACATTTTTTTTTTTTTTTTTTTTTTTTGTTTTATCAATTTATCTCTTCGTTATCTTTATAAAAAAAAATAAAAAAATTAATTTTTTATTGTTTTTACCTTTAAAACGTTTACTCTGTATAGAAATTCGGTTGTTTTTTTTTTCTTTTTTTTTTTTATTAAACAATTCTTGGATTGAGAAAATGTTTATTTGCAGCAAAAACTGTCCACAATATTTTGTTGTTGGATGGCGGGGAGGGCTACGTTAGATAATAAAGTGGATAAAAAAAAATATATATAATATATTATTCATTTGTGCTATTGCTATTAGTAATTACTTTATTTTCTTTTTGTGGTACAGATAAAATGTTATTTAGATTCTTGGTAATAAATCATTAAAAAACAAAAAAAAAAAGATTTAAAATCCCTTCACTATAATATTTACTTTTTGTTTGATTATTTATTCTCCAATGGATTTTTATGAATTATTTTCATCTCTACAAAAATCCACATCTTTCTATCGTTTTTTTTTTTTTTTGTCTTTTTTATATTATTATTACAAAATATGTAAATTTTTCTATTTTCATTATTTTTTTTTTTTATTAAATGCAAATGTAAATTAGTTTTCATAAAACCATAACATAAATATGAATTAATTTAAATTAATTTTTAAATGAAAAAAAAAACGATAAAAAAAACGCACACAAATACATTGAAATTCATTCATAAACTCGTTGTTATTCCATTCTTTTAAAAAAAAAAAAAGTTTAAAGCGCAAAACAGCAAAAAAAAAAAAAAAAAAAGTTGTTTCATTGAATAATTTCTATATGTATATTCAAAAGCTTATATTTATGTGTGCTTTGCAGATTTATATTTTTGAACGTTCACCAACTTTTCTTTTATTTGTATTGCTGTGCCGTTGGTGTCGTCTTATTACAAAAAAAAAAAATGTATTCTGTATGGACCTTCATCGTGTTGTGTTTTTTAATTATTTAACAGCTTTTTGATGAGCTTTTTTTAGTCTTTTTTTTTTAGCCTTAAATCTATTTTTATTATTACTTAGCTTAAGCGCATTTATTGTTTTTTTTTTTTTTTTTGTGTGCTTTTTTGCGTGGTTTTAAATTAAATTTATTTATTTAAATCAGTGTTTTCCCACCTTTAGGTTTTTGTCTAAGCGACGCAATAAAAAATATAAAAAAAAAAAAAAAAGAAAAGAATTTATTGTAAGGAACCGGTTATCAGGCAAGCGATTATTATTTCTGTATTATATCGTTTCTGTCTCCTAAAGCTGAACGGTGCAGACTAGCTGCGCTACAAAAACACAGGTAAGTGTAATTACCACTGTTTACAAATTATGATTTTTATGTTTTTAACGCATTTTATAACGAAAATGCAGGTAGAATGACATAAAATATTTAATTAAAAAATTATTAATTAAAAATAATAAATTGATAAACATAAAACAGAGAGCTCTCGTTAGTATTAATTTGTAAAGTGTTTGTTAAATAATAAATTATTTTCCAACAGCATCGTTATTAATTTTTTTTTTTTTTTTTTTTTGAATAATAATAATAATAATAACTAGGCCGCATTTTATACATTATAAAATCTGGTTTCAATAATTATTATTTATTCATTCATTCATTCATTCATTAATATTTCCCATATGTTTTTCTATTAATTTTAATTAAGAGCCAAAGCAGAAAAATAAACTAATTAATTTGTCAAAAGTTAATAAAGAAATTTTTTTTTTTAATCTTATCGTACATACATCAATTACAAATAACAATAAATAATGAAAGAGAGAAAAGAAAAAAAGATTTTTTAATTCTAAAAATACCTTTTCTAACTATTTAACAAATTAAATTTATTATTAAAACAAGTTTCCGGAAATAAATAATTTAATAATAAATTCAAAAAAAAATTATTATTATTATTAACAAAAAAAAAAAAAGAGATAAATAAATTAAAAATAATGTGGGTGGTAAGGTGTGATTTACATTTATTCGTAGCAGAAATTTTCTATGCGTTTTTTTTTTTTTATACATACATACTTATATAAATGTTATTTCATAGTTTTTATTTTATTTTATTTTATTAATTAAATTCATTTTTAATTACGAGGTCATATTTTGTTTTATTTCACAAAAAAAAAAATCAATAATTTCGTAATTTTATTATTTTTTTTTTTTTATTTTATGAATGAAAAAACTAAAAAAAAAAATGTTTAAAAAAGCACAAACAGCAGCAGATAATAACACCTAACTAGTTAACAGCAACAACAGTAACAACAAGAAAACTATAAACAGGTAACCAGTAATCATTTTTGTGACTTTGTTTTACTGGGTCTCTTTGGTGCCTCTGGTCTTTCGATACAACCAGCCACAACAACAACAATAACTATTAAGTGAAAAAAAAAAAAAATAAATATCATATTAATAACAAGATAGAAACTACAGATGAAGAAAATAAAATAAAAATTACATCCTACGCATTACATTTTTTTTTTTTTTTTTTTTGTTTAAGTCACGCGTTTACTTAAAAAACGCTTACAAACTTTTAATTTTTATGAATGAAAACTAATACAGAAATAATATTTAAAGTAAATGTCATACCAGGTAATGATAATGTCTACACACACACACACACAAACATACAGACATATGTATTATTTTATATATGCATATATACAAACATAGTTACATTCCGGTGTTTTATTAAATTCAACAATACTCAGACAGATTTTAATTATTGTCCTTCTCAACAAACTATGGTGAATTAATTTTATTTTTTTTTTTTTGTTTTTTTCTTGTAATGTCACTAGAAAGTCATACCTTTTGACATATACACAGCATAATATATACATACATACATATTACGTAACATACACGTATTTAAATAAACGAAAAAGGGAAAAGAAAAACGAAAATTTATTGCGCATTTTCATATATCGCGCTAGACAGTTATTATTAATGTTGCACAAAAAAAAAAATTATTTATTAAAAAAAATAAATAAAATTAATCCACCTACAATAATATTTTTCATTTAGAAAATCAGACATAAGAATAATATAAACTTATAAATGTCATTTTGTATTTTTACTTTTCAATAAATTTTTTATCTAAGAACGTTTTGAATATGACTTAATTACACACAGACAAAACATAGCTACTGTGATTTACCGTTTTATTATTATTTATTTATTTCTTAATCGGCTTTAATTTTTCTTTACCTTTATTTTATCTTAAGATAAATATTATTTTTGTGGTGGATTTTTTTTTTTTTTTTTTGTTTGTTTTTTCTTATTATTGAAATTCTTTTGAGTTTAATTAACAAAACTATTTATTAATTAATTACAGATAAAAGGACTTTGTTATTCGTAAATACGGAAATAAAGCATTGAACGCAGCTGTAAGCTTTCCTTCTTATGTCCTTTTTGTAATTAACGAAATTGTCTTGATTTTCCAACAGAAAGTCCTATAACCAAAAAAAAACTGGCTTAAACCTATTAAAATTGTATTTTGAAAAGATTTTTAAATTCCCCTAGAAGCTTATGGAATTTTTTTAATACTAATAAAATTTTTCAAGTGTTTTCATTTATGTCAAATTTTGGGCATGCGGCACGCTTTTAATTATTAAATTCCTGTGTGTGCTAATAAATTAAATGGATTTGCTGTCAACTTCCTAAGTTTTAAAGACACCATCTTATGGATTTAATGAACAACCCGCTCGTAATCTCGGTTACACTCCTATCCAGAAGTGTTTCGAATAGATCTGTAGTTTCAGCATTGATTTCTAATTAAAGCATGTGGTGTTATGGTAATTTTGCATTGAAAGCTTATCCACTAAAAATAAGCTTAAAATTAGCTGAGCTTCCTATTTTTTACAAATATAAGCAGTGGCTCGAATAAGGTTGCTGAAATCAATAGAAGGGCTGGAACAGCTGCTCACAGCCAAACTGTGACAATAGATAATATTCGAACAGCAAAGTACCAAAACGACTTCTTTAATAGAACTGCGTTAAAATGGAACGCCTTACCATCGGTTTTCTTTCCCTCAAAATTGAACATCCATGCCTTTAAAACTAATGTCCACAAATATTTAAAAAAATTATCCTATTAAATCAAATTCCAATTGACATGGTAATAAAAACGATTACGTTGATATTTTGTTGTCATATTTCAGCCGACATTTCTATTTTTTTTTTTTTAAGGCCTACTCAGCTCCCTGTTTATTTTCAAATCATACGATTGTAGGAACATTGCTCAAAGCTTACTATTTATGCATATCCGACTGGTTTTCTCTTTAAAATTTACATTAAACAACTGTTTAACAACAAAATCACATAAATATTAGCTAGCATACCTCCGGCTGCGCTTTATGATTGCATTTATATGCAATTAAATGATTAAATTGTTTTGTTTCTAAAATACTTGAAAAATTCTTTTAGAAACATTTTTTTTTTTTTTTTTTTTATATTATTATTATTTAATGTTTTCGCATACACTTTATGGTTTTAACGAAAAACATTAATTAACCGTTAAAAAAAAATTATTTTTTTTTTTTTTACTCCAATTAGTTGCTTTAAATTTTTGCTCTCTATAATTAATTAAAATTATTACAAAATATTAAAATAGTGTACAGGAAAGAATGAAAGAAAAATAATTTTTTTTTTGTTTTTTCGCTTAGGCGCCAATAAATACCAAATTCCAAAATATAATATCCATAAAGTTTAGTAAAATTTAGTTTTTCTTATTATTTTTTACTCTAATTTCAATAAAAAAATATTATTCTTATTATTATTAACATATTTTTCTTAGCATATTTCTTAGCCATTTTTTTAAATAATAATAAAAATTTTATTTTTTTTTTTATTTGTAATTTATTGATATTTTCACTGCCTACCATTTTTTTTTTTTTTTTTTAATTTAATTTTATTTTTCTTTTCGATGTGTTTTTGTTTTTTTTTTTTTTTTTTTTTGTATTTATGAAAAATAAAATGTCATAATAGCGAATTGTAATGTCAAAATAATGTTAATTTTATGATAATTTAATACAAAATTTATTAATAATAAAGAACGGTGTAAAGGTGTGTTGCGTTAGATTTTCTGTTTTTTTTTTTTTTTTATCAATTTTTCGTTGTAATTTCTTTAGAGGAAAATTTATTTCTATAATAAAGATGAAGAAGAAAAATAATCATAATTATTATTATTATTATTATTGTTGTATGTTTCACTCGTCACTTCTTCTTCTTCTTATATTATTGTCTATGATTTACTTCAATTTTTTTTTTTTTTGTGTAATAAATGAAAAAAAAAAAGAAGAAATTTCAATTTTTCTTTCTACTTTTTTCTTAATTTTTTTTTTTTTTTTTTTTTGTTGCTGTTTATTAATTTTTGTTCAAAGCAAAAAGGCTTATGAAATCCAATTTAAAGAGTAATAGAATAATAAATAAGATATAAAAACAAAAGAGTTTTGATTATTTTTCCATAATTTTATTTCAATTTTAATACAAAAATAAAAGACTTTTTTTTTTTTTTTGCCATTTTTAGTGGGCGACATTTAACTTATGAAGCGTAGGTCTTACATCAACTGTTTCCTGTTTTATATATTTTTCTTGTTTTTTTTTTTTCGCTCTCTCTCTCTCTCTCTCTTCTCTCTATCTCACTGTTCATTCATTTTAAGCTTTATGATTTTTTATTATTTTTAAATTGATTTTATTTATTATATATTTGTAAATAAGATTTTTTTTGCTTAAATAAAATTCTTTTTGAAACCAAAAAAAAAAAATAATGAAAAAGGTAAAGAAAATTACAAATAAGTAAAACAAAGTTTTAAAGAGAGGACAATAAAAAATTGTAACAAGAGGATAAGAGTTAAAAAAAAAAAAATAAAAAAAAATCAACCAAAAAACAACATAAAACATGAAAACATAAAATAAAAATTGACAGATTATGTTGTTTTTAAGAGAAATAACGACAAAATTATTATTATTATTAAGCAAAAAAAAAAGAAAAAAATGTGTTTCAGTTTTAAACAACGTGAC
The DNA here is from genome assembly GCA_961205885.1 of Ptychoptera albimana. Taxonomy (NCBI): domain Eukaryota; kingdom Metazoa; phylum Arthropoda; class Insecta; order Diptera; family Ptychopteridae; genus Ptychoptera; species Ptychoptera albimana. The sequence continues at coordinate 26,766,408 of OY540803.1, forward strand.
GACGAGCAATTGTCGCCAGATATAAATATTCGAATTCAATTTTCTTTTCATTTCTTTTTTTGCAATTTAATTTATCTTTTTATCATTTTGGCTGGGTGACACATAAATTTTGAGTAATTTTATTTATTTATTTTCTTTTTTTTTTCCTTTTAATGAGATGTCTTGAGTTTGTCCTGTTTGTTTTATATTGGTGGTGGGTTGTTGGTGATTAAAACGTACAGGTGAATAACTTTAAATTGTTGTTACATTCGATTAATTTATTTTTTAAGTGGATAAACTTACGTTATAAAGATGCCATTGCAGCATCGGGATTGATTAGTATTTAAAGATTTATTAGAATGAACTTCTCGAAGTGAATGCTAGTAATCATCACAGTGTTATTTGCGATCATCTTTAATCATTTTTAGATTGCAATTTATTTGCGATTGTTGGGAAGATCATATAAGTAACCATAGGGTACAAGAGATAAAAAACACTAAACTAAAACGCAATGAAGCATTCTCCGAATGGTCAGACAACAATATTATACACCATGGCTTTGTACCTCTGTAATTTATCTATTTTAATCAATTTATTTCCAGAGTCCCTCGTAATACATATCTTATATACTTTGTACAGTTTTGTATTACTCGTTTTAATTTTTGTGATCTAAGCACAATCTTTTGATCAGTTTGTACTCATTTAAAACAAAAATCCTTAAATTTATTATTTTATGATTGACAATCTTCAATAAGAGGTGATTGACAATAAAGTCCGATTCGTTTGAAAACTCTAAAAAAACTAAGCTTCGATCACGATCAGGATTTATGATTATTTACACAAATATTACGGATTGATCCTTCGGTGAAACAAAAAAGAAAAAAAGCTTTGATCTTGCTTTATGATTATTTACACAAATATTTATTATTGGATTATAAAAATATTTTCCAATAATTTCTGAGTCATCCTTTATCAATGATCTTCTTTTATTTAATTTTTTTCCTACAAAAACATGGAAAACGCTTGTTTCTTATAGGCATTAATGTAATATTTTCCGTTGTCAACCCATCTTAGCTTTTAATACAATTTTTTATACAACATCGAAGCGATTTCATAGGTTTTTTTTTTCTTGAGCTTTTTTTTTTACTCTGTTGTTTATTGGTTTAAATATTTTATATTTTTCTTTTGGTTTACAAAATAAACAAATAATAATAATAATAATAACAATAATAATGTAATTCTATATTTTTTTTCTTATAAGCTCTTCCATTTTTCGCGATTTTTTAGTTTTGGTTATTTGTAACCATGTTTTCTTATAACTTATTTATGTTTATTAAAATATAATTTTGTTGGAACATTTAAGCGACATGTTTTTACAAAAAAAAAAAAATAAAAACATTTTATTCAAATAACACGACAAGTGTATTTCAAATGTATTTTAAAAATCAATATAACAAGAAAAGCAAATATAAATTTAAATTAAACTTAAAAATCAAACTAAATAAATTATAATAAAAATCAGTTTACATTTCTATTATAACTAATAAATAAATAAATATATATAAAAAAAAAAAAACGAAACAATTTAACTGCCATGTGTTGTTAATAATAATGTCTTCGCATCCACCATTTTGTTTCGTTTCCTTTACGTACGTTTAATAAAAAAAAAAAAAAGAAATAAAATAAAAATTAAAAGTAGAAATAAAATAAAAATTAAAAAACCAAAACAAAACATGAAGAATCAAAAATTGTCATATTTTTGATTAAAAAAAGCAGCAAAAATATATTAATAATTTCGTGTTTCATTAATGTTTCATTCCTTTAGTAACATTATTTTTTTTTATGTTTATATTATACAGATTAAAGAAGAAGAAGAAGAAAAAAAGCTTCATTTACATAAAATCATATTTGCGAAAAATCAAAAAAAAAAAACAAAATAATTTAAAATTATTTAAATTTCATTGATCTAAAACTTTAAAAGGAAGTAATATTTATAACTTCTGCTGTTCTTTTTTTTTCTTTTTTGTTTGTTAGTTGTTCTTGTTGTTGTTTATTTATTTTTTGCTTTAGAAATACATTTTTTTTTTTTTATTATTTGTTTAAATTTATTTATCGACGACTGATTTTGTATTTATAGGTAAAAAAAAAAAAAAAAAAAAAAAAAAAAGTTTTTCTTGCACAAATTAACATGTTTTTGGTGAGTCATAATCCTGTATTTAATTTATATTAAAAGAAGAAATTAAAATTAAAAAAAAAAAAAAATTAAAATAAATAAAATTATTTATATTCAGCTATAGAGCTAACCAACCAACCAACAAGCCAGCCAGCCATATGTCAAAATTGGAATATTTTATGTTGATATTGGTTGGCATCCATACTTTGACGACTTGTTTTAATACCGCAAAGATTTTAATTTTTTTTTTTTTTGTTAACTACATTAAATTACGTTGTTTTAACATAAAATAATTCTATTTTTATATCATAATCATATTAATTATAAATTTATGATCATTTTTCCATTTATCTACTAGTTTGGTTTATTGCTTATTCAATAGCATTGGATTTATTTATTAATTTAATAATATAAAGATCAACACAGGATGTAATTACAACAACAAAAACAAAAAGAATGGAAAAAAAAAAAACATTTTTATACGAAAATTGATTTTCCTCTATTATCGTTTTTTTTTTTTTTTTATGTTTTCTTCTTCTTCTCATTACTTTGCTTTTCTCATTTTTACGTTTTTAATCAAATCTATTCTAAAAAAAAAAAAAAAACAATTTAATTAAATAAACGAGATACAACACCAGCCGTTAACAATTTTTCATTATTAATTTTCAACTTCTTTGAACGCTAATATTAGGGCATGAATATTCTCTTGTGCATCATAGAAACATGTTTCCTCTAAACCTTCATCCAAATAATGGTGCAGAAATGACTTTTTTGTATATAACTTTGCAAATTTTTTTAATATTCTTTGTAATGGTGCACGAATAGACGTACTAAAATAATATTTTGTTAATTATTTAATATAAATAAGAGAAAATTTGATTTTTAATTACGTATTGGCTAGCATACAAACAGCTCTGGTCACTGGTGCTATATCGCTACCAGGTACAAATGTAGGTGGTTGATAATTAATACCAATCTTAACACCACATGGTGACCAATCAACAAATTGTATTGTTTCCCTTTCCTTTACCGTTTTTATAGCACGATTCACTTCATTTGGATAAATATCACCACGATAAAGCATACAACAAGACATATATTTACCTGCTTGAGGATCACATTTAGTCAATTGATAATTTACATCGAAACAATAGTCAGTTATTTTACTAATCGCTAAAGATTCTAAGTCAGAATAAACTAGCGGTAAAAGTGGTGCATAAGCCATTAGTGGAAAATGTATACGTGGATATGGCACTAGATTTGTGGCAAATTCTAATAAATCCACATTAACAGCACCGTCAAATCGTAACGATGCCGTTGCAGCTGATACCACCTATCAAAAATGATAAAATTAAACACATATTTATATCGAATTTAGATAAAATTCAAATTAATTATTTTTACTTGACCAATAAGACGATTTAAATTTGTGTATGTTGGTTTGCATATATCTAAATTTCTGCCGCACACCTCATAGCAGGCCTCATTATCAAAAAGAAAACTAACGTCTGCATAGTCTAAACCAGAGTGTGCTGCCAAAACAGCATTATACGGTTCAACAATAATTGGTGATATTCTGTGTTAATAATAAATTATGATACAAATGGATATATTTAAATAAAAAAAGATAAATAAATAATACCGTGGTGATGGGAACACAACATATTCATGTTTACACATTTTTCCATATTCATTGGACAATTGTTCCAATAATAATGTACCAAAGCCTGAACCGGTTCCACCACCAACAGCACGAAACATAATGATGCCCTGTGGTGACGAACATTCTTCAACTACTCTTCGAATTCGGTCCATTGTCAAATCGATTAATTCATGACCAAGATCACAATAGCCACGAGCAAAACAACTAGCTGCATCCTCTTTGCCTGTCACTAATGATTGTGGATGAAACAAGTGCCGATAGCATCCATTTCTTATTTCATCTGTCAAACCATAAAATAAGTAACAAAACCAATAAGTTTATATAATAACTCTTGTATATTCTCTACCAATTGGTGTTGGTTCCAAATCAGCCATTACCAGTCTTGGAACACACTTGCACAATTCATTACAATTAAAAAATGCATTAAAATCATTTCCATAATACGTTTCACAAAACGTTCCGTCTAAACATATTCCGTGTTCTAAACAATACAATTCCCAGCATGCGTTTGCTATCTGAACACCAGCTTGACCAATATGTAATTGTATGACCTCGCGCTAAACCAATAAACCATTAGATAATTACAGAATAACAACAGCAACGTACTAAAGCAAATCATTTCAAATTATTAATTACATTTTTTGCCATTTAAAAAAAAAAAAATCGTTGAAATTAGTTTGGTTTTTCTCCTTATTATTAATTTTTTTTTCCTTATTTCGTTTCCGTTTCTAATTTTTTTTTTTTTAATTATTTTTTAACTATAAATTTTATTTGAATACTTTTAATTTTTGCACTGAAATTTTTAACATTTTATCTAATTATATTAAATATTATATTTTCCATAAATAATTTTCGACATTTAGAATTTTATTTTTGTTAATTTTGTAATTCTCCATAAAGCATACGCAATGGAAAGTTGATTAATGAAAAAAAAAAATAAAAATATTTTTTTTCTTTTAAATTTTAAAAACGGATTTTTATTCCAATATTAGTATGTGCATTAGAATCCTACTTCAGCTTAAATTTAATTTTGTTAACATTTTACTGGTTTCAATATGTGAATTGATAAACTATTTGTTTTATTGATTTTATCTGATTGATCATCTGATCAAAGTCGTGAATTTAATTAATTTAATTAATTATTTATTTAATTTATAAAAAAAATTGATTAAAAAAACTAATGTTATAAAGATTTTAACTAGTTATTGGTAGATGGCAGTATAATCAAATCTACTTTAAGTAAACGTCATTTGTTTAGTACAAGTAGTTTCTCTAGTTCGATTCTGATTTATTAACTTTTTTATTATTGTTCTCCTATTCTAACTTATTTTTCTTATATCTTATATATTTATGCTTTTTCCATATACATACATTTCCACAAAAAAAAATTAATATAAATAAAACATTAAAAAAACATATGTATAAGCGATACACATATGTATATAAGAAAACGTAAAATATCTTTAATTTTATTTTCATTTTAAATTTTGCAATTTAAATTAGTTGATTTTTATTTTTTGATTTGGATTCTTGTTTTCTGTGCGTTTTTAAAATTTTTGGGTTATTCTCTGTTTGTCGTGTTATCAGTAAAGTTTTTGTGTGTTTTCTTCTTTTTTTTTGCGATTATATTTTATTCGATTAAAATTTAACCTTTACATTCGGTGTTTTGTAATAAAATTTGAATAAAAATAATATAAAAAAAAATTATTATTTTAATTATTGTTCATTTACTAAGTCAGTTAGTTAATAATAAATTATTTACAGCTGGTGTTTTAATTTCAAAAAACACATTATTCGGAATAGAAAATCTATAAACTAGAAAATACATTATTCGATAAAATAATTTATTCATAGAACAAAAAAAGAATAAAATGGGTGGCGAAAAGAAATCATTGGGTGATTTATTCAAAAATTTAGACTACGATAAACCAATTAAGGAAGTTTCTGATGCTGTACAGGTTTGTTATTAAAAAAAAAAAACTTTTATTTTTTTGTTTTTTCATTAATATTTACTTTACTTTTACTTACAAAACGGTGTGAAAGAATTTAATTTAATTACTTTCTTTGAAATGAAAATTTAAAATTTAATTTAATTTAAAAGAACAAAAAAAAAATGTATTTAATGAATCATGATTTGTGTTCATTTATAGAAAATCTGCTCATCATATGTTCCGTCAGCAACAAAAGCGAATATTGTGTTTTCATTTAATTCGGCAAGTAGTTCATTACCGAAGTTTGTAGAACATATCAAGAAGAAAGTGGATATCTTATCACAGATTGAATATGCTGAGAATTTTAAACCTTTAGGTGCAACGAAAAGGGAATTTGTTATCATTGAAAAATATTTTGATTATTATGGTAAACATCCGGTGGCATTACCTAAGAAAGATCCATCGTTTACACCTATTATTCATGCATTATCGGGAATTTCATTATTTGAGATAATTTTAAATGTTTACGGTTATGTGGCTGCCGGCATTAAGTCATTTAGTATTGTGGCCGATAAAAGAAGGCAGGTCCTAGTGCAATACATGTTATCTACTTTTGAGCTGTAAGAATTTATGTTCTGTTTGTCAACCTTATCTCGGAAATTTATTAATGCTTTGATAAAATTTTTTTAGCCAAAGTAAAGAACCGAGAGCCGCCACAGCTGATGATCAACCCACTGTAAACAACTATAATACACTAATGGTGTTTGAATCGGCTGATATGCATTCTGCTACTGATTTACTAGCAGAGTCATGGTCGGAGGATACTTTACCTTGGAGAATTCGTTGCGTCTTAGTTCAAGAATCAATTGCCGATCAGTTTATTGAGATTATTCGTATGAAATTACGTCCTCTTGACGATGTCTACTTGAACGATAAAGAATTCACTGACACAATGCAAAAAAGTGTACGTGATGCACGCGAAATGGGAATGCGCATCATACAAAGTGATAAATTCGAAGATGAAATAACACCAACGATTGTGCATCAGCCAACAATTGTTATTGGACAGAATCGCAATTATTTCGATACTGTCAACCGTATTGCACCTGTTGTTGTAATGAATATTTTCCGTACCGCTAAAGAGGCCGTGAATTTATTTAGTTTATGCAATGGTGGCTCAGTTTCGGTTTGGACAGAGAACATCTCATTGGGTTATGAGTTGGCCAGCACAATTAAATCATCAACCGTTTGGTTAAATGGATGCGGAATACTAGAACCTAGCGTTCCAATTTCATTCCAAACAAATGATTACGTATATGGCTCTGATTTTGGTTAGTTGAATTAAATCAAACTAATTAAAAAAAAAATTTGTTTTAATTTTTATTCAATTTTCAGGCATTTTGGAAAAATACTTTTATTCAAGGTAAGATAAAATTAATAAAAAGAAACATCAATAATGTGTTTTATTTATTATTTAATTAAAAAAAAAAAAACAAAAATCAAATTTTAGACGTGCTACAGCCAGTTTATCAGATAAGGCAGAGAAGAAGAAAATCTATCAATTATTATTAGACATGATAACAAAGTAATAACCACAAATAATCAGTTTTTTTGATTTGATTTATTAACAGAAAAAAAAAAAAAAACCATTTTATTTAATTATAGATTAAGAGACAATTTTGTCCAAGTAAAGGTTGTATCAAAAATTCATTATGAAGTAACAAGTGCACCATCAGAAATGTTGTATACAATGGAGAAAACACAAAATGGTGTTACATTAACATATGAACAACTAAATACAAAATCATTATATTCAAAAATATATTTAAACGATGATTTATTAAAAATTGATTATGATTTAAATAAAATTGCAAATATATTAATAAATCAACGTAAAACAATTATATTTCCATTTGGTGTTAGTTATGCTAACTAAAAATAAACACAAAGAGAAAATTGTTTCATTTTTTGTTGAAGAAGAAAATAATTAAAAATAATAATGAAAACAAACAAAAATCGAAAAGTGTTGTAAAAAACAATTTTTAGTGGAAATTTATTAAAACTAAAAATAAATAATTAAAAAAAAAAAAAAAGCGAGAAAAAACGGGTACAGAACAGAATTTTTATTTTATTTTATTTTTTTTTTTTCTACATATAGTTATTTAGGCCTTTTGCTGATGATTTGTTGTTTAAAAATAATTATTTGTTTTTTAATAAATAAATGAAAATGTAACCAGAGAATCACAGAAACACTGTCAGGCCAGTTCATTTAATTTTGTCTTTTATTAAAATTTTAATTTTAATTGTGTAAATAGAAAATGACTTGAGCAGCTGAGTTTTTTTAAAATTGATAGGAGCGCAAGATAGTAGAGAAATTGTGGTTTCACTTTTCATTCAATTGCAAAAAAAAAAATATATAATAAAACAAAGAATTATTTATTATTATTATAAAGTAATAATAATAAATCAGATAAACAAATCTATCACCGCTATATTGTTGTGTTGTTAATAAAAAAAAAAGAAAAGAAATAAAAAATTTTAAAATAAATAAATTTTCGTCGTACGTTTTTTTTTTTAATGTTTTTTTTTTTTATTTTAAACACGGAAATACAAAATGAAAATAATAATAATAAAGAATATTTGAAAAATTAATTAATTAATAAATATGTATATATATATTTATATATACATCATATATATGTATGTATGTATGTATATATATATAAAATGTAAATTATTTAAACAATTAAAGCGTCTTGTAGTTTTTTCCTAGATAATTGCACACGATCCTCTTGCCGTCGTATATCATCATCTGTTATATTAATAGCATGCATTAATGGTTGATCAGGATTTAAGAAAACACCAGAATTTGTATTTAATGTTGTTTTATGTGCTGTTTGTCCAGTAACCGGTTGTGTTGATACGTGTAATGCTGTGGCAATTGATTGTAATAGTGTTCCCTCGTTAACATTTGGTCCAACCGGCTTTAATGTTTTTGGTAAATCAACTGGACCAAATTCAGAACCATCAACATCACATGCACGCATCCCTTCTAAACGTTTCTCCCAAAATAATTGCTTCGGTTTATCCTGTGTACCATGTTTCAAATCGGGTTTCACTTTTGCTTCTTGTGTTTTGTACACAGTTACGGGTTGTTTGAATATCGATGCTGTTTGTCGTATTGGTGGCACTAATGAGGCGTCTGTACGTATTCCACGACTAAAATTAATATTTCAATTAAATTAGGTTTTTTTTTTAATTAATAAACATCAACAAATACAAATTATAACTAATTATTAAATAATTAAAAAAAATCAAAAAGGAAACCAAAGAATAGCCAAAAAGAGGTACCAAAAAAAAAAAAATTGCTAAAAAATACAAATTAAATCAAAAAATGTAAAAGGTACGGGAAGCAAAAAACTAAACAAAAAAAAAACAACCAAACAAAAATTAATTAATTAATTAAAACATAAATACAGCGTAGCGATTGCTACCTGTAATCAAATTGATGTTTTGCTGCTGCCGCGGCTACTGCTGCTGCTGTTGTTGGATGTATCGTTGTATTTGGTAATGTTTTTTTAATTGTCGATCGTTGAAATAACATTTGTTGTGAATTTATTAATTTTCCAGTTTGAAAATCAAATGTTGATAAATCAATAGCATCACCCAAATAACGTGATAATTGTGGTTTCGTATCAATACGTTTACCTGTTGGACTATTTATAAAAAAAAAAAAAAAACAAAATAATAATATATAAATATGGAACGTTGTTATAAAATTTATAAGATGCACACACTTGTTCATTTTATTTTATTTTAATTAATTAATTAATTTATTTTATGAATATTAGTTTATAAAACAAAAAAAAATAAATTTCCTAACATAACCTTAAATAAAATTAATTTTTTTTTATATATATACAATTTTTTTTTTTTAGTTAATAATAGATTAAATTTTTTTTTTTTCTTGTTTGTTAATTATTTAAATATAAAACTAAATTAATTAAATAACTTTTAAAATAATATTAATTAAATATAAAAACTGAAGATCACCTATAATAATAAATATCAGCTTTGCCTGCTGATAATCCTGTCTTTCTTAAGACTTCTTCACGTTGCCAACCTTTTGGCAGAGCAGTACAATCTGTCTTTTTTCTCTCTATTGATATATTCATTATTAATAAAAAATAATAATATTCTATTATAAATACTATTGTTTTATATATTTGTTTATTATTTATTTATTTATTATTATTCTATTATATATTTAAATAAAGTCGATTGTAAACAAAACTTCGTCTTTTTTTGTGTTTACAACTAATACACTTCAAAATATCCAAATGATAAACAAAAAATATTTTTTTTATTACTATACAAATGTCTGACATATGTCAGATTTATATATATATATATTTTTTTTTTTTGCCATTTAAATAATATGCTCACCGCTAGAGTATAATTGATAAGAAAATTTTAGGAACCTTAACCTAACTATTAGTTTACATATTCTATATCAAATAATCTATTTAGTCACGATTTTTAAGATAAAAAATTATCAATTATTTTTGAATTATAATTATTTTGAAATAAATAGTACGTAATTATTAATATATACTAATGGTAATTAATAATAATATTATGATATTACATGTGTATGAAGGCGAATGGGGTTTACCGTCCATAGATTTGGATTCAATTAAACTTTTGGTAAGTTGAAAAAAAAACGGGAATATATCCAATGATATTATAAATAAATTAACTATTTATTTATTAATAGACAGTAGTTAAATTATCTAATGCACCAGTGGAAGTAAATAAAAAAGGAAATCCATTTAATTCACCTAATGGATTTTTACCATATTTGTCCGTTAATGATAAGAAAATTTGTGGATACAATAGCATCATTTCCTACTTTAAAAAACAAGTAAAAAAAAAAAGAAAAAATCTTTTTTTTTCTTATTATATAATCAAATATTTTATTTATTTAATAAAACCAAAATAATTAACTTTTAGGGATATGATGTTAATAAGGATTTATCAATAGAACAAAATAATTTAGTATTGGCATATATGTATTATTTTGAAAAAAATTTATTCCCATATTTTTATTATTATTTTTGGGGTGAGCCAATAAATGCTGAAGAAACTAGAACAATTTATGCTAAGAAGACACCATTTCCATTTAATTTTTATTCACCAAAAAAATATATAGAGAAAGCAAATAAAATGACGGAAATATTTTTTAATTTTTCATTATTTGAAAAAATTGATACACATAATATTGATCAAATAATAATTGATGCTAGAATAGGTGTTAATTTATTATCAGAAAAACTAGGAGATAAAAAATGGTTTCTTGGAAATGAGTTTAGTGAATGTGATGCAACAATTTATGCATATTTATCATTGTTACATAAAACAACGTTAAAAGAAAATCCAATTAGAGCACATATTAGTGAATGTCCTAATCTTGTTAATTATATAGATCGTATAACAAATTTATATTTTCCAAATGAATGTAATTAGAATTATTGATAAACAAAAGGTTATTAATCTCTAATAATGATTTGCATTTCTTTTTAGTAAACACAATAAAAATCGAAAGTAATTTACCAACAAAATTAAGTGAAGATGATGCTGAGACACTAACATGGAAAACGAAAGTTTTAGCCGGTGTTTTTGGTGTATTTGCTTTGGCATCATTTGCCCTGTATAAAGGGATCCTAAGTGTAAGATAAATAAAATAATTAAATAGAAACAAAAAATTTCGTTTCTTACATTCGTAGTTTATTAAAACAGATATCTGCTGATGATGATGAATATTCTAATATGGGAAATTATTATGATGATGATGATGAGACTGACGGAAGTGATGATTAAATAAATAAAAACAATAATAAAAAGAAAAGAAAAACAAGCATTAAATAATTTAATTTTTATTTTAATGTACGATTAGTATTGAAATAACATATAGATACAGCAGTATAATAATAATAAAATGTTAATATGTATAATTAAAGACCTTCGGTATGAAATTGATGTAAGGAACGTGTATTTTCCATTGGAATACGTGTTGTTGCAGCAACAATGTCATCAATAAAACTTTCACTATTATGTATCGTGGTGCCGCCAAGTATAACTTTATAGCCAGCTGCATTAAATGCGTGTATTGCAGCTGCCTCCTCATAAGTGGCACCGCCAACAATAAAAACAACCACCTCTTGCGGTGGTCTGCGATAAGGTAATTCTGAGCCAACCATTGGATATAGCGGATCTAAAGGTCTGCCTTTAAACACGTCTTCTAATGTTTCTTTCAGCAAACAAGAATGTTGAGTAAATACGTTATCGACTCCTTTCAATCCTTTGATTAAATTTCTCGTTAATTTAACAGCGCCGAGTTTCTTTGAATTAAATAAATCGCCCTGTCGTATATGTTGTCCACCATATTCAAGAATTCTGGGCACAATATATGCTTGTCCATTACGAGTTTTTATTGCATTCAATAATGCTGTAAGGATATTGCTTTGACGTTCATAACGCAATGCAAACAGCATAACTATTCGTAAAGCATCTTTTATGTTTATCCTATCATCAGATAGAATCTTTTTAACACGCTGTAACTGTGCGTTTTGATCATCGTGACACGATATTTCTTGCTCCAATTCGGATATTTCAAGTAACTGCTTCTTACCAACTTGAGCTGATAACTCACCAATAACTACTACGTGTTTTGTCACAGTTCCAGACATTTTCTGTTGAAGATTATCCGATTAGTTTACTTTTCTACACAAAATTAATTAACAAACCTTAAATTGAGGATATGTTTCAACAAAATTTTTCATATCGGCAATACTTTCAAGTTTCTTTTGATCTTTAACCTTTTTCTGGAATTCGTCCATCAAACCTTTTATTGTAGATCCAATTTCACCAAAATTAGAAAACATATTCTACAAATAAAAAGCGTTACTCAATCAATGTAATCAATAAAATTCATATAATAATAATATATACATTGGCATAAAATTCATCCTGATCTGGAGATAAAACTACTTCTTTTAAGTCTTTTGGTATACTTGGAATTTCTGATAAATCAACACGATTATTATTTATTGTTAATAATTCGTGTACCATTGCTTGATAAGTCCATTGATTAAGCAGAGGAGTAATCGGATCATCTCGTCGATCCAAAATCAATAATAATGGTGGCGGTGCTCCATTTTCTTGACTTCGAAAATCAAACAGAGATGATTCTTTGGTAATTTTTTCATACACTTGTTTTGCTAGATTTTGGGCTGGTAAACTTCCTCCACGATATCGGATAATTGGTTTTATTTTTAGTGATAGTAAAACACTGGTTATTCCTTCAACGCTTCGTTGCAGTGCTTCTTGATTCCAATTTAATGCAGTCAAACATTTCGGAATACCCAATGAAAATAATTGAGAGTTAACGCACAAGTAATCGGCATAAATTTCTTTAATTTCACGTACTGATTCACTTTCATCACATTCAGCCAGAAGTTTAACATCAGTACGCGCAATTATATTGCTAAAATCTTTAAGAAATTTTTATTTTTAATTGAATTAATAATAAAAACTTTATAAAATATATATTTTACAGATGTAATAGGAGCCATATTTTGGGTAACGTAATTCCAGACCCAATAAAGCGACATTAATTTTCGTTGGGCGTATGAAAACAATACATTTGAGATGCTTCATTCGTTCATTTGATCGTCCCGAATCTATTCTTTCAAAAAGATAAACCTCTTTTTGGAGCATATCCGATTGACTGAATGCCATTGACACAATACTTGTCTGTAAGAAGAAAAATAAATAAAACGAAACCATATGTTGAATGCAATCTAGTAAACTTTTCGCAGAAGTATTACCGTTTCCTTATCCATTAGTAGGATTTTCATGCCCGGTCCCGATTCATCGGTTATTTTTGTGATATATAACTTGATAGCAGTAATAACATCCATTTTTAATTTAATTAATTAACTAAACTAATCAATAACTAAATGTTTTTACAATTATTTTTTGCATTATCAGTAGCAACTCAGTTGTATGCAGGATAAAAACTTGTATTTTGACATGATATAAATGTCAAAAAAAAAAGTGTAAATATCTCTCTCACTCTCTCGTTTCTTATCCGAATGAAAACGCAATTTTGTTTATATAAAATCGCTGTCAGATTACGTGCTCTCAAAAGCTCAATTTAATTTTTGTTTTTCATACATATTTTGACAAATAAACGATCTGTCAAAGCAATAGTTTCTGTTTATATGTTTTAAAAAGTGTATAATGTTTTTATCGAAAAAACTAAAAAAAATAAGTTAAATAAGAATGTCCTGGTTGACTGGATTAGCTGGTAAAGCTGAGAATATATTAAATAAGCTTGATCAAAATGCTAGTAGTGTATTACAGCAAAAGAAAAATGAAAGAGGCGAAATAGAAACGTTAATAGAAATCAATTGTGATGACAACACGACAGTATTACCACGAATAAGTTCATCAAAAAATATATTATCATTAACCAAACCATTGACACCGTCAAAAAAAGCAATATCAGTTATTAATCCTGATGAAAAAATTATGAATATTTTAATAAATGATTATAATGGTAATGGGAGTAATAATAAAATAAAAGATGATGTATCAATCAAATCGGAAAAAAATAACAGTAGCTCAAATATATCATCTAGACGTAGTTCAATAAGTTCACGTTTAGATGGTACTGTTGTAGAAAGAGAGAATATTGATGTTAACCGTCCTATGAATTCAAATTCAAGTCAACCGATACAAAATAACGGTTATAGTTTTAGTTTGGAAAAAGAACTAGCAGCAACCAAAATAGTTTTAGTGGAAGTTAAATTAGAAAGGGATGAGTTGAAAAATGAGTACGAAAATTTAATGGAACAATTAAAAAATGGGAATAATCAACAAAAGATTAAAGAATTGGAAAACTTATGTTGTATACTAGAGGCTGATAAAGAGACGCTGGATAGCAGGTAACGACTTATCTAATCGTAGAAAAATTTATTTTTATTTTTAATAAAACATAAATGTTATTGTAGAACAAAAATGCTAGAAGATTCAAATACAAAATACGTAAAGACAATATCTGAATTAGAGACAGCAATTTCAAAGTTACATCAAAGCGAAATGGAAGTAAATGATAAACTACAATGGGCACAAAATGAAGCGGAACAAGCATCACAAGAACTACGTCAATATAGACAACGTGCACAAACAACATTACAAATGAAGGAAAACATAATAAAACAATTGAAAAATGAGAATATTAATGAAGCGATTCCAGAAGTGAATCCAGTTTTAAATCTTGAAATTGATCAATTAAAAATTGAGAAGCAACATTTACAAGATGAAATAAAAATGTTAAACGACCAGTTGGAACAATCAAGGGGTTTCGTGACAAAAATCGAAGACAGATATAAAGAAGTGATTATAGAAATAGAACAAAAATTGGAAACATGTCAACAGAATTACCGTTCTGAGCAGAGTAAAACGCATAACTATCAAGATGAAATAAAAATGCAAAATCAAGAGGCAGTGGGTCTACGAGGAGAAATGGCGAGGCAAAGTAATAAAATGACGAAAAAATTACAGGAAAAGTATGTTAGCCTGAAAATTCATGCATTAAAATGTTGAAAATTAAAAAACAAATAATTTTTATAGAGAATCTGAAATAGCTAAATTACGAGCAAAATTATCACAATTACCATTGGGGCCAGCATCCAGTGGTCTTGAGGAGAGAATTTATTCGTTAACACAATCTTTGGTGCAGAAACAAACAACACTTGAAGCATTAACAGCGGAAAGAAATGCGTTACGATTACAATTAGAGAAACTGGATGTAGGTTTTTGTTTTATATTTTATTTATAAATTAATTATTTAATTAAATTTATGAACAGAATCAGCATAAAAGCACAATGATGATGATACGCCAACAACGGACACAAATAATTAATGTTAATGATACAGATGACGGTAATTTAATTACAAAAAATAATCTAATCATATGTTTAATTGATTACTTTGTTTAGTTAAAGCTCGTGTTCCGAATTTTCTACAAGAGACCCCATTCGATACTACAGTTGCGAGACAGGTTAAACGAGCGTACTCCACATTAGATTCCGTTGGAATAAGATTAGGTGTGTTCTTACGACGTTATCCACTTGCACGTATTATGGTTATATTTTATGTCGTTTTGTTACATATGTGGGTAATGATTGTTTTATTATCTTCAACCCCATCCACATAAAATAATTAATTATATATATTATTTAATCTAAGGTGTTTATAAAGCAATTAATTAATTAATTAATAAAAAGAAAACAAAATTTGTTTAAAAAATTAAAATACTTATTGGGACGCCACCTATTAGAAATAATTTGTTTCATCTATATTCTAATTTTTCTTATGTTGTCAAACATGTAATTCAAACAAAAATGATTGATGATGAAAATAATAATAAAAAAAAAAAATTAATTCTGTTGTGTCAAAAATATGTTTTTTCTTTTTGAATAATTGTTTAATTTTAATTTTGTGTAGTAAATGTTAATTAATTAATTAATTTTCTATTTTATATATAATAAAATATATTTGTTACTGTCTATAAATAATGGCATCCTCACAGGATGCATGCTATATTTCGTTATTGGGTTTGGCTGAATATTTTCGTACAGCAAATCCACCAAATATAAAAAAATGCATACAATGTTTACAGGCATTATTTACATTTAAGCCACCGCTTAAAGTTGAAGCCCGTACCCATTTACAAATTGGACAAATATTAATGGCCTATACAAAAAATACTGATTTAGCTAGAAATCATTTAGAACAAGCAGTATGACAAAAATAATAAAAAAAAAAAAATTTTGTCTTGTCTTTATTTTAAAAATGAATTAATTTTTATTTTAGTGGATGTTATCAGAGAATATAAATGCATTTGATGATGTTAAATTTGATACAGCAAGTTTATTAGCTCAATTATATCAACAACAAGAACAAAGTTCCTTAGCTAAACCAGTACTACGGAAAGCAATTGAATTATCACAACATAATGTTTACTGGCATTGTAAACTATTATTCCAACTAGCTGTTTGTTTTATTTATTTTTCTTATATCTTAATTGTGTTTATTTAATTAAATTTTTTTATAATTAATTTTAGCAAATTCATGCCACTGATAAAGAATATAGTTTAGCATCTGAATTATTAGCGGTTGGTGTTGAATCTACAGATGAATCAAATGCAACATACTTGAAAGTACTTTTTCTACTAAGTAGGGCAATGGTAATAAAAGATTTTTTTATTTCTTATGAGAATTAATACACAGAATTTAAAAATTAATTAATTAATTAACTTTTTTTTAATTAAAAGATTTTAATGATTGAAAGGAAAACAAATGATGTGTTATCAATATTAAATCAAGCCGGTGGTATTATTGATAATTCAATACAAAATCCTCATTTAAAGGAATATTTAAAAGTTTTCTTTTTAGTTTTACAAGTAAATTATTAATAAATTTATTACTCTTTTGAAAATATAATTAATTTAAAAAAATTTCCATTATTATTTATTAAGGTTTGCTATTATTTGGCACTTGGACAAGTGAAAACGGTTAAGCCAAGTTTAAAACAGTTACAACAAAGTATCCAAACAATAATGGCACCAAATTGGCCAGCTGATGAAGGTTTTTTATTCTAATGATGTAAAATTAATTTTTTTTTTTTTTTGCAATTAATAATAATTTATTTCCAGTTGTATTTGGACAAAATAGTTTAGAAATGTTTATGTGGTTACCAAAAGAGCAATTATATGTTCTAGTCTATTTGGTAACCGTATCACATTCAATGATGGCCGGTTATATGGATAAAGCGCATAAATATACAGAAAAAGCATTGGCACAAATTGATAAATTAAAAGGTATAAAAATGAAAGCGAAAAAGAAAAAATCGTTTTAACAATTAATTAAATTTTTTCTTTTTTTTTCTTTTTAGCACAAGAGAATAAACCGATATTATCTGTATTCCAAATAATATTACTTGAACATATTGTGATGTGTCGTATTGTAATTGGTAATAAATCATTAGCAATTAAGGAGATATCAATGGCACGTGATGTATGTTTATTATCACAAAATAAATTATTATTAAAACGGCACTCGGCACAATTACATTGTTTAATAGGAATTTATGCATTATCAACGAGTTTATTAGAACATGCTGAAAAACAATTTTTATGCTGTATACAAGTATGTTTTTTTTTTGTTTATTAAATTAAATTAAATTAAATTTATATTAATCACCAAAATTAACAATTGAACAGGAAACACAGGAAAAAGATTTAAAATTATTTGCAAATTTAAATTTAGCAATTGTTTATGTACGTACAAAACGTGAACATGATTTACGTGGAATATTAGATAATGTATCAACAGAAAATTCACAAACAACAAATAGTCAAGCATTAATGGGAGGTTTTTATTATGTGCAAGGATTAAATGCATTTCATAAAAGTAGTTTTCATGAAGCCAAGTATGTTTTATTTTCCTTATAGTGTGTCCCTAGTTGTTGTTACTTTATTAATTTTTTTTTTAGACGTTACTTACGTGAAACATTAAAAATGGCAAATGCTGAAGACTTAAATCGTTTAACATCATGCTCATTAGTTTTATTAAGTCATGTCTTTCTAAGCATTGGTAATGCTAAAGAAAGTATGAATATGGTATCACCAGCAATGCAATTAGCCTCAAAAATACCAGACGTACATGTTCAATTATGGGGCAGTGCTATACTAAAAGGTATTTTTCTCATCATTTAAAAAAAAAAAGAAAAAAATAGATTTAATATTCCATTTTCTGTTTTATTTACAGATTTACACAGAATGTCAAAAGATTCTAGTTTAGAAACGGAAGCATATAATAATCATGTGGCATTCTCACAATGTTTATTAGCTGATCAATTTAAATCAACAAAATTACCTGAACATGGTTTAATTAATTGGTTTAGTGGTGATCCACCAAATAATTCAATTGATAATACAAATACAGTTTTATCAATGCCATCAACATCTGCTAATATTGGTGTAACATCCACTACTAATATTGCACATAATTCAATCCATGATAACAGATAGCACTAATTCTGATAATAAATAAATATTTTTACATTATTTTTTTTTTTTTGTTTTGTATTTTACTTTTCATCACATAAATAAAATTAAAAAAAAAACCCCGAATAATAATAAAACTTTTCTTTTCTTTTTTTTTATTATAATTATTAATTATAATTACATTTACCAAAATGTTTTTGTTTTTTTTTTGTTAAATTTCTATACGGAATTATTGTAAATATTACAATAAATAAACTATATACATAAATGAATCAATCAATTACTTTCATTTTTAATTGAAACATAATCAATAGTTTTCTCATTTGTAGTCAGTTTTATTTCAACTTTTGTTGGTGATTGTGATTCACTTGACATTGAATCACAATTACTTGTTGTATTTTCATGAATTTTCATATGTGACTTAAGTGTACTAGTTTGTTGAAATGATAAACCACAACATGAACATATATAGGGGCGTTCATCTGATAATAAAATAAAAAAAAAAAATGTATTAGGAATTATGGAAATATTTTTTTTTAATTTTAATCAAATATCTAACCTGTATGCGTTCTTGAATGAGAGACCATATCACTTTTCTGGGTAAATGACCGATTGCAGAATTTACATGCAAATGGACGTTCACCGGTATGTGTTCGTCGATGATTCTTTAATGTTCCTAATGCAGTAAAACGCATTGGACAGAAATCACAAGCGTACGGTCTTTCGCCAGTATGAATTCTTTTATGTTTTACCTACAAAAAAAAAAAATAAAAAAAAAGGAATCAAAGATTTAGAGAAAAAAAAAGAGGAAAGAATTTAGTAATAAAACTAACCAGGGAACTGGATGTTGTAAAACCTGTTCCACATATATCACAAACAAATGGATGATCACCGGTATGTTTCCTTAAGTGAGCATTCAGTTCTCCTTTACTCACAAACGTATATTCACAGTAGGTACATTTAAACGGTTTTGTGTTTGTATGCCTCATTGTGTGCTGTTTTAAATTTGTACTTTGGCTAAAACCACGACCGCATATCGAGCATAAATACGGTTTTTCACCATTATGAGTTCGCACATGATCCTTCAGGGACGATATCATATTGAAACCTTTGTCACAAAATTGACATTTATGCTTCTTAAAGCCGGTATGTGCGGACATGTGCAATGTTAATTGATCCTGCCGTGAAAACTCTTTCGGACAGTCCGTACATTTATAATCTCGTTTATTACTGTGCGTCAATTGATGCTGTTTTAAGTTTTTTCTTCGCACAAATACACGACTGCACACGTCACATTTAAATGATTTCACCGTGCATTTGTTGGAATTCTGGTGCATTATTAAGGTACGCTCTTTTGCAAAGCCTGCATTGCATTTATTACATTTAAATGTATTTGCATCCTCTGCACGAACTCTAGCATTTGATTTTGTACGATTTACTATATTTTCGTCATTAGTTTTATCCGAATCAGGTTCATTTGTGTCAAAATCAAACATATAATCACTCTCACTTGAATCACTATCAATTTCATCATCCGTCTTAGGATGCACCTTTTCAATATGATTTTTTAAATTTTTATTATGGACAAAATTCATTGGACACTGTGAACACTGATGAACTTTCTTATTAATATTTGTCTCATTCATTTCGTCATTTTGTTCCGCATTTAATTCTAATCTAAGTGGATGCTCACTATTGTAATGTTCATTACACATTTCCTCATTTGCATAATGTAAATCGCATATATGACAATATGTTTCCGGATGATTATCAATAATATGCGTTTGTAAATCACATTTATGTTGAAACTGGGTGGAACATGTAACACATTCATAAATATATGATATTGCTTCTGTATTATTTAATTTATTTGTATTATTTAAAACTTCACTGGTTATATATTCGACATCGTTTGTATCATTATCTGTTCCAACAATATTTAACGGTATATCTGTTGGTTTTTCTTCTGGATCCAATATAGTTGTATTTAAATTTGTTTCGCATGGCTCTAAAATCTCTTCATTTTTTAATAAATGCGTTATTTCATCTAAATCGGGTAGTATTGAAACATTCTCTAATTTACCCTTAACTTCTTGAAGATATGTTTTTAATGTTATATCAGAACGTTCACATTTCATTTTAAATGAAATTATTCGATTTATTTCTTGTACACAATTAATACAAATTTGTTCCGGCAAACCATCATTCTTTATTATCTTAAAAAATAAAAAAAAAAAATTATAATAAACCAATTATACGATTTATTTATATTTAATTTAAATACCTTTATTGATGTTAATGATATTAATAAATCTATAATTGTTGATATATTATCAGAACATTCTTCATATTTATTATCTTTGTCAATTGAATCAGCATATTTATCATAAATAGACAGTAAAAATGGGGATTCTGTTAAACATATACGACATATTTTATCAAAACATAAATCACTCATTTTTATATATCTTTTTATATCTATAAATTAACTTATTCATGCAATAAACAATATTTTACATTTAGATTTTTAATTTTTTTTTTTTTTATTTTTAAATTAAATTTATTTTAAAATGTCAAAATATCTAGAATTTCTACTTGTTTACGCATTAGTTAGTTGTTACTTTAGTATATAGATGTCTCTTCAGCAAATTATAAAGTTACCCCGGTATCAGTTAAATTTTCAATAGATAAATGTCACGAATTTGTGAATCTCTACTTTTGTATATTTTCCCACAAATTTTACAAGCTTATGCCACAAATCATAATTTGTTGGTTAAATATTTACCTAATTAATTTAGTATTTTTCGTTTTATCGTGGTAATACAATGAGAATTGTATAAAATGAATGTTTAAATTTTTTATTTAAATAATTTTAATTCTAGATATAACAATTTTTTGTTTTATTATTATTTTTTTTTTAAATAAATTTTACATTATTCAATTTCTATATCAACGTCCTCAAATTTAAGAAGTTTCTCTTGATCCATTGTGATCTCTTCGTGCTCTTTATCCTTTAAATGTTTTCTCATATGCTGATTTAAGCCACTGCTTTTAATAAATCCTTTATTACAGATTTTACAGGTATGTGGACGTTCACCAGTATGTATACGTCTATGAGCACCCAAATCACCCTGTTGTGCAAAGGATTTATTACAAATATTACATGTGTACGGCCTTTCACCCGTGTGTGTTCTTTGATGAATTTGTAAAAGGAATACGCGTGAAAAGCTTTTACTGCACACCGTACATTTGTGAGGTTTTTCACCAGTATGAATCCTTAAATGCACTTTTAAGTTACTACTTTCGACAAAATCCCTTGAACAATATTCACATCTAAACGGTTTCACTCCAGAATGTCTAAACAAAAAAGTAAAAAATTTTTTTTTCAAAGAAAATTCGGAAAATTATTTTGATTTATATTTACCGTCGTGTATGTAATTCTAATCCTCCGATAGTTGAAAATGATTTTTTACACTCGCTACAAGGAAATGGTTTTTCGCCGGTATGCACACGAATATGTGATACGAGTGCCGATTTTGAACAAAACGACTTTTTACAATAACTGCAATAGTGTAATTTTTTATCCACTGTTCCATTATCTTTTTTCATATTTTTTTCGTCGTGCTTAACCATGTGTTCTGCTAAACTGGTTGGCCTAGATATGAATTAGAATAACAATAAAGATAAATTTATGTAACCCAACTATTATTTTACATTTATATTTACGTATCCAAAATTATTGAACAAATAGGACAGGAGACAATATTTAATGACTTATGAGACTTTAAATGTCTTGCTAAATTTTTATAATGTGCGAATCCGGCACCACATTCTTCGCAATTAAAATTAATAACCGTTGATAATTTTACTTTTGTATATTTTCCATCATGAAGTTTCTTTTTCCTTTTGTCATTCTCAATATTTTCATCATCTATTTCTGCTTCGTAACTTAGTAATTCCTATAGTAAAAGAAAAACAATTTTTAGCATATATTTTGGTAATTATTTCAATTTTTAATACAAACATCATCATCAATTTTATCTAAGGAATTTGAAAAATTATCATAATCGGTTTCTTTTTGTATATTATCTATATTTTCACAACTATTCTCATCATTTTCAATAATTATATATTCTATATTTTCATCAATTTCACCATCCAGATATTCTACTTCTTCATAATCCATATCCTTTTCAGTTGGTGCTAATGAATCTTCAATGTCAGAAAAGTTATTTGATTCCTTTTTTATATTTATATTATTAAAATCATAGGAATTATAGGATTCTACAATTATATCGTTATCCTCAGTTGTGTCCTCAAATGTTTCTTTATGATAATCATTTATTACTTTTAACTTTTCTTCCGATTGTTGACATTTCTCACGGAACTTTGCTGCCATTAGTAACTCTTTTGTACATTCTTCACAAATACTCTTCGAATACATATCAGTTTCTTCAATCTAAAAAAAAATTAATTAATTATTATAGACAAATGCATCAATTTTGGATTAGAAAATTAATTATTTTATATTTTTTATTTTACAATTATGCCACCATATGTATATATCATGTCTGCTATTTTAAGATTATATGTTTGAACTTCATCAAACACATTAAACATTGTGTTGTCATCAAACAGACAAATTCTGCATGATTTTTCCAAGTATTGTGGTTCTGACATTTCTATTTTTTTCACAATATTTTCAAATAATAATAATAACAAAATTAAGTTCAATTTTTTATTTTGTTCCGTCTTTTAAATGACAGTTCAGTTTCTTATAAATATTGAAGTTTTGATGTGCGTTTAGTGCGCCGAAAATATTTTCACCGAATGATGCTTTAAATTGTATATATATATATATATATATGCAACACCAAGGTTCCTCAGCACTTTAATAACAATTCCTGCATACATCTATAGCCATTTGTTATTTCAAGCATATTATACAGTAGCGTTACAATTTAAACAATTATTTATGTATCCATAATAAAAAAAGATAGAATCTTACATTAAATTCATATGTACTACACTGGAAAAAAAAATTAATAACAACATATATATATATATATATTATGATTCAGAAATGACATTATGCACAATGTACAGTTCATAGAAAAATTGTAAACTGTTTTGTTTTGACGTTTGTTGTTCAGCTTAATTTTTGTATGTTTTCTAAACAATCAAAATAATAAATCAAAATGAAATAATATAAATAATTATTATAAAATATCTTTAAGTATTATAATAAAGTAATACTAAAATGTTAATGGATAATAATAATTAATCAGTATTTTGTAAAAATTGCACATTGTATTTGTTAAAAGGAATTAATATTTATAAATGATATTAATAATATAATGTAAAATTAAGTTAATTAATTAAAAGTTAACAATAAATAAGAATCATGACAGACGTTTGTCGCCTTTGTGCTTCTGTAAAATCAATGACTGATTTAGTACATATTCAGGATTCAAACATTTGTTTAGAATCAAAACTAATGCGATGCTGTCAAATTGTGTTATCAAATGAACCACTATTACCACAAAGTGTTTGTGAAGACTGTATACAATGTTTGGAAGCTAGTTGGAAATTTGCAGAAATGGTTAGTGCAACACAAGAACATTTAAAACAAGACTTACTTGTAAAAGTGGAAGAAAATCTAAACCATGAAACTGAACAATTTTTAAGTAGTGAAGAATCGGTAGCTCCTAGTTTTTATGAAGACGACCATCAAAGTTATAATGAGACAAATGAATGTTTATCAATAAAATCCAACTCAGATGATATAAACGTTATTCAAATAGTATGAAAAGTCGAAAATTTATTAAGCAGAATTATTATTAATTTTTTTTTTTTTTACTTTTAAACAGAATTCACCAAATAAAAGACGAAAATTTCTGCACGTTAAAAATTCAATAATGAAACTTTATTTAGAAGGTTACACTCCTGAAGAAATAACAGAAAAATTAAGAATAAACGTAAATGATTAATACAATTTTTCTTTTTTTTTTAATTTAATTGAAAAATTATTTACTGATTATATTTCAGAAAAGAACAACAGCACGATGGGTAAAGATGTTTAAATCTGAACAAGAAAAACAATTAGAGGAACAAAATCATTATGTCGTCATGATGCCAATTGATAATGATGATAATAATACCGTAAATGATAAAGATAAAAAATTAATTACTGACGATTTAACACATGAAATGGATAATTCCAATAAAACAATAATGGATTTAGATGTTTTTCCTATTGAGACATTTATCTATAAAGATGCTGAAAATGAAGTTACCTTTCTTGACATATAAATTATTTCCTGTTTTACAATAAAATCAAAGTGTTTTAATTTTTAGACAATAGAATCTTTGGAAGATATCAGAAATGATGATAATGTAACGGATGATGAAGAATATGTGACAATAACATCGGAACCATATGACGATGAGAATAATATCGAATTATCTGAACGTACTTTACAAGGATTAGATGGAAATGTTTTAACTGATTTTGATATAATAATAGATGAGTCTGATAAAAATCCAAATGGTGAGATAAATGAAAATGGATTGAAAAAGATTGATGTGTCATGGTCTAATTATCCTTGGAAATGTTCTGAATGTGATTATGTTGATATAAATGTTTCAAGTTTGAGGAAACATTGTAACGAGAAGCATAAAATGCCATTACGTTGCAAGTGCATTGATTGTTCGAAGATATTTTCAAAGTATATAACATTTATCAATCATGTACAGAAACGACATCGCCCTATTTTAAAATATTGGTAAAATAAATTTCTTTATCTACTAATCCATTGATTAATAATATTTATTTAAAAAAAAAATTAATTTTTCAGCTGTGATATATGTTCGATTTATTTTTGGAACTTAAAAGCCTTATATGATCATCGATCAGAACATTCCAAATGTAGTAAATATATTTGCTTTACATGTAATAAAAAGTTCCGTAATTCAAATACGCTGCAATCGCATCTGAAATCCCATTTAACAGTTAACGTGAAAAATCGTTTCACTTGTGATATATGCTTTAAGAAATTTGGTACCAAACCCAATTTAATGACTCATAAAAGAATTCATTCGGGTAAGAAAATTTATTTTTATATTTAATTCTGGGCGGAACTAAACGTTTTTCTTTGTAGGTGTGCGGGAATACACATGCGAACATTGTGGTAAAAGTTTTGTACAAAAAGGAAATCTAGATAATCATGTGTTGACGCATATATCAGTGAGACCATTTTCTTGTGACTTGTGTAAAAAAACGTGAGTATCTTGAGGAATTAGAAAAGGTGAAAAAAAAAACGATTCTTATGAAAATTATTGTTTTAGTTTTAAAACTCAACTTCGTTTAAATAATCACAAGACAGTTCATTCTGGTTTAAAGCCTCATAAATGTGATGAATGTGGAAGAGAGTTTCGAGAGAAGGGTACATTGCGTGAACATCTTCGTATACATAGCGGCGCTATGCCATTTAGTTGTGATTTTTGTGATAAAAAATTTCGATTTAAAGGCGTTCTTACGGTATTATCAGCATAGTTATTGTTAACAGAATTTTGTAAACGAAATACATTTATTTTTTAGACACATCGCAGGCAACACACCGGAGAACGACCGTATTCGTGTTTAGATTGCAATCATCATTTCACCAATTGGCCGAATTATAATAAGCATATGAAGAGAAGACATGGTAAACATTAGAAAATTTAATAACGAAACAATAACACACCTTAATTTTATTTCAATTAACAGGTATTAATACAAGCGTAACGGTACGTAAACCGCAGTCTATTCCTCCATCTGGAATGCCACCTCGTGCCAAACTAAACCACATTGTTCCGACACCAGATAATAGAGACGTTGTTGAGAATGTATAATTTTAATATTCAATTATCTTTACAATATTAATGAATTTCTGTCTCGATTTAATTAGATACCATTAGACAATGTAGATACAGTAGACGATCAAGAAACTCTTGAAGAAAATAATGAAAAAATTGAATTAGACGTATCAACAATACGATATAATAGAAGCATGTTACCAGTGCAGATGGAAATTACTTAATTACTTCTTAATTGTAGTTTAAAAGTAACGAAGCATCATAATCGCAATTAAAAAATTATCATAAGTTGTATTATTTTGATTTATTATTTGTTTTAAAATAAGGATTAAGAGCAATAATTAATGACTTTTTTTATAACTTAATTAATATAAAATAGGTTGAATAAACGAATAAAACTTTTGAAAAAAAACTTAGTACTTGGATTTTATATTTTAAATTAAAAAAAAAAGAACGTAGCCCAATTGGACATTATTTTGGCAGTCGTATGTCAAAAAGTCTGACATTTGTTGATGTATTTTTGTTTCTATTTTGCTTACAAGTTTATTTTATCTTTTTACTTGCACAAATAATAATAAATTCTTTTAAAATAATGAATATGCACGGAATGCCTCAGCATGGTGTTGTTCCTGGTATAATAATGCCTGGTGTTGGTGTTTCGCCTGGATTAATGCAACAAACATCTCCACAACAACAGCAATTAGGGAATGTAATTGGGCCACAAAATCCGCAACAACAACAACAACAACCTCAACAAGTAGAAAAAACAGACAATATTTCAAAAGCTAAAAGTTTAGTAGGACCACTACGAGAATCTTTATCGGTAATTTAAATAATAAAAATTTTGAATCATTACACATTAATTCTAATCTTATAATATTAAGGTTACTCTGAAAACGGCTGCACAGTTACTGCAACAAAATAATATGACTGATATTGGAACAATGTAATAAAAGCTATTTGAAATATCATAAGATTGATTAATTAATTAATTGTTTATTTTTGTAGGAAAGGTGTTGATACTGCCCATCCACGATTTGATAAACATTTAGAAGAATTCTACTCAATATGTGATCAAATAGAATTACACTTGGTAAATAATTCATAATATTAGGTCACTATTGTATTCGTGCTTATTTTTCCAATTCTTTATTATTTTTTAGAAAACATCAACACAATGTGTATCACAGAGTTCTTCAGCCCAACACTATTTAAATGTTAATGTAGCAGCAACTAGAACAGAAACAATTCCGCAAAGTGACAATACAGTACTGTCATATCCTCAATATCTATCAACAGTACGTGCACAAATTGGTTATGCAAATGAAATACACGATACACTACTTTGTGCAGCGCAAAATATATCACTAAGTGAATGACAACAATAAAAATAACAAGAAACAGAAACAATTCTGTATAGATTAATTTTTTATTAAAAAAAAGTTATTAAATAAGCTAAAATAATATACTATAATATTGGTGGCATTTTTATTGTTAGATTAATAATTTCATACAGTTATAATACTTTAATTAAATGAATTGAAAAAGAATACAAATTTGTATAAAGCTAATTATCTGCAAAAGCTTTATTATCACAGCCGGCCCGTAGTTCAATATCATTATCTTTTTTAGTTGTATTATCTGGCTCGGGTGTTTGCTCAGATTCTGTTTTTATATTATTTATTACTGATGGTTTGTCATTTAACATATAATCCAAATTAACATTTTTTTTTATTTTTCTATCCGCTAATTTACGATTATTATCGGAAAAATGTGTTTCTATATCCTCTAAAGTACGTCTCTCCGTTTCAGGCAAGAATACGTATAAATATACAAAACTAATTAAAGAAAAATTGTATTTAGTTTAGTAAATTATAATCAAAAAATAATTCTTTCAAATTACCCAATGCAACCAATTGTTCCATAAAAGAAAGCAACGCCATATAAATATAAATACTTCTCCAGATTTAAGTATGTTTTTGTTGTAATAAATGCCATTATATAATTAATAGCAGCTGTAATCCCACTTGCTACACCACGAGTCCTAAAAAAAAAAAGGAATGCAATAAGTAAATAAACAGATTATTTAAGTATAGTTTTAATCTCACTTAAATGGAAAAACTTCACTGAGAAGCATCCATGGCACAGGTACAATACCCATACTAGCGCAAAATGATATGCAAAAAATTAAAATTAATGGAACGTAGCTGCTTTCTAAATGGATACTAGTATCTATAACGTCAAAAGAGCTTAGTTTTGGTGGAAGATTATTGTATCCATAGATACCTACAAAAATTAAATAAAAATAATATAATCAAGAGTATCACATAATAAACAAAATAGTTTACCCAATAATACGAAGGATATAGCCGTTCCAAACATGGAAAACAGGGATATTATACGTTTACCAACGAATTTTACTAAAATCATACAAACTATATTTGCTATGAAACCCAAAAGGCCAGTTATTACCTATAAAATTGAATGTAAATTCAAAATTTTATTTTATTAAAGAAAAAAAAAAGAAGAAATTTGTATTACTGTTCCCCAACTGGGATCCACTGGTACATTATATGCTCGAAGGATTTGTACCAAATATGGACGCATAGCAGTTAAACCGCTAAATTGAAAGAAAGCGAAGAAAACTATAACAAGAATGAATGGTTTCAGCGTTCGTTTTCGTTGAAGTTCCTTAAGTTTTTCGAATCCCGAAGGTTTTGAATGATGACATTTTATCTGTGCTTTTTGGCAAGGAATGCATTTATTGGAATTCTCACTATATCGTTTCATTTCATTAAATTCTTTGTCGACTGCTTTTGGTGAGACCCATCCTCGTAACCATTGAAGTGATTTGAGAGCTTCATCAGATCTATTCTTTGACAAAAGCCATAACGGTGTTTCCGGAACCTATAAAACTAAGTAATTAGATCACTTGCGCAATGATAATATTTTGAATTTTTGAAACATACAAAACATATTGCAATGATTGTTGATAATGGAACTGATAAACATATAGCGGCAGCTATTCTCCAAGACGTTACAGTACCTAATAAGTATACAATGAAAAAGCCAAGAGTTGCAGCAACACCAGCACATGACGTTAATATACCACGTATAGACGGTTGACTTTAATTTGAAAAGAAAGGATGGATGATGAGAATTTAAATAAAATAAAATAAAAAATTGATGCTGTTGTACCAAATTTCACCAACATATGTAACAATTGGTGCTTCCATAAAACCAACACCTAATCCTAATAATATCGCTGCAATATACATTTCCTCTAAAGAATTGGCTAAATACAGCATTATCCAACCAATTATATGTGGAATATTAACCAATATCATTGATTTTTTGCGACCCAACGGTTCTGTTACCAAACCAGATAACACACTTCCAATTGGCTGACATATAAATGCAATACTTCCAAACCAGGATGCTTGTTCAGATGTAAAATGTAATGTTTCCGTAAAATTCTCATTTACCAATGTTCCACGTAAAGCTGGTATTACAATTGTAGGAAATGCAACAGCCATACCAAGATCCAATAATAAAAAATTTTTCGCTGTACTTGCTAAAATTTGTGGTAATATAGTACGAAATTTCGAAGCTTCTGGTTCTTCACTTACTTCAGTTGTCTCTAGGCCACCCATTATAGTATTTATTTACTAGAACAAAAAAAAAAAAAAAAAAATCTCATGTGAATAATTTGCATACATTTCGGTGTTTAATATAAATGTAAATGGAAAAATTAATTTAAAAAAATAAATTATGAAAACAAATTTTGTAATTAAATAATATTGAAAATACCATATTTATATTTATATTTATATTTATTAAATATAAAAGAAAGAAAATGTGTAATAAAAACATATGGGGTAATGTTTTAAAGTAAAATTATTATTTATTTATTATTTTTTTTTTTTTGCAACAATAACGCCATAAAATAATAATAATAATAAAATTAATCAATTAATTTAATAAATTTAATTAAAATGATTAATCGTAATAAAACGTATTTACATCAACATAAAATAAATTAAAATTAAATGAAAAAAAAAAAAAATTGTATACAGGGTTTCCTGTCTATTATAAAGATATGTCATTGAAATTGCTGTGCCAAAATTTATTTTTCATTTTCAAAATGCGAAACAATACGCTGTTGATAGGTTTTATTTAATGTACAGTAGAACTTTTTTTTTTTATTATTTTTGTGTATTTTTATTAACTTTGTTGGTAAATAAACGATAATTGCTAATCAATTAATAATTTTGTTTTAATAATAACATATTTAAAATTTAATTATAATAAGAAATAATTGGTTATTGACGTTTAATTAAAAAAAAAAAGAAAAAAAAAAAGAAAGAAATAACAATACTACGTCAATTGTTTTTTTTTCTTTGCATCAAATAATTTTTATTAAAAGCTATGCAGGTTGTCTAGATTAATGTTTATTAATTATTTAACGATTAAATGACATAAATTAATTATTTTTTTAATTAAATTAACTTAAAAAAAAAATAAAAGAAACATTATTATAGAATTAAAAATTAATACAATTAAAGCTTAAAGTTACAATCGGTTTTAATGATTTCTCAAAATAAAATATTATTAATCTTTAAACACGTCATGGTACCATAAAAATGAATAATGAGAAAATAATTACATAGCGTATATTTGTATACGAAAAAATAAATATATAAATAAATAAAACAAGCAGATTCATTGTTTAAACTAATAAATAAGCACGTAAAGTAAAGATAAATTAAATTAAACAAAAATAAAAGAAAAAATATTGTCATACGTTGATAAGCTTTTCAAAACAATAAATATTCTTAAATATTCACAAAACAAAACAAATCGAAACGAAGTCATGAATACTCAATAAAATTGAAAGTAATTTACTTATAAAAGCACATATTTTTCTAACGTAAATAAATAAATGAAACGTTTATGGAAAATATTTTTTATAATTAATTAAAAAAAAAAAAATCTTTATAGTTAAGCTAATAAGAAAATCTTATGATAGATAAGAAATAATAAGTTTTCTATTCGCTTAACTAATGATGTTAGTTAATTGCATTAATAATTCTTTATATATTTCCTCTTCAAAAATATATTTTATTTCAACGTAATTAAAGAAAAATTGATGAAATTTTATTCACATCAACATAGTAACAAGCAATTGCTGTTAGGCATAAAAAAAAAACATATTTTTTTTTTTTTTATTAAACAATAATTTAATAATAATAATAATAAAAAAAAAACTATTTTGTAATGTTATTTTGTTTTTTTTTTTTTTGTTATTAAAAAAAAAAAAATTATATAACACGAAATAAAAATATTTAATGTAATTATAGCACGTCGTCAATATTATTAAAACATGATTTTTAACCATCATGCCTATTCTTTTATTACATATTTATTTCGGAAAACGATTATTATTATTATTTAGCAAATTATTATTATTTAAATTGGATATGTTATGCCATAGGAACATAATAAAATAATAAAACAATTAAATAATTAAATTATTAAAAAAAAAAAAACAAACAAACAAAAATTTAAAACAATTTTACATGTAACTAACGAAGCATTAATTAGAAAAACACTTTGCCAATTTAATATATTTAAAACACAAAAAAAAATTAATTTTATTCTATAGAGAACTCACTTTTATTCCAACAAAATAAACAAACAAACAAACAACCAAAAATAAATAATATTTCGTTTCGTTTTTTTTTTATTATTATTATTATTATTTATTAATAATTATTTAACACATTTAAAATTTCACTTTCTTTTAGCCACTTTAACTTTAAAACAATAATAAAAACTTAAAAAAAAAAAAAAAAAGTTTTACACTTTATAAACCTTCAAAACCATCAAAAACTGACTAAAAATTGTCTTCTCTCTGCTTATTATACGATACGAATGTAATGTTTATAAACTTTATAAACTTAGTTATTAACTAAGTATGAGCTTTTTTTTTTTTTTTTTAAATAAAATAAAAATTATAAATTATAAGCATACTGCGTTATTTATTAATTAGAATCAATCAATATTTATTTATAGATATACAAAAAAAAACGAAAATTTTAACGCAAAAGTTTTATATAGAATTTTAAGATTAAACTTTAAACCAACAACGTCAAAGAACAACCGTTGAATAAACAAGCTTTTAAATAATTTTTTTTTTTTCTTTTACATTTAAAATTTATTTAAAATGAGTAATACAAATAAATAATAAAAAAAAAAAAAACTTTTTTAAACATAATAACACACTTTTACACCTCTTCGTTTACATTTAGTGTATTTCGCTTTTACATTATGTATTTCGTTTATTTATTTATATAGCAAATAAAATTGCAATATTAACAAGATCACGATCACGATTGCTAACGTAATAATAATAATAATAATAATTAAAAAAAAAGAAGAAGGTATTTTTGGTTTCTTTTGTTTTTTTTTTTTTTTTTAATTAAATAATAATGTTTGCTATGATGATAATAATAGTAATGAACGGTGGGGACAGATGTTTATTGTTTTAAAAAATGTTTTTCGTTTTGGAATTTGGAAGAAGTGGTGAGACTTTCTGCAAAAATATAATTTATTAAATAATATCAAAAGTAATGTATTACATAAATAATTAATAAAAATATTTATATTTAAAAACAATAAAATAGAAAAAAAAATTTTTTATTTATGTATGGATAAGTTATGAATATTTGAACAAATAATTACCAGTGTTTTTCAACCTTGTGATCCTGGTAACATCTGTAATTTTGAGAATTTTTATTTAGCCAAAATATGTGACGAAATCGGTTTAGGGTGTTATTAACAAAATTAAGGAGGTAACAAGTAAAACAAGATGAAAAAGAAAATCGTTTCGCAACAAACCAGATTTTTACAATTTATTATCTCGTTATCGTAATTATTAATTAAAAAATTGTAAAAAAAAAAAAAAAAACATCCGGGAATTTTTACAATTTCTGGAAAAACATTTTATTCTCGTTTTATAAAGAAAAAAAAAATTTATTTCTAATAAATGTGACACGTTAATTGCAATGATTAAATCGATATTATTATTATTATTTAATTAAATATTTACGTTAAAAATGACAGTGATCGTTTTAATAATTATTAATAAATAAATAAAAATGATTAATGTGATCAAAATAATTGTTTTGAAAAAATGTAGAAATTGTTTTTTTTTTTTTTTTTTTGGTTATACAAATTACGCGACGTTAACTAACAAAAGGTTGCTGGTTCATGGCAAATATTATTTATAGAAAAACACCAAAAATATTTAAATGTGATTTTTTGATTTATCTTAGTAATTATTGTTATTATTATTGCTGGAGAATATTACACAATGGTTTGTCGCATTGTTTTACTATAATTTTTCGCCGAAAAAAAAAATTTTAATTACTTATTATTATTTATTTATTTTTTTTTTTTCATTTTATTTCAACCTATGTCAGCATGAATTTTTGGACAACCAAACACACAAATGTTGGTAAAATTATAAAAATAAATTTATTTTCGTATATTTTTCACGCCGCCTAACTTTTGACGAAGTTCAATAATTTTGATGGAGAGAAAAAGAATTTTTAACTAATAAAGTAAATAACTCAAGGTTATGCTATCATTATGTATATACATATATGTATGTATTTATATATAGGAAGATATTAAAATAATATTAATAATAGGTTAAATTAGTATTAATTACATTTTGGCTGTTTGTTTAAACAAGTATAGTGCAAAAAAAAAAGAAGCTTTTATATACCTTTGAATAAACTTTAACGCATACAATGAAATTAAAATATTATCTATTAACTGTATATCGCTTTGTTAAGCACAAGATATTTGGCTAAATATATAAAAAAAAACGATTTGTAATGATAATCGATGAACGTTCTACGACTAAATATATTACAGTAACACCCTGAAGATACGTCGTAGGTGGATCATAAGCTTTTTTTTTTTGAAACAAAACGTTCGTTAATAAGTATTGTGATCTTTACGCGTTACACTTTCGTTTTAAAGCAAGTGCAAGTGATAAGGATTTTAATTTTTGCACAACGTTAAGAAAACGTTTGTGTATCCACAATCAACAGGTGTGTAAGCGTTAAAATATGCACTGCAAAGGTCTTTGGAAGGTTAAATACCTGTTTATAGCAAACATGGATATTTAAACGGGGTTATTGGTTAAATCAATTTAATTATAAACATTGAGAATAAACTTGCAAAAAAAAATGAATTAGCTGAACTCAATTTTTACTTTCAAATCTAACGTAAATATTAATAAAGAAAAATTAATTTTTTTTTTTTAATAAATGTGTGCCTGTGTGTGTAATTTAGAACAAATTTCGCAACAATAAACTTTAATAATAAGAAATATTATTAATTAATGAGATTTTGGCCATAAGAGAGAGTTTGAATGTTGTTATCTTAAATTATTTTTTATTTCTCTATAATCATTTCGTGATTTCAGACATTTTTCATTATTGTAAATATGTGACGCCAACACTGATTTCTATATACATACATATATGTACATGCATTAGGTGTTTCGCTGTTTTTTTTTCATTCTTTCTTTCTATTTCTCAAATTTTTATTACTGTTAACTAATCTGCATACTTTAGAAGGAATACAGCCGTAAAGGTTCATTGGCCATTACTGCTTCTAATTGTAACTAATAAATATTATTTTTAATTGTATATAAATTACAAAATATCATTCTCAACATTCTTCATCTCTCCAATCAACTTTATTCAATAGATGATTTTTTTTGTTTTTGTTCATTAAGAAAGTTGACAGCAATTTTTTTATTTTTATAATAAATTACATTTATTCCACATCCAATATTAAAGTAACTTTAAGTAATTAATCGTTTGGAATTTGTTTCTTTTATTTCTTTTTTTTTTTTTTTTTTTTTTTTTGTAATACAGAGAATTCATACAAGTTCGTTGGTATTTGAAATCGATGTTCAAAAAAAAAAAAAATGAGCAAATGAGTTGAAAAGAAATGAAAAGAAAAATTAAAAAAAAAAAAATTGATAATAAAGAAATTTAATCATTCGAAAGCTTCATTAAAGATATAATTTCTTGGATAAATTATAAATAGATTTGTGATGTGTGCTGTTTTGGTAAAATTAAAAAAATTATTCTTTCCTGGCATAGCACACAAATAATCAATAATTAATAACGATCACTGATTAAAAGACATTACGAAAATGGTTCTACAATTCTATTCAACTTCTAGAACGATTAGCCAAAGAACTTTTCAGGATTAACAGAAAAGTATTTAATGTTTGTTTATTTTGTTCCACTACATTGCTAACCACATTTATTTTATAAAAGCTTCCCTTTCAAAACTTCCTACAAAAAAGTGTAATAAAATTTAAATAAATAAATTGTATATAAAAAAAAAAACAAAATACAAATTGAGAGCCACTGCCGTAAGCATACTGCCATAATAAACCAGACATTCAATTAACGTTTTTTTTTTTTTTTTTTTTTTTTCATAATATTTACAACACGTGAAGTAATTGATTTCAATAAAGGAATTATGGTTATGAAAATAAAATCACATTTCATATGGTATTTTTTTATTTTTCTTGTTTATTTATAAAAATTTTAATTAATATATTTTATTTACAATTGTATTTTGATAAATATTTTTATTTTTAAAATGCATATTTATGAAATGTAAACAAATAAATTTCATATACATTGTTTGCATTTATTCACCAATTTTTTGCATTTGCTTTTTTGCTTTTTGGGAAAAAAATAAATTAACATGGATTTCTTAAAAGTCATTTAATTAAATATTAAGTAAATTAACATATTTTATAATAAATATTTATCTCTGTATCGTGAATTGAATTACATACAAATATTTATGTTTTTTATCTTCTGTTTAGTTTTTTTTTGTTTATTAAAGATTTATATATAACAGCTTTAGGTGTAATTCAATTTTTAGTTTATTTTCAACTATTTTTAGTACAATCGTGTGAGTACTAATTTTGTAGCAAAGAACTCACATAACCATTTGTTGATACATTAGACCAGTCAGCTGAGATTGACAGTTTGTTGTTACAAAATCATAACATTTAGTGAAACAAAATCAGAAAAAAACATATTTGCTTGATCAGAGTATTTTAACTATTTAAATATAGTTCAGAGTCTATAAATTGATAATAAAATAATTTATAAATACATTGACAAAGCGTAGTGATAAGAAAAAGAATTGAATTAAAATAAAATAAAAAAAAAAAATTTTTTTTTAGTTAGCATTGGACTATTACTCAAGCAACGTTTCTTACATTTTTTTTTCTTTTCATTTCTTTTGTATTTAATTGTCTTAATGAAAGTAAAACTGTTTTAATAAATAAAAGTGATATAATTTTAATTATTTATTATTAATAAACATATACATATTATAATGGCAATATATTTTATAACAAAAAATCGATTGTAAGTGAATAAGAAGTTTTTTTTTTTTTTTCATTTTAAATTTTATAACCTAAATCATGATGCATTTCTTTGTTTAATGTTATTAATGATTATTACACAATTTTTGGTTTTTGATTCAAGATAACAAGAAAAAAAAAACAAAAAACCTTTTTTTTTTTTTAAATAAAAATTTAAATTAAATGACACACATTAAAAAAAAAAAAGCAAATAAACAAAAACAGAAGGAATTATTATAAAAAAAAAAAATATTATTTCTTTTTTTTTTAATTGTAAAAGTAATTATAAATCAATAAAAGAAACTAATTAATAAATAATAAAAATTTAGAGTCAATCAATATGTACATATATAAATCAATGTCATTTATAAGTGTTTAATTGAAGACACTAATACAAAAGTTAAAAGTTTTAAAAATTAAAAACAACTATTGTCATTTACTGTATATTTCTGATACGAACAATACGAATTTTCTATATATATTATATATTTAATTTTTTTTACATATTTTATTTGTTACATTTTAATATTAAAAATGTGACAATTTATTAAAAATTATGACTGAATAAAGTCTATACAACAAAAAAAAAAAAACCATACATAATAACAGACAATAAATCGTCTCCGCGAGTTTATAATAATTGGACAGTCGTTTTAAATTTGTTTAACGAGAATATAATTTATAAGCTCGCAAGTTTCGCCATGTGAGAATCAAAGCTAATTTAACTAAATTTAAGTCATCATCGTCGTCGTCGTCGTTTTTTTCGCAAACGTTTTATTTAAACGAACTTATTTTCTATATTTTTAATTGTTTTTTCCCTCGTAAATATAAATCAAATGGCACATTATTTTAACAAATGGTAATAATACATAATAATAATTAATAATAATATTAAAAAAAATTGTGATTAACAAAAAAAATAATAATAATAAAAAGTTTATAATTAAATAAGAGAATCAAATATTTATCTCGCAAAATGTATTCATGAAATTTAATTGGCAATTTTAATTTAAATAATAATATTAATAAAAAAAAAAAAAAAAATTAAAATACACAAGCAAAGTTTTATTGTAAATGTGTATTTATAAAATTGTTGTTATTATAAAATAGGGTTTCAAAAGCTGTTAATCTTCATACAATACCAAATAAATGGACACCCAGATGGAATATTGTGAGGCGAAATGTTAATTCAAAACCTCCTGGACAGTTTGAAAGTAATGGACAATCATCAAATACAAATACAGGGAAAAAAGGTAAACTATATAGAATAAAAAATTTGCGAAAAAATTGGAGTTGGAAGGCGGGTGCTGGTTGGACAATATTATCAGTATTGGACTGGTGGTTATTAGCCGCAGGTGGATGGCTTACATGGCAGGGTGTATTTTTTCGATGGACGCCAGTTGGATTGTGTCTAATAGCAGCTACACAATGGCATTTAAATAACAAAGAACTACATCGACAGGGGCTAAGTCGCACTGCATCACAATGGCAGGTAAATATTTGTTTAAACAAGAAAAAAAATTCAATCAATTTCAGTAATAAAAATAATAATTTTCTTTGAAGATGAATATTTATTGCTCCTTGCCATTGAGATTATTAAGTAGATGTTGGGGATGGCTAGCTGATTGTAGAGTTCCGATTCCATTAAGGCCTGCAGTGTTTGGTGCTTATTCAACAGCATTTGGTGTTAATTTAGAAGAGGCATCATGTCCAGATTTAAAGTAGGTTTAATTTTTTATTTCATTCACTTCACTCTTATATATAAAACAGTTTTTTCTTACCTTTTAATTTAGTTTTTCTATATAGAATTGAATTATTTTAGAAAGAAGTAAAATTAATTAATTTATATTAAGCAATTATAGGTAATATCTCTGTTAATGTATATAATTAAAGTGGGATAAAGTATTATTTATTTACCATTATAATAACGCTTTAATAGTCAAATATTATTCATTGAGCACAATTTATTTTTTACATTTTAAATGAATATATAGCTATATATATATTTAATTATTTTAATTATTGTATATTAACTCTAAATTTATTACTTTGTTGCTTAGACAACAATATTATCATATGTTTTCAGCATAAATAAAAAAAGAAGAAGGTAAATTTGCAATATGTGCAAAATTAAAATTTTTAATTAGTAGTAATAATACAATTAATGGTGCTGGATTCTGGCTAATAATAATAATCGAAATTGCATTAATATTTTCCATTGCTTTTTTCTGTTGTTTTCCACATATTTATGTGTTAATCATCAATCACAACGATTTGGTTGAAGCAAATAATTAATTATTTATTTATTTATTCAGGAATTATCGCAGCTTATCGGAATTTTTCACAAGAACACTCAAAGAGAATGTACGCTCTGTTGATCATCTTAGTTGCTTAGTGTCACCATGTGACGGACGAGTCTTGCATTTTGGATTAGCTAGTAATTCACAAATAGAACAAGTATGTAATCACTATGGTCGTGATCATTTAAATTTTATTTAAATGGGATTTTTTTCTTTTTTACTAGGTGAAAGGTATTTCTTACAGTATTGAAGCATTTTTAGGACCACCAAATTGGTCACAGAATAATCATTTATCATATGTCGACAATATAAAACATAATTCAAACGAGGTAAAGTGTTTTCTTATCTTCCAGTTATATAATCTGTTTAATGATTTTGTTTTTATTTGTTTCTTATAGGACACAGAATTATATCAATGTATTATTTATTTAGCGCCTGGAGATTATCATAGATTTCATTCGCCAACATGCTGGAAGCCAGAAATAAGACGTCATTTTTCTGGTG
Organism: Ptychoptera albimana; assembly: GCA_961205885.1. Lineage (NCBI taxonomy): Eukaryota > Metazoa > Arthropoda > Insecta > Diptera > Ptychopteridae > Ptychoptera > Ptychoptera albimana. The sequence goes on from OY540803.1 coordinate 26,806,435, forward strand.
AATTATTATCAGTTAGTCCAAAAATAGCCAAATGGATGCCAGGTTTATTTTGTTTGAATGAACGTGCATTATATATAGGTGCATGGAAACATGGATTTTTTAGCTTCACTGCTGTTGGTAAGTGTTGTTATTTATTGTTAAAACGGATTTACTCTCATTTCTTTTGATCCCGGAACATAAGTATCAGTATACAAATATTTTTGCTATAAACGAAACATCATGCGATTGTTAATTATCTATTAAATAATCTTTGATGAGTAAGTCATACCCGTGCTTATCAAATAGAAAAGGAAATTTTATTTTTTGTTTCTTCATTAATTATGTTATCTACATACTTTCATATTTTTATTACTAACATTGACCTTTAATAAACTTAATTAAAAGCCGGTTGTATACATTTTTTTTTTTTTTTTTATAAATTTTTCAATGACAATGTTTAATAAGTAGACAAATTTTCTGATTACGTTTTTTTTTAGGGGCAACAAACGTTGGGTCAGTTCAAATTTATATGGATGATAAGTTAAAAACAAATAAATGGACAGGTTTAGAAGTTGGTACACATAAAAGAAAAGATTACGATGAATTAAAATTGACGGATAATATTCAATTAAAAAAAGGTGATTTAGTTGGACAATTTAATATGGGCAGTACAATTGTTTTAATATTTGAAGCACCGAAACATTTTAAGTAAGTAGTAGTAGTTGTTTACTTAATTTATTTTATTTTAATATACTAATTTTCTTTTAGTTTTAATTTAAAAACTGGACAAACAATTAAAATGGGAGAAAAATTAGGATGTGTTAATATTAATGAACAATAAATAATTGAATCAACAATTTTAATGTGATGAAAATTCTATAAATTTTCGTTTAACATAGTTTTTTTTTCCACTTAAAATAGATATGAACCAAATTCAAATAATATACCTATAATAAAGTTAAATTTAGTATATAAATAATTTAATTACGAAACACACTGACATGTTTATGATTAGATACAATAAACTTATTATATTATTTAGTTTGCTATTAATGATAATTATATACGTTTATATTATATAAAAAAAGAAAAAGACAATAAATAAAAAATAAATATATAGAAGTTTGTAATTATAGTACATGTAGTGCATATTGCACATTGATTGTATTATTCAATTAAATTAGTATTTTTTTTTTTTTTTTTTTTTTTAATTATCACATTTATTATTATATTGTTATTAAATTGTATATTCATATAGTTTTTGTAAATATTTTTTAATAAAACACAAAAAAATACACAGATTTTTAACATTAGTTATGTTTTATAATAATTTTTATAAAAATATATATACATATAATAACAAATTATTGGACATTTATATATAATTTATAAGCCACTAGTTACACTATTTGCTATAAAAATTGTTCAATAAAATGTATTAATTGTGAGAGAAAAGAAAATTTTTTATATCATATTTATAATAAAGATATGTTTTGTTTAACTTTTAATTAACTTTATGCCATCTGGTTTCCACTTGGAACTCTACAATAAAAAAAAACGCTTTTAATATCAAGTTTAAAAATAATTTAAAAAAAAAAAAATTAGTTTTACCATATTTTTTAAAGCATTATCGGCATAAAATTTTTCTTCTGTACCATGCTCCAATTTTTCACTAAACAATTGTAATTCATTACGATCTTTTAGCATAACAAAAGCATCAACAATACTACGGTTAGCATTTACTTTTCTAGCTAACGCTAATCTACGATTTGGATCATCAACATGTGATAAAAAATAATTTAATATAGCAACAGGTGCATTAAGATTGTATAACTGAAGTATTGTTTTATCCAAATGTATATGAATTGAAAAATTCTTTGATTTTATATTATGCCATGATTTCTTTTCAAATAAACCTTCAATATCTTTCCATGCTTGTGTACTTGCACGTTCATTTAATGCAATCCATTCATATTGTATTGGACTTATCTTATATAGAGTACACATATTTTGTGGACTATCAAGATTTGAATTATTACTTGTATCACCCCATTTATGTTTTCCACATGCATAATATAAACATTCAAGAACAGATTTATCAATAATACTCTCTGAATTAGAAACGCCATTTTTCCTTTCCGACAATTGCCATTCTGATAATCAAAAATACAATTATTAAAGTTTTATACCGGAAAATGTGTTGTTTAAATAATAAAAACCTAATAAATTAATGTAGTTTGTTATAATTTGTGTGTAACAATTATTAACACCAGGCTGTGAGAAGTAATCACTATAAATTTGCATCAGTTTTTGTTTCTTTATGTCTGCACTAGAAGATGTTTCCATAACTGCTTGATACTGTAATATCTTTAAAAAAAAAAACAACACAAATCTATAAAATAAAATTCAGTAAACGAGTATTCAGATGGTGCTTACAGATAATTCTTGAATTTTCCCTAATATCCTGAAACCGAAAAGATAATTTAATAAAAAAATATAAAAAGAATAATAATTATCTTACAATAACAAATCAGTACACTCTGTTAGTTTTAATCGAGTCGTTAAATAATTAACATAATGATTTATTGCATCAGGCCTTGTTTGTAAAATTGAATAGAAATTCGTTTTATTTAACGTTCTAGCAATAAACAAGGTAACGTATAGTATTGCATTGCCATTTCCAGAAGCAATTGCTTCATCTAGCATGTCTTCTTTTTCACTTAAAGATTTATATGCTTCTAATGTGCAACGTTTACCAAGTAGTATTTTATTTATCGTAATTGAACTTGGAGGTGGATAATATTTTTCTTGAAGTGTTCGTCGTAATAGCTTAACTTCCTCTTCAAGTGAAATATTTTTCGGTAGCGGTGTATCTTCTATTGACTGTTCCTCTAAAACTATAAAAAAAAAAATGTTTTTATCTTTTCTTAAAGTAAATAGAATAATTTATTTACCTAATAGTAAATCTTTATCCGATATAATTAAATTTAAAGGCATTTCATTGTGAGATAAATCATAGCTTATTTCTGAAATATTATCATCAATAAATATTTTACCACCTGAGACTGCTGGTATGCCAAGGTCTGTTACCTAAAATTTAATTTAAATAAAATTATATAAAATTAATTAAATAAATGGAAATTTTACATCATCATCAAAACTGAAGGCTTTATTTTTTGAAACATTCCAATAATCTTCCTCTTCGCCGGTATTTTCCATTATATTATTATATTAATAAAATAGATATACACACAATAATGAAATTAATTTTGGTAAACACAATTAAAATGTCATTATGACACATAAACATTTCTTTTTTTTTTTGACACATGAACAGCTGTGCAATTACTGTGACAGTGGCAGTCGCTATATCTAATTTTGAATACGGCAAATGAATTTACTCTTATCCAATTTAAAAATATTTTATTTTACGTTTTTAGTGTAATTATAATTTAATTAATTGATATTTATATTCTTATCTATTACGTTACATTACTAAATAAAAGATTATTTCAAAAAAATTGTAAATAAGTTTTTATCAAATCAGTGACAAAATACGATAAATTTATTTCATAAGTATTTGCAACATATGTCAAACGCTAAAAAAAAAAATAATTAAATGTGCTTATTTTAGTACGTTCATATAAGAGCAATATATAATAAACTCAAGTTGTCCATAAATATTTGTTAAAAAAAAAAATTTAATAAATTATTATTAATTCAAAAAAAAAAAAGGTAGAAATAACTTCCAAAGTTTTTAGAAAATATTGTACAATAGATTATAATAAAAGCTAGTGATTTAAGTTTGAATAAAAAAATGAGTGAATTTCCACGTTTATCTCGTTCTATGAGAGTTAATACAAATTTAGATACAGTTAGGAAGTTAAAAAATAATCCAAAAGATAAAGTATCACAAATACTATGGAGATCAAATGAACTAAAAAAGTATGCCCCATACATAACCAATATTTTTAAGTGATATTTAAATTGTTTTCTTTTTTTTTAATATATTTCCAGAGGAGTTACATGGAAAGAATTGAAAGTATTTGTACAACAAGATTTGGATACAAAAGCTAGTGGAGTACTTAAAACACGATTACAACATTTATGGAGTTTGGCAAGGGAGTTAATAGGTAAATAATATTTATTAAAATAGATTAAAATTTAATAAAAACCAAAAATCAAATAATTTTAGGTGCTGAAGAAAGTGCTGAAATTGTCGATGATACTGCTATATATTTATTACGATTATTTTTAAATGAAAGAATGGTTTTAGTGCAACACCAAACACAACTTAAACAAATGTTTGGACAAATTCCGAATCAATTAATAAATCAAATTTATACCATTGTATCAGAAATTAGTATGATGATATCAGATGATTGCCTTCAGTTTATTGAAAATATAAATAGTGTAAAGAGTTTAAAGAGTGAGAAAGTTTTGTGGGGTCAACATATAAAATGTAATATTACCCAATTTATTTATGACGATACTATCTATAAGCTTGAGGTTTGTATGAAGACTTTATTAAATGAAATGCAAATATATAAATCGTACTATTTTTAAGGATCTGACTCCCAAACACGCGATAAATGGTAAAGCTGTAACAGAATTTTCCCTTAAGTATGACGATAAAAAACCAACAGTTCAAACAAATGCTTCTGTGAATAATAAAAGTGATAATCTTTACACGCGTGCGTGGCTATCTAAGCATGTTAATCCAGTATTAGTTAATAGTTTATTAGAATTACTAAAATCATCGAAAACCAACGATGAGATTCAAAATGAATTATTTGATTTGTTAGGCTTTGATAAGTTTGAAATTATTGAACAAATATTACAGAACCGTAAAACTATTATACAAAAAATTGATTCAAATGATATCAAAGTTTTGTTAAAAGAAAAAGTTATTCAAAAGCAAGATCAACAACAACGTCCTCAATTTGGTTGCCAAGTGATAGTGCAATCAGAACAGGAGAAGCAAATGTTTAAACAAATGCGTAAGGATGAGAAAAAATTAAAGAATTTAATGTCATCAACAAATGACGAGGAAGAAGACGATGAAATTAGTTTTACACATTTAAAACTGTTGCAACAAAAGTCTTTGTACCAAGCATCTCAACCTAAACAAATTTTCAAAGAACGCCAGAAACCAACAATAACTACAAAAAGAGTAAAATATCCTAATGTATATGATTCAAACAGTGAAGCTAAATCACATGTTGGGTTTATATCCGGTTCCAAACTAATTTTACCTGAAAATGTAGTGAGGCATGACAATAAAATGTATGAAGAAGTTAAAATACCTGCAGTTGAAACCTCTGGATTAGAAGTAGGAAATGATCGAATTAAAATCGATTCTTTAGATGAGATTGGACAGATTGCATTTAAGGGAACGAAAGAATTGAATCGTATTCAAAGTATTGTATATCCCGTAGCATACAAAAGTAATGAAAATTTATTAGTTTGTGCGCCAACTGGAGCAGGTAAAACAAATGTTGCTATGCTTACCATTGTGCATACAATTCGCGACCATGCAGATCAGGGTGTTATTCAAAGAGATCAATTTAAAATTGTGTATGTTGCTCCGATGAAAGCATTAGCAGCTGAAATGGTAGAAAATTTTGGCAAAAAGTTACAACCTCTTGGAATATTGGTAAGAGAATTAACTGGTGACATGCAGTTAACTAAAACTGAAATGCAACAAACACAAATGTTAATAACAACACCGGAAAAATGGGATGTCGTAACTAGAAAAGGAGCTGGTGATGTTGCTCTTATTAGTCTTGTTAAACTTCTTATTATTGATGAAGTTCATTTATTGCATGGTGAAAGAGGTCCTGTTGTAGAGGCACTTGTAGCTAGAACCCTTCGTTTAGTTGAATCATCACAAAGTATGATTCGTATTGTGGGACTATCTGCCACTCTTCCTAATTATATAGATGTGGCTCGATTTTTACGAGTTAATCCAATGATTGGATTATTTTTCTTTGACTCGAGGTTCAGACCTATACCACTATCACAGGTATTTATTGGTGTAAAGGCAACTAAAGCATTACAACAAATGAGTGACATGGACATAATTTGCTATGATAAATGTGTAGAAATGTTACAACAAGGACATCAAGTAATGGTTTTTGTACATGCGAGAAATGCCACAGTTAGAACTGCAACGATATTAAGGGAATTTGCACAACAAAAAAATCAACTTGGACTTTTTATGCCTGAAAATAGTGCAGATTATGGCTTAGCACAGCGTTCTATGTCGAAAAGTCGAAACAAACAGTTAACTGAACTGTTCCAATGTGGGCTAGCTATGCATCATGCTGGTATGTTAAGAGCCGATCGAACAATGGTTGAAAACTATTTTTCAAGTGGTTATATTAAAGTGCTAGTCTGTACAGCTACTTTGGCTTGGGGTGTGAACTTACCAGCTCATGCTGTAATAATAAAGGGAACAGAAATATATAATTCAAAGCAAGGATCATTTGTTGATTTAGGAATATTAGATGTATTGCAAATTTTTGGACGTGCTGGCAGACCACAGTTTGACAAAAGTGGCTGTGGTATGATATTAACTGGACACGATAAGCTCAATCACTATCTTTCTTTGTTAACAAATCAATTTCCAATCGAGTCGAATTTTATTGAATGCTTGTCTGATAATTTAAATGCTGAAATCACCCTAGGAACAATTAGTAATGTCGATGAAGCTATTGAATGGCTGAGTTATACTTATTTATTTGTTCGTATGCGAATTAATCCACAGGTATATGGAATTAATTACGAAGATGTGGAATTTGATTCAACCTTAGAGCAAAAAAGACGTGAACTGATAGTAATGTCTGCAAAAAATTTGGATAAAGCTCGTATGATTCGATTTAATGAACGTACAGGAGACTTAAATGTAACCGACTTAGGACGAACAGCATCACATTTTTACATAAAATATGATACTGTGGAAATTTTTAATGATATGCTTAGAACAGTAATGACCGAATCAGAAATTCTTGCTATGATGTCGCATGCACAAGAGTTTCAGCAGCTAAAAGTACGTGACGAGGAACTTGATGAATTGGACGACTTAACTAGAAACTACTGCGAAGTGTCTGCTCAAGGTGGTAGTGAAAATCTTCACGGAAAAGTTAATATTTTAATGCAAACATTTTTATCTCGTGGATTTGTGAAATCATTTTCATTGATGTCTGATATGTCTTATATTACGCAAAACACGGTTCGTATAGCACGTGCACTTTTCACCATATTATTACGTAATAATAATGCAATTCTGGCCGGAAGATTATTAAATATGAGTAAAATGTTTGAAAGACAAATGTGGGATTTTGAAACTCCATTAAGACAGTTCAAATTTCTATCTGGAGAAGTAATTGAAAAAATCGAAAATAGAGGGTTAAGTATTTATGCGTTACGAGAAATGGACGCAAAGGAAATTGGTGATATATTACGTAATCAACGATTTGGCGGAATGGTTGCACGATGCGCTGAAGAATTTCCTTTACTTGAAATCGAAGCAAGCCTGCAACCTATCACTAGGACCGTTTTACGTATAAGAATTTCAATTACAGCTAGCTTCCGATGGAATGATCGTATTCATGGAAAACATGCTGAATCATTTTGGATATGGATCGAAGATCCAGAGAGTAATTTTATTTATCATTCAGAATATTTCCAAATGACTAGAAAACAGGCTATTTATAAAGAACCTCAAGAGCTAATAATGACTATACCCTTGAAAGATCCACTTCCGCCACAATACTATATTCGAGCCACCAGTGATATATGGCTTAATAGTCACACTTGTATTCCATTATCATTCAAACATTTAATTCTGCCAGAAGTTCATCCTCCGCACACGGAGTTGCTACCACTTCAGCCTTTACCTGTAACTGTTTTAAATGAAAAGAAATTTGAAGCATTATATAAGTTTACTCACTTCAATCCAATACAAACGCAAATTTTTCATTGTTTATACCATACGGACAATAATGTTTTATTAGGAGCACCAACGGGTTCTGGAAAAACAATTGCTGCTGAAATTGCAATGTTTAGAGTATTTCAGAAATATCCAAAAGCCAAAATAGTTTATATTGCACCTCTAAAAGCCTTAGTACGTGAGAGAATAGATGATTGGAAAATAAGAATAGAGAAGAATTTGGGTCGCAAAGTTGTTGAATTAACTGGTGATGTGACACCTGATGTGAAAGCGATACGAGACTCGCATGTTATTGTTACAACTCCAGAAAAATGGGATGGTATAAGTCGTTCCTGGCAAACTCGTACATATGTTCGTGATGTTGCTTTAATAATTATTGATGAAATCCATTTGCTGGGAGAAGATAGAGGACCTGTTTTAGAAGTAATAGTTTCTCGTACCAATTTTATTGCATCCCACACCGAACGATCATTAAGAATTATTGGTTTATCGACTGCATTAGCAAATGCACGTGATTTAGCAAACTGGTTAGGAATTGGACTAATGGGTTTGTACAATTTCAAACCATCAGTACGGCCAGTTCCTTTAGCAGTTCATATAAGTGGTTTTCCTGGCAAGCATTACTGTCCGAGAATGGCAACAATGAATCGACCAACATATCAAGCAATTAAACAATATTCACCGTGCACTCCAGCTTTAATTTTTGTATCATCTCGTCGCCAAACTCGATTGACTGCCTTAGATCTAATAGCATTTCTAGCCGCCGAAGATAATCCTAAACAATTTTTACAACTATCTGAAAATGAATTAAATCAAATTCTTACAAACATTAAAGATACTAACTTGAAATTAACTTTAGCGTTTGGAATTGGAATGCATCATGCCGGTTTACAAGAACGTGATAGAAAGACTTGTGAAGAATTATTTTTGAATCGTAAAATACAAATATTAATAGCTACAGCCACATTGGCTTGGGGTGTTAATTTGCCAGCCCATTTAGTCGTAATTAAAGGAACTGAATACTATGATGGTAAACAAAAACGATACAATGATATGCCAATTACTGATGTTCTCCAAATGATGGGGCGTGCTGGACGGCCACAATTCGATAACGAAGGAATAGCTGTAGTGCTGGTTCACGATATGAAAAAAAATTTCTACAAGAAATTTCTTTACGATCCATTTCCAGTGGAGTCTAGTTTACTTCATGTGCTACCTGATCATATAAATGCAGAAATTGTGGCTGGAACTGTACAAACCAGACAGAGCATTCTTGATTACTTGACGTGGACATATTTTTTTAGACGTTTATTAAGAAATCCAACATATTACAATTTGGATGGTATCGATCCACAAGAGGTTAATAAATTTTTATCGCAACTTGTACAAGATACACTTGACACGCTATACAGATCAGGTTGTATTATCTATAATGAAGACGATCGCTCTGTTTATCCTACATCAATGGGACGAATATCCTCATACTATTATTTATCACATCAAAGCATGCGTCACTTTGCAGACGCTTTACATAAAGATATTCAATTTGAAGAGCTTCTGAAAGCTATGAGTGACGCTTATGAATTTAATCAGCAGCCAGTCAGACACAATGAAGACATTTATAATGGGTACTTAGTCTATTATTGTAAACGTTTATTAAAATAAAATTATTTTATTTCTTATTATAGAGAATTAGCTAAAACTTGCCGCATTAAAGTAGATCCGTTAACTCATGATTCACCGCATACAAAAACCTTCCTACTGTTGCAAGCTCATTTTTCACACTTGCCACTGCCTAATACTGATTACTTAACAGACACTAAGTCAGTTTTAGATCAGTCGATACGTATACTTCAGGTAAGATATTTTATAAAATAAATAAATTTCATTAAAAATTATATTTTGATTATATTTTAGGCAATGATTGATATTTGCGCTGAGAAAGGATGGCTGGCGACAACTCTACGTGTGCAACAAATAATGCAATGTGTGATTCAAGCGCGCTGGATTGATGATTCAGTGGTTTTATGTTTGCCTCACGTGGAACCATACAATGCAATACTCTTTAATCAAATAAAGACACAATATCCATTCTTAACTTTGCCAAATTTAAAAGAATCTTGTTTGAAAAATTATGAAGCACTCGCAATGCCGTTAAGGACAGATTTCGAAGAGACTGAAATTGAACAAATGTACAAGGTGAGACCAATAAAATATAAAAATTTTGCTATATTAATTCATTCAATAAAATTAAAATAAATGCAGGTTTTGTATGATATGCCAACAATAAATTTAGATGTATCAATTGGTGGAGCATACCAAGATAAGATCGACGTTGATCGTCCGATAATACAGCCCATGAACTTAAATACATGGTTAGAAATTCATCCGGAACAAGTAAATAAATATATATATTTTAATAATATAAGAAAAACCATAATGAATGATTGTTTCATTTGTAGGAATATTCTATAAACGTGACTTTACTTCGCCTAGGAGTACGTTCTAGTAAGTATATACATTGTCCAAAGTTCCCAAAAGATAAGGACGAAGGTTGGTTCCTGACCCTTGGTACACAACGTAATGGCGAATTGTTAGCCCTTAAACGTATAGGGTATAGACAAAATCGAAGTATACATCAACTGAGTTTTGCAGCACCGTCAGAACTAGGTATTCACGATATTATAAATCTTAAATTTATACATTTTTAGTTCATAATTTTTATTTATTTATTATAGGCCGGCATATATACACTCTGTACCTTATGTCAGATTGTTACATTGGATTTGACCAGCAATATGATTTACAATTTGATGTGGTCAAGAATAACTATGAAATGAATCAGGGAGATCATGGAGTTGATATGTATGATAAATTCTAAAAAAAAAAACTATGGCGAAAATTGTTTTAAATTGGAAAGGAAAAAGTGAAATTGTACAGAAAATAAAATTATTATTTTTATATTTAGTAATAATTAAATTATTTATTAACATTTATTTATTGTTTTTATTACTTATTAATTCTGTAATAATTACATCTAATTTTTTGGTAAAGGAATCAAAGGAAAATGTTTGTTGTACCCTCTTACGTCCCATTTCTCCCATACGTTCACATAATTTAGGATCTTTGACCAAACGAGCCATAGCTTTTGAGAAACTAAAATGTGTAGATTCGCAAAGTAATCCTGTTGAATCGTGGATTACTGTCTCAGTTGGTCCGCCGCTGTTAACAGCAATTACAGGTTTCGCCATGTACATTCCTTCTAATGGAACAATACCAAAATGTTCCTCTGCTGGTGTATATAGAAGTGCGTTACACTTTTGTAAGAGCCATATTTTTTCGTTGTTACTGGGTGACTGAAGATATATGATTTTATCATTCAGATTCATTTCCGAACTGATGGTTTTTAGTTCTTGCAAGTGTTCAACGTTTTCCAATAATCTTTTGTCATAACCGCCCGCTATAATAAGATACGTTTTATCCCATTCTTGTTGTGATAAATTGTCTTCTAGTAATTTAAATGCTTTTATTGCGAGTTGAATATTTTTTTTACGCTCATATCGATTAATTGAAAGAAAAATAAATGAATTTGCTGGTAAATTATCGAGTTGTTCATCAATAATATTATGAATATTAACGGCATCAAAACTATTTGTATTTAATGAAGGATACAGAACATCAGGAACTATTGTAAGCCTCTTGAATGTTTTTTTAAATATTTGTCGTGTGAACTCGCTATTAACTAATATCCCATCAGCTTGCCCAGTTGTTATCTCTTCTACACAATTAATAACACTTCTATAAATATCTTTCAGAGCCGATCCTTTTTTACTTAAAAGTTGATCTGGAAAGTGGCAATAGAATAATATTTTTGGTTGGTTACGAGCAAAAAGTAATATTGGAATTCCAGCAGATATCTGATCACATAAAATGACATCAATTTTTTCATTAAACGATAGTTTAAAAACTGTATAAAATGATGCGTAAATTATTCTTAAATATGCACACAATGCAAAAAATTGACCAAATATGCTTCGTGGCAGCCAATCTCCAACAGTTTGCACTTTTAATGTACCATCAATTGTCTCCTCGAAGCAATGATTCTCATCGTGATGATTTGTTAAAAAACTCACTTCATATCCTTTACTTTGTAATGCTAACGCTGCATCAATTACTAAACGTTCAGCACCTCCTATTCCCAAATCCGGATGCAAAAATAATATTCTCACCATTATTTCTGTTAGATTAATAAATTATTTCTATCGGTTTATAAACGTGAGGGTGTTTAATGATGTTGGCAGAAAACGTCAAAATCGTAAAATGTAAATAATGTTGAAGTTACCAACAATTTGTGTAACGCAATATCCCCGTCACTGGATTGTTTGTTTTGTAATAACTTTATGAACACTCCACAAACGTCAAAATTAGTTTAACCGTCAAAAGTTTTGTTATTGTTGTTTAGAAGTTCGTCCGGTAAAAGTTCAACACGATTATTCAATATGAATGATCCTAATAAAAGGATTAATGTTAACAAATCTTCGGTAAATACGTTATATAAAAAAACACACTTTTGTACGTTATTTAATTTTTTTTTTATTAACAGTTACTCAGCTTGAAAGCAGAACTTTTAAGAAAACAAGCAGAAGTTAATCGTGCTAAAATTAGTCATTCAATTGATAATTTTGTTCCCAAAAAGATGACAAATGCAAATAAAGTAGAAAATATTGTAAAGGAGCCTACCAGTAATACTACAACGGAGGAGGAAGACAACGAAAATTCTAAATTGTTAAAAAAATCAAAGAAAGTATTAGAAGCAAAAAGCAAATTATATGACAAATTAGTTAAATCTGGTGGTTCATTAAATTCTGATGATAATTGCCTTGTATTATTTAATAAAAAGAAACAGGATAATCATTCAAATGTACAATACAAAAGTAGCAGTAGTTCTAGTGAGTCAGATGACAATGAAGATAATTATACTTCTGAAAAACCCGACGAACAATGGTAAAAATAAATTTTAATTTTAATAAATTTTTTTGATAATCAAGTTTTATAATTCACTTGTTTCAGGGTTGAGTATACTGATTGCTTAGGAAGGACAAGAAAATGCCTTAAAAAAGATTTAGAATTCTTTAAACAAAGGGACAATGCTTTAGTCGATAATCATCATGACGAGAAAAATGTAAAGAAAAAAAACTTTATAATAAGATTTGTTTAATAGTTAAATAATAATAAAAAAATATATTTCAGGATTCTGCAAAGTGGGTTGTAGACACCCAAGGTACTCCCCAAGAAGATACTAATGTAGATGACGATGGTATTAGTGAATCTGATATGATCAAAATTGGTGCTAAGCATCAACAGATGAAAGAACAATGGGAAAAGCAAGAAATGGAGAATGTTAACAAAGATTTTATACATTATCAAGATATTCTTTATGATGGTAAGTCTTTATTTATTAACCTTTTTACCTTTTTAATAAATCTGAAATTCCATATTTTAGTACTAACTAAAAGCTTTTCTGAGCAGAAAATTGATTAATTTTTTTTAGTAATTGTGTAGAGCAGTAAGTGGTGAGAATTTATCAGTCGGTGATATTTTATTTGTATTTCACATAAATTTTATGTTTTTATTGTGAATGTATTTTCTACTAAGTTTATTGAGCTATGGTTTTTTGATGAGTTATGCAATCAATGTATAAAACATTAATGATCATGATTTAATTTGATTTTTATGGGTTTTTATTATTATAATTAATTATCGTGCCATTGACAAATGAATTTCAAATTTTATATTTGATTAACTTAAAATCTGGTTGATTTCTTGTTTTTTAATAGATAATAGGAAAAATCTTTACTTACCCTCAGCGATTCTCAAACAAACAAACAACATAGTGATTAATTAATTTTATTTCTTTATTCTTTCAAAAAAATTTATTTTTTATTTACTGATATAACTGAGCAATAATACATAATTTTTCTTATTATCAGTCATTATTATTACAAATATACACAATTAATAAATTAAATATTTGCCTACCAAAAAAAAAAAAATTAAAATAAAAATTAAAATTAAAAATAACAAATCGAAAAATCCTTTTTAAAGGTGAGCAAAAATGAAAAATTTTCTTGTTTCTTTTTTTCCTTTTTATTTTTATAAACTAATTAAAGCTTTTATTAAAATATAATTAAAAATTAATTTATTCATTTTATTATAACATACACTTAAATATAAATTTTCATTAATTTTAAATGAATTTACCTTATAAAATATTAACGAGAATATTAAGATAAATGGATGACAATTTATGTTTTATGTTTTTATTATAAAAACAAATTATTTAATAATACTGGAATGATATTTATAGAGATTTTTTTTTTTTATTTATTTACTTATATAATATAATACACCCATTATTTTATTTTATTTTATTAATGAGCTTATAATATAATTAATAAACAATAAAGAAAGCTTAAATAAATTTTATAATATCGAACGTATTTTCTTTTTTTTTTTTTGCTCCTAATGTAAATCGAAATACCAAGTAAAGTTTTCGCAATTAAATATTTTTTAATTAATTTTATATATAATACTTACTATAAATGTGCAGAATAGATCCTAATTAAATTCTAAAGGATGCTATTTCTATTTTATTATAATAATATTATGGACAATGATTTTTAAACATTTATTTCGATTATATTTTATGCATCTACAGTAATTTTAATTTAATTTTATTTTATACGTAGAACTTTTAATTTTCTAAATTAAAAGTGTTCAACATTAAATATTAATGACTGGATTATTTTTTGTTTTATTATAATTAATTAGTTAATTATAATTGTGTAGTAAAAATAAAATTAAACTAAAGAAAATATTTAGTTGAGATGGAATTGTGTGTTTATAATATGCAGCCGTATTACGTTGTTGATAAGTTTTTGTTGTTAGAACAAGATTTGTTCGTTCTGTAATTGTTGTTTCAAATAGTGTTGAGCCTAAATTTTTGATTGTACTTGATGATATACCAAATGTATTTGTACGAAAATTCATTGTTGTCTCCATACCAGATGATTCTAACATATCCTCATCATCATCCGAATTTGAATCATAATTATCACGACGCTGATGTGTATTTGTTGTCATACCACCACTACTTTTCATCATATCTTTTGATGACATAGTTGTTGTCGCTTGTACCGTTTGTCCATTACATAAATCATTATTACAATAACAATATTTAACATTATTCGCTGTTTGACAATCATTAATTGGCAACAAGTCACAAGTACGTGTTATCTCTTTACCTATATTTTGTATAAATATATAAAAATAATAATTAATTAATAAATTTTCAATTTAAAACTGGTCTTTGCTTTATTAATTATATCTTCTATCTAATATCTATTCATTTATTAATTAAAATAATAATAATAATAATAAAAAAAAAATAATAATAATAATGCCAAATAACCACAGTGGGTTGGTTGGTTGGTTGGTTTGCCTTTATATTATCATCTTTAATCATAAAATTCAGTGAATTCTTTATAAAAAACATTATTTATTTATCTTATCTAACCAATTTTATTATTATTAATAATAAATTTTATTTAGTTGGTTTTGATCATTACTTAAAGATAAATTATCTATTTACAAATATAATAGAGTAGAAATGTATAAAATTAAAAAAAAATAAATGTATGTTAATTATTCGTGCACGCGTAAAATAAAAATTTTTTTTATTAAAGATTCGTTGATAAGAATTTTAAAAATAAAATTAGTTAACAGTAGCAACAAATTAATATGAAAAAAAAAAAAAAAAAAAATATATTAATTGTTTTTATTTATTTACCATCAACTTGTGTAATACAACCCATGTAATCCTCTGGACATTCAAGAATATATTTCTCTAGTGATCCGGTAGCACGTTCAAATTCTTCACATGATGCTATCACAATTGAATCAATTGGTCCATTTGGTATTGTTATATTCTCATTATTATTTAAATTATGTAGTATTTTCCTTGTATATAATAATCCAATAATATTTTTTCCCGTATTTTTGAATGGTTCCTCAGCTCCAATACCGCATATATAACATTTATTTGCATTAACGCAACAAAATGCTGTTGAAAATTTTGTTAAAAAAATAAATAAAAATTAGCAGCTATAACAAACAGGATATTGTCTAAATTACATTTTATACATGCGATATGTTTGTTTTAATATAAATTATTCAATTTATTTTAATTAAAAATGAAAAAAAGAAAAATAATTATTTATAAATATTAAATTTGTCATGTATTTATTCGAGTTAAACATTTTTTATAAATGAAATAACAGAGACGATAATAATAATAATAATAACAACGACACATTATTATATGTCTGATAGTTCTACTTGAATATTATAAAATCCCTCTTGTGCTTATTAATTATTATTATTATTATTATTATTACTTAGCCATGTCTTGTGTTTAAAATGCATAAACAAAGCAAAATTGCATTTATGTGGTAATAATAATAAAAATAAATAAGAAAAGTAATAAAATTCTTAATTAAAACTTAAAACATTCTGAATAACGTAAAAGAATAATAAGGAAAAATTCATGAAAATTAATCATAAAAAGAATAATTGACTTAATTGAATTATTCTTGTTAATTGTGAAAGGTGTTTGTGTTCGTCTTAATTTTATTGTTTAACGTAGGGTAAAATTTCGACTTTAAAACTTTAAAATTTTATGTTTTTAATCTAAATTCACCTTTCTTTTTTTCTGTTTCTGTTTCTATTACTGCCTATTATTAAATTACGATAAATGCTTGAATTTTCGCAAATCAAATAATCTTTTAAGTCGTTTAATAGAATATTATTGTTCAATAGCACTTAAATTGGCACAGATTAAACAGCGTTAAAATATTTCATTAATTGATAACAACAACACAGCTGTAGTAAAAATTAATTTAGTCTCAACAACAAGTACTTGAAAATTAATAATTTTGTATTATTTCTAACCAAAAACGAAGCATAAAAATATTTTTTATTATTTTACCCCTAAATACGTTTATTTTCTATTTTATAAACATGTTAACAATATGTGAAATGGGTAATATTTATAACCCCATGTAAATGGTTTTTCTTTTAAAGTAATAAAAAAAAAGAAAGAAAAAGAATTCTTTCCGTCTAATTAACTAGAAAAATAAATAAATTAATAAATTAAATTAAAGTAAAATGTTATTTTAAAAGAGTGAAAATAAATAAGGAGAGAACAAAAAAAAAAAAAAAAAAAAACTTGTTAATTATCGATTGTTATGTTATGAAATAAGAAAGGTACACTATAACCACCTCTTCTATCAACATAATTTAATCTTATCAGATTTATATTTTAATTTAAAATTTCATAAGGGTGAATAATTTTTCTATTTCTATATCAGTTTATTGCTGTTGTTGCTGTTGCTGCTTATTATTATTTATTAGATTTGTCTGAAGATAAAAATTTTTTATTTTTTATTTTTTAAAATAGTAATAAAAAAAAAAAAAAGAAAGAACAAAAGTTTACTCGTGTAAAGTATGAAAAGTAGTTTTATTTTATTCATTTTTTTATATTATATTTATTTATATAGATAAATATATATATATATATTGCATTGATAACAAACATAAAAATATTGAGATAAAATTTTTGTATAAAAGCAATGAAATTTATTTTCTATTTAGCAAAAAAAAAAAAAACTAACAAAACGTAAATCATCAACCAATATGTCTTTATTATTATTATTATAACTATTTTTGAACAACAATTTGTGATTCTAATTCACTTTAATTAATTTATTATATATAAAATCTATAGTTAAAAAAAATGAAAAACTTTTTCACTCTGCATTGAATATAAAATAAAAAAAAGCTTTTAAAAATGATATATATAAATAAAAAAGAAAAGAAAAATTAAGAGAAAAAAGAAAAATCGATTGAATTGGTATATAGAAATGTTTTTCAACATAGAATATAACCCAGACAAAGTCATCGTTACGAGATTGTTGTTTTATTATTCTATGTTTATATAATAGTCTGGTTTTGCTGGTTTGTGAGTTTATTTAATACTTCAATTGATATGAGAATATAAAGAAGGGAAAATTGTTTAATGAAATATATATTATCACTGTAGTAGTCATCGGTTCATACGAAAATAAAAGGAAAAGAATTTCCTTATCCATGTAAATTGGTTTTTTGTAAATTATTAGGAAACAATAATAATTTGAATTTACATAATAAAATTTATTAATATATATATATATATATATATATATAACTTGAAAACTTTTCATTATTTAAATGATTGTGCAACATTAAACGTACAAATAGTAACTAAATGTTTTACTCTCATTACATTTGAATGAGTTTTATCCCCGGTTACCGATTTCTATATCTACTTCAATCATACTTAATCATCATATAAGTTTAATTATTCACTTCTGTTTTATGCATCATTACTGACATTATAATAATAATAATAAAAAAAGCAGAGAAAAACTGTATAACAATGAAAACCATTAAAGTTTATAATTACAGAAATTTACGTTAAAATGTTTTCCTCCTAAAGAAAAAAAATTTAAAACAAAAAAACTAAAAAACTTTAAAATGGAGAGAAAAAATTGTTAAAAAGAAGAAGAAGAAACAATTTTTTTTTATTCTAAATAATCTGATAAGCTATAATAAACACCTGAGAATACCACTGTAATTTAAATAACGGATAAAGGACTTAACCAATCCGATGAAATTCTCTCTTTCAATCTATATCGCGTTAAATTCACATGCTTATGGTTTTTTTATTATTTTTTTTTTGTGTCTACATATTTATTAAAATTAATTAATAATTAAATCTGATAAAAGAATAGAAAAATAAACTATAGAAAATAAGAAAAAGTCACATAGATTTTTATTAATTAATTTTAATTTATTCATTTTACTGCTTTAATGCATTAATTCTTTTAACGATTGATTAGCCGATGTTTTGATAATTAATATGATAATTTTTTTTTTATAATTATTATTTTTCACTTAAAACATGAAATAATAATAATTATTATTATTATTATTATTTTTTTTTTTTTTTATAAAAATCGATAGAATTAATTGTGGCGGCTGTAATTAAAAAATAAAAATTTGCTTTTAAAGCGACACACAATTCTGGTTTTTTAATGATTATTTATTTTTTTTAATTTTTATAAGTAAAATATTTAAAAGTACGACACTTTCCTATTATTTATTTATTTATTTATTTAAAGGGTGGGTTATGTAATTTGAAATGCTTTAAAAATGATTAAAAAACGATTTTTTTTTTTATTGGTAACACGATAATTTTTAATCAAATAAATTGCAATAGTTGAGATATTTTATTATTATTTATCCAGTTAAATTTGTTTGGAAATGGTTTTTGTTATTATTATTATTATTATTAATTTTATTATTAACAAACAAACATAAAAAAAAAATCATAAAAGAGTGAATTTTCCTTGTAAAGTTTTTCTATTTTTAATTTATGTATTTTACGTACAATGACCTATTATAATTTTTTTTTTTTTTTCTATTTTCTATATTTATTTATGATTTTGTAATAAAATAAATAAATAAATAAGGTAATAAAGAAATCAATTAAACATAAAAGAATAATAATCTTAATAATAATAAAAGAAACTAGAAAAAATCAAAGTAATTAAATAAAAGCATCCAATGGTTGTAATAAGAGAAGAAAAAAAAAATGTTTAAAAGAATTTAATTTAATTTAACATATGACCCTAAAGTAATTCGTTAAAGAATAATAAAAATTAAATTAAATATTATTAATAAAAAAAAAAAAATATATGCTACTTAAAAATACCGAATCGTTTTTATGTCCGTTTCTATTAGAAAATATAATAAAAATTAGTTCAACTATAACGACAGGTGTAGTCAGTGTAATAAACAATTTTTTTTTCTTTTTTTTTTTTTGGTTAAAACAATATTTATGTAAATTATTTATTTATTATATATTTTTTTTTTTTTCGTTCTTTAATATGAACTAATTATTTAAATGATTTATTTTTATAGATTATATATTATCATCTACGTTGTTACTATATACACAGATATATACATATATATAATTAATAATATTTATTGTTTAAAATTAAATGAAAAGTCATGTAGAGAATTTACTACATTTCTCTATCGATTTGTTAATATCATGCTGTGAATATAAATTATCTAAATCAAAAAAAAAAAAACCGAAGAAAAATAAATTTTAAAATATTTGATGAATAAAAATAATAATTAGAATTATAATCTATTTGATAATTTGTTTAATCAGCGTCGTCTTAATAGACTTATATCATTTTTTTTTTTTGTTGATTTATATGTACAGTCACTTCTCACTTTATTGTGGTGGTATTTTGTTCTGTTTTGCGGTGATTTTTGTTGTTTATGCCTTGAGAATTGTTTTTATATGAAATAAGGTAGAGAAAAAGTGTTTTAATTATTTTTAACCCTTTATAACATTGTAATCTAGTTGAGTTATTAAAATTTTTTTTAAAAATATATTTTACTGTTGCAAGTGTTAATTGTGATGATTTTTTTTGATTATAGCTGGAGGATTGATTGTGCATAGAATAAGTTAGGCAAAAAGTATTTTTATTATTTGTTTAACCCTTTATACCACTATAAAGTAGTCGAGTTTTATATGAAAAATATTTTTGTGGCTTTTATTATTTGAAAAGTTGATTATTTCTATGTCACAAATGCGAATTGGGGTAATTTTAGATGATTATAGCTTGAGGATTGACTATATAGAAAAAAAAAACTATTATTGATATAACCCTTTATAACATTACAATCTAGTCGAGTTTTAAAGGATACAATAATTGTATGGCTTTTATCCTTTATAAAGTTAAATATTTTAATGTCTCAAGTGCGAATCAAAGTAATTTTAGATGATTATGGCTTGAGGATTGATTTTACATGAAATAAGCTGTCAAAATGTGTTTTAAACCCTTTATACCGTTACAATCTAGGACACCAGGACTAATCAATAATTTTATTCTAACATAAATTTATGTTTTCAACGGTTTTATTCATAGTATCGGTTAGATCACATAAACCAAAACCACCACCATAAATCATTCAAGTGTGGACTCTCTTTTCAGCATTATACTGTTTCTTCTTTGGTTTATTAAACAAAATTTTTTAATTAGCTGATAATATCGAAATAATTCTTATTTTCTTTTTATTATATAAAGATTAATTATTAATTAAATATTTAATTATTTAAAGAACACAGGTAGCATTACGAAAAAAAAAAAACAAAAAATTAATAAAAATTCTTCTTTTATTCAAGAAATTAATTGTTTTTTATTAATACTTAATTTGTGTTTTTTTATTAAAAAAAAAATAATAATAATAATAATATGATTGTTCATTTTGAACGTTCAAAAAATATTTTTCTGCTTTTTGTTGTTGTTGATGATGTTCGATGATATTTGATATGTGATTTAGATAAAATATTTTTATTTGTTGTGTGTTGAAAAAAACGTAATAATTAATTTTTTATTATAGTATTATAATTTTTTATATAATTTTTGAAAAAAGCATAAAAATATTTAATTTTCTATATATTTGACACATTCGATTTAGATGAAAATTTCATTTTTCTCTATTTTCTTTAATCTAATCAATGAAATCAAATGGAAAATTATCTTAATAGAGTTGAAAAATTAATTTTGAGCATAAATAATGAAGTTTTTTCTTTTTTCTATTGTGTGTGTGTGCTTGTGTGTTTTTAAAACGGTTTTAAAATGGTTAAAATTCTTTAACAACAATCAGGTTAAAACTATGAATTGAACAACGAATATAGTCGATGCGCTACTGTTTTTTTTTTTTTTTTTTTTTTTTTTCAATTAATTTAAAATGCAATTTAAAAAAGTTTTTTATACTGAAGATTGAATGAGATTTGGTTTAGCTTTGTATTTGCCGATTTATTTCTAATAAAATTTTGTGTCGTTTTTATTAGAATCGTTTGAACTCTACAAATGTGATTCGGTAAAATTTAATTAACGCTAGTTGAATAAAAAAAAAAAAACAAAAAAAAATCGTAGAGAATCAAATTTGTTGGCTAATTATGTTGCGATAGTAAAAACCATCGTGTTGTGTTAAATAATTGAATGAGTAATTTCAGGACAAATTTTCCTGTGTTCAATTTCTCATTTAGTTTTAAATAAAACTTTTGATTTTTCTGAAATTTCATTTGAAATGGGAATTTAATAATAAAATAGATCGATCATTATTAGGAGATTAGTAAATAATTACGTTGGAAAGAAAATGAATATCCTTTTTTTTTTTAAAAAAAAAGGTACAAGCCTGAGAATTTTTTTTTTTTGTGTATCTCTCCGGTATTTATTTTGAGAAATTAAGAGTGAAAATATATTTTGATTACGATTTAAAACATCGTGAACTTACAAGGATATTGGCTTAAGAAAACGTTTTTTTAAAAGTGGCATAACTAAGTAAGTAGTGACTGTAATTGTATTTGATTTAAAGTGTGTGCATTATGCATGACATTCATTTAAGTTTTAAAAATTATTATTGATTAATAAAAAATTGTTCACATCCGGATTGATGACATAACTCAGTTATTACTTAAACAAAAATTGTTTTTGAAGCAGCAAAAAATTGAAATATTTTCTCACACTAAAAAACGATTTTTTTTTTTTTTCTTACTTCAAGTGATGATTAATTATTATTTAATAGATTTCTTCATTTATTATTTAAAATTATTTACTTTTTAGCATCTTTAAATGTTTTTTTTGGTTTGTTAATTTTTATTGAACGATTAACAAATACGACAATTCAGTATTGTTATTTAAATTTAAATATTTATCATTGTTGTGTTTGTATGTTGTTTGTTTGTTTCATAAGTATTTAGTAAGTAAGTAGACAAAAGAAATTAACAAATTATTTAAATATTTTTATTAACAAATAACCTTGCAATCAGTGGTGGCAATGAAAATGTAATTTCTGAATAAATGATAAATTATTGAAAGAAAAAAAAACAACTTTTTTTTTTTAATATAAATAAATCATTTTTAGGCTTTAAATTTTTATTTTCTATCTCCTAATCAATAGCAGATTATAAAAGAAAATAATAAAATTAATTATTTATTTATTTTAGTCATGCAATGTTTATCTTTTCTTTTTTTTTTAATTAATTAATGTGTATATGGAATAGAGATTAATTAATTAAATTTAATTTAAGATTAATTTAATTCAATTTAATACGTTTAGAGATTTTTATCTAAATCAATAATCGTTTGTGGTATAATGTATACGTGGTGCTGTATACGTGTTTTTATATTTCGTTTGCGTATAATTAATGTTTTGCGTTTTTCTTTATCTTTGGTTATAACCAATTATGATTTAAAAAAAAAAAATTTTTTTTTTTTGTTTATTTATTTAGAAAATTATAGGGGGTCGTCCCGTCGTTCCTATATTTAATTTCTATTTACACATTAAAAAAGTTATAAAAATCGTTTGTTTTCGTTTTTTTTTTTTTTTTGTTCCTTTTAAGCTTTATGGTATTTTGTTAAAAATTGTTTTTTATTGCATAAAACGCACAGTTAACACGAAACAGTTAATCTGTTACCACCATATCATTATAATATAAAAGTTAAAAGTCTTTTCCTTTCGTGTATACCGATTTATATATAGATTTTTTTTTATTTATTTTAATTAAGATCACGGTTAAAAATTGTTTTAATTAAATTTATATAAAAAAAAGAAAAAGAAAAATAAACTTTTTTTATTGTCGTTATTCTTGTAGTTTTGATTAATTTCTAAATTAATTTCCATATGAATGGTGCTTTATTATTTGAATTGATTAATTGAAAAAAAGAATAAAATAAATTTTTAATATTTTTATTAATTTGTTATCTAAAGGAAAAGAGTAATCAAGTAATTTAAAAAAAAAAAAAAAAAAAAAGAAAAAAGTGTCGCTAAATAAAAAGTAGAAAAAAAGAAGAAAACACGGGGACATTCAGAATAGATTTAAATGGAAAAATGCATAACATTAGTTCTCACATGTATTAAAGATAACAGAGAGTAGAGTAGAAGCATAACATTTTTTTTTTTTTTTTTTTTTTATCTATTTAAAAATCATAAATTATTCTATAAAAGAAATGAAATAAAGATGAAGATGAAAATAAATTAATAATTATATACAATCAATGTGAATCTAGATAAATATTTTTTTTTTTTTTTATACGCGTGATCCACAGAACACATTCTGTGAAGAATTATTTCTTGTGGTTAATTTCTTATAACTGGTTTTCTTTTTCTCTCTCTGTTTTACTTTTTTTTTTTTTGAATATTACCTGTTGTATATGCATTTGATTGGCATAAATTAGTTCATTTGGCTCATCAGAAACAACAAAACAAATATGCTTTAAAGATGATCAAAAAAAAAAAAACAAAAAAATCACATGAATAAAATCAGAAGAAATGTTTTTGTTTTCTTCTTGCTTTTAATTGGATGTTTAAAACAGAAATAAACATGAATTAAACGGCAAAAGGGTTATAAACATAATAATAATACGTTTGATATCAAAATAAAAATAATAATAATAATAATAATATGAAAGAAATGACATAATTTTTGGTTCTATATAAATGTTTCTTGTTAATTTTCTATGTTAAAACGATGTTAGTTTGTTAGTTAGTTAGTTAGTTAGTTACATGTCATGATTTATTTAACATAAATTATTTAAAAACATATCTATCGAAACATAAAGAAAATAAATAAACAATTTACACATGTTATATTCGATAGAAAACATGAATTATTCGTAAATATGTAATCAAGATGAACACATTTATTACCTTTAAAAAATAGTTTTCATTTTTATTAATATCTATAACTATCATAATTCATATTTATTGCTTGTTAGCTATAAAATTGAGTAAAATTTTTCTTTAATTTTTAGACTTTATTAAAAATGTTGAAATTGAATTTATTACTGAAAAAAAAATTTCAGTGATTGTCAAAGCTTTATGTGAAATTAGAGTAAAGCTTAGAAATTTTTTTCTATTTTCCATAAAAGTTTTTGTTGTTTTTAATTAATTAGTTTAATGTAATTATTCACTAAGTACGTTACTACTAGGTACGTTAGATACGTATTTTGTATTACAGGCATTAAACCTATTTAATTAACTTCGATAAATATAAATTTTTAAGAAATTTTGTAGAGTTTTTAAGCGTCAATTATTATTTGTTATTTGATAATAATTCATATAAATTCAGGATGGACTTTTCTCTTGTATTAATGCATTAATACATGATTAGTGCGTATATTAAATAATCTTGATAAACCAGCTGAATAAACCTACTGAAAATCCACTGCATTTATTTCATTGCTTTGGTGTAACAACGTATTATATTGGGTTCGATTCTGTTACTGGCTAGATTTTTTAGGAATAAAGCAGTAGTACAACACCACTCCCTTTAATTCAATTAATTATTGTGTTTATCCATTTAATATAAATTAGAAATAACTTGAGTTGGAATGTGTTTATATTTTAATTCCGGATTATTTTTTTTTAAAGAAAAGGTGCCGGAACTCAATTTTTATACCGTAAAAAAAAAAAAAATAACCTGTTTAAATCTCATAGAATATAAGGATAAATATGCTTATTCACTGTATCATAGGTTGTAATTGTTCAATATAATTAGCAAATACCATGTCAATATAAATTTATTAACTTGAGAATCACTGAAATTTTCTAATAAATATTTTAACCAATTAAAAATTATACATTGAAAATATATTTATTTTCATAATTTCTTATATTTATTTTAATATCACAAGAATTATTTATTTATATAATCAATATTTACACGCGTATCTTGTTAAACTAATAACACACAGGTAAATAAAAAGTTTTTTTTTTTTGATTGTTGATTGGAAAGGAAAATAAATGTTTTTTTTTTTTTTTTTCCATTTTTTTCGTATAATTTTGTTTATTTATTTTATCTTTAATGAATTATTTATCTTTTTTTTTTTTTTTTTTGCATCCATTAAATGATTTTTTTTTTCTTATCATTTTATACTTTCTTAATAATTATTATTCAACCGTTGAACACTTGTGAAAAAGTTCACTTTAAAGCTTTTTTTTTTTTTTGTGATTTTTATAAATTCAATTAATAAATTTAACTAGAACAGACTTGTCCAACCTGTGGTTTAGTAGCTTGTGAGCTACACGCAAGTTGTACAGAGATTATTTATTAATCCTATAATTGTACAAAAATGTTTTTTTTTTTTTTAATTTATCAAAATGATGATTAATCATTCATTTAAAATAATTAATTAATATTTTCGAATAAATATGCATTTTTGTTTAGGTTTTAGTAGATTTTTTAGATAATTTCTCTCACTTATGAGCCGTATTATGTTAATTTTCGTTAGATGTGCCAGATTTAGAAAATTATTTTGCTATTTTCTAGTGATAAAAATTGCTAATTTATAAATATTAATTTATTAAAAACAAATTATCTAGCAAATCTACTGCATAAATATTCAATTTTATAAATGAATTCGTTAAATTTAATTATAGATGACAACAAGCTAAGCTCTAGGTAAAATATATATATATATATTTTTTTTTATATAATTGAATTAATAAATAAAATAAAATTCCTGTCATAATGAATTAATTTTTATTTTAATAATTGACTTAAACAAGATTTTCTATTTCTACGTGCATTAAATCATGTTAACACATTTCTGGTAATAACGACCGTAACAGTGTTGTTATTATTATTATTATTATTATTATTTATAATTATTATTGGATAGGTGCGCTTTTTTTTATTTATATTTATATAAAATGTCAAGTTCAATAAACTTATTATAGAAAATAATTCAAATTTTTCAAATCAATGTCATAGAAGATTTTTTTTTTTTTTTTTTTTTTTGCTATTTGTTCTTTCAAACCCATTGGTATTTTTTGCCAAAATTATTTTCATTTTTTTCTTAAACATAATAGATTTTTGCGTTGTTATTATTATTATTATTATTATAAATGAGTTTATATACTGAGTACTTATATAAAGTAATAAATAAATAGACGTAAAAAAAAGCAAGCACAAGAACAAAATTCTTTGCTTGTTTCTTCTACGTATTTCGTTTCATTTTATTTCGCATTTATTTTTTTTTTTCGCTTAATTTAATAACATTTTATTTATTTTTTTTGTGGTGTTTTTAGCAATGTTTAGTGGCTTTTTTTTTTTTTTTTGCTGTTTAAACAGAAATACCAGTTTTTAATTGTTTTATTATATATTATTTTGTTGCCTTCTTCATTAAGTTTTATTATTTGTTATTATTGTTATGCAATATTAAAATAGCAAAAATTTTAATTTTTTTGTTTTTTGCTTTTACCGCCATAAATAAATAAAAAAAGAAAAAAAAAATACTTTTTACCAAGTACGTACTCTCTTCAATTAATGTAAGAAAAAAAGAAAAAAAAACTTCACAAGACAATTATTTTAAGTAAAAATAATAATAATAATAATCTGTATTTGTATATAAATCCGGGTATAATTTATTATTAATTATAACTTTGTTTGTTTGTTTGTTTGTTTTTATAAATAAAATAAAAACTGTTTTTAATTAAAATTAAAAATGTTTTGTTTGTTGTGTTTCCCTGCAAATTTCAATTATGACACATGTAACAAACATATATTAATTTGATTTTTATTTTTATTTATCTTTTTTATTAACTTGTACGATATATGATTAAAGGTGAAACATGTTTTGTATGTACGTTGTATGTAATTTAAATAATTTTTTATAACAATAACAATGTTTGTAATCATTCCAAAGTGTATTTAAAGGCGAGAAAATGTTTTTTTTATTCTTATTAATATAAATCCTGTTTTGTTTTTCTACAGTAAACCGGGACAGTTATGTAGTTTAAATTAATAAACGATAAAAAAAAAATCATCTTAAAAAATGTTTAAGCAAATTATATAAGCAGCACAAAGTAGAAAGAGTAAACTCCGCTACTCTACTATTAATAATGAAACGTGTAAATATCAAATGAATTAAATAATTTAAAGTGACTTAAATTTTACTGGCAGTTATATTCTTAGATAAGCGATTTTTTCGTTTAATTTCATTTTTCGGTTTTTCTTTGTTATTATCTATCTGTAAACAAATATTAATTGTTGACAATTATTGATTTTGTGTAAAGTTATAATCGGATGGTAGAAACGCAAATATAATTATCTTTTTTCTTTTTTTTTTTTACCTGAATATTGTAAAACCATTAAGGTGGTTTACCTTTACAAAATGATTATCATTATTCCATAAAATAAAAGTAAATATAGAAATAATATTTTTTTAATTATGTTTACCAACATGTGTTATAGTCAAATGATTCTCACTTAACTAAACTACATTACTGTGATATTTTATTTATTTTTTTCTTTTTTTTGTATGATTAATTTAAATTTAAATAGAGATTCAGAGAACCAGTTGGGTTTTTAAATTATTTTTTTTTTTTTTTCGTGAGTTATGTCGTCTTAAATTTGTTGGCAAAAATAAAAAATATTTTTTGTTTTTTTTTTTTTATCATTTTTATGGCGACATAATTCTAATGTCTGAATTCAATACTGGCTTTTGTTAAAAACTAGCACAAATTCAGTTAAGTTGGGATAATACGTTGGAAACACTTGATGGCAAAACACTTAACCTGTTTTCATATAAATTCCCAATAATAAAAAAACTGAGTAAAACTGAGTTTTTTTTTTTTTTTTGTTTATAATCAAATTTATTATTACACAGAGATATTTATGGAAAAAATTAATTTAATATGATGTAATAATAACATGGGTAAAACCAATAATTTAATAATAAATAATAATAATTTTTTTCATTTAGAAATGAATGAGGATTATTAAAACAGAACAGAATAGAACAGAACTGCTTAATTAAACCATTATAATCTAATTACGACATTTCTATTCGTTTTTCTTTAATTACATTAAGTATTAATAATAGATTAATAAAGTATTAAATAGATACTATGTTGCTTGAAAGTGTTTAATTATAATAATAATAATAATAATAAAGAAACGAGTTATTGACAATTACATTATGATTTCATCTCTAATCTTAATTAAAAAAAAAAAAATTAATTTTTTTTTTTTACGTTGGTTTATTTATTACTCTAATCACTTCCTATTCGTATTTATAATTTTCTAAATAAAATCTTTAATGAAAGATTAAATTTTATAACAGAAAAAAAATAAAAAAAAAGAATTCTAAATTTATATTTTATATAATTATTTATGTCTTCACCTTCTTCTAACCTTATTATAAAATACAAATACAAAAAAAAAAAAAGATTTTAATAACATTTTACACAGTAACGTCGTTTTTATGCTTTTGATAAAAAGAAAAAAAAAACAATTTCTATTTATCTAAAGTCATATTTCTTAAATGTTCAAAAAAAAAAAAAATAATAATTTTCTTTCTAAAATCTTTAAAATCAACAAGCGCAAAGATGTTGAGAAAAATCGTTTTTTTTTTTTTGTTTTTTTGAAGGACAAATAAATTTTTTTTTTTTTTTTTTTTTGCCACTTGAGTAAAATGTCACCGCCTTCACCCACGATACAATAATTTTTGTTTTTTTTCATTTTTTCCGTGTTAAAAATCTTTTCTTTTCTTTTCTTTTTTATTCAACTAATACAAAAAAAAAAAAAAACTATAAATTATAATAAATTATATGTTAATAAAAAGAAAACGAAAAAAAAAAAATTAACTAAATAAATATTCACTAACAAGAAAATAAGTAAAATTGATGAAAATTTTTTCAAAGTAATACAGGCGCGAGAAAATTGTCATATTTAATTAACCAAAAAAAAAATAAAAAACCATTTCATTTATTATTATTATTATTATTTAATATTTTATTTTTATTTCTACACACACTTTAAGGAGTTTTAATTCAAAAAGCATAAAGAAAATAGAAGAAAACAAACAAATCTCTGGCAGACAGTTTGTTTTCTGTTTTTCTCCTCTATTTATTTATTTAATTTTTTTTTTTGTATGATAAAATTTTGTGTCATAAGCTAATAAACGCTTTTAGTTATTTTTATAACATTTTTATTTTTATTTATATATATAATAATAAAAATAATAATAAGTAAATAGACAAATGGGTTTTGTTGCAAAAAAAAAAAAAAAATGAAATGATATGAAAAAGAAAAAGTTGGACACACGCGGTTGGAGAAATTTACTAAAATTTCGATTTTAATCTTCCGGCGAATTTAACGCATATTATTGTAATAAATTTTTAATCAAAAATATAAAATGACATCTTTTAGTTAAATAAATACAATTTTTTCTATGTTTTATTAATAATTTTACTTGATTTTCATTTTAAATCGAAAGCAACACTTCAATCTGTCTGTCGGATGAGGTTTTTCTGTTTAATAATTTTTTTGGTTATTATTTCTATTTGGATTAAATAATTTTTTTCATCTTTTTATTCTAATTGTAATACATTTATGCTGAATCATTTAGTTTTTTTTTTGTTCTTATTAATAATTGAAAAATGTTTGCTTTTTATTCAGGAATGTAAACCTGAATTTATTTCAAAATAGGATCTGATGGTGTGTCTTGCGTTTATATTAATTTACTACAAAGAGAATGCAGAATCATGCTTTTGAAACTCTTTAATAAACTCTAGATGAATGGATTTGTGGAAATTTAGAAAGAAATCTTTTCAACAAATCATTGACAAATATCTTTACGTAGCCTGATTTATCTGTACTGAGACAGAACCAAAAAAAAAATGGACAAATTAACGTATTTTGTTATGCTGCAATAGTCCCGACATATTTCTTTCTGACAATGCTTTAGTTTGGAGGTTCGAGACTGAACAAATATTATTTTTAAATGTAGATTCTTAAAAAATTGTATTAATCTTGTTTTAAGCTTAACTTAAAGGACCAGACTTTAGTTATGGCGAATTTAACTTATTTAAATAGTAGAAATTATGCCATAAATAATAGGTTCAAGGAAACATAGTGTTCCGTGTTTTATTTTTATGATAGAAATATAAGGGGTTTGTCTAAGGGTCTTGTCTATTCTTTTTGCAATATTCGTCGTAAAAAGCCTTAAATAATAATTTTAAATTCGTACGAAAAGAATTTTATGTTTTCTACTATATTGTCCCAAGTACAGAAGATGAATCTCATTTCGGTTTGCATCTCTGCACTAATTACATTTGTATTATAAGTTAAAAATGGAATAATTCATTGAAACAAGTGTATTTTTCGTTATTATTAAAAATTATTATTTGAAAATATCCAAACTGAGTGCTGTTTAATGCTTAGATAACGAAAGTGTTTATTATATATGTCTTATTATTTAACAATCTTATTAGTATACTTAAGAGTGTATTTATTATTATTTCTTTTCTTTACTTTTCTATAGTAAATTTATAAAATAAATATTTGTTTTCTGTATTATATATTGTAATATTTGTAAGATAAAGAAAATAACCTATGTCTATCCTTAAACAATTTATAATTACAGAAATTA
Source organism: Ptychoptera albimana (assembly GCA_961205885.1). Taxonomy (NCBI): domain Eukaryota; kingdom Metazoa; phylum Arthropoda; class Insecta; order Diptera; family Ptychopteridae; genus Ptychoptera; species Ptychoptera albimana. Next base: position 26,837,992 of record OY540803.1, read on the forward strand.
CCTGATTCATAAAATATTATATTACACACATATTGTTGTTGTTGTTTGTTTATTTGTTCGTTAAAGGCCAGGCGCCCCTGTTAAAGTCGGTTGTTAACTTAATACTTAATTATACGACAGTCCCTATTTCTTATTTTTTCAGTTTTTTTTTTTCTTTTGGTATTTTTTGGTATTTTTAATTATTGTTGGGATTAATTATTATTTTTTTTTTGGTTTTATTAATTATTTATTGATAAATTTGTATTAAAATTATCGATTTTTCATTATTTTTTTTTTTTATTTTTTATTATCATAAATAATCAATATTCGATTAGATGTACATAAAAACGTCATCAATTTATTTTTTATTTATGTTTAACATATGTTAACGTTTTTTTTTTTTTTTTTTTTACTTATTTGATAGCACCAAGTGTATGAATTCAGTTTTGTCGTTATCCAAATATAGTTATTTATGTGTTTATATTTTGTAAATAAATTTATTATTATTATTATTATTATTATTATAGATATAAATAAATAAAACATCATGAAACGCATGAGAATATATATTTTTTGTTTTGAAAAATATATTTAATACATGATGAAGATTCTTGTTATAAAGAAATAATAATAATAATAATAAAAAAAATAATGATGATATAAGTAGGAGGTGTGTATTATTATTATTATTATTATTATTATTATTGTATCAAACTGTTGTTATGATTTTATTATCATGAAACGACGAAACGTAATGAAATGAAATAAACAATTTTAAAGGCTTTATAACTTTAAACTTTAAACAAAAAATTGATGAAAATAAATTAATAAGAAACTAAACATTTCTATGCGTGTTTATTAGTAGAATTTCATCTCCTTTTTTTCTTTTTTTTTCTTTTTGTTGTTAATCATTTCATTCAGATCTCATTTATCTTTCTTTTCATTATTAAATCGGTTTTGTCTATTTTATATGTTTAGTGTTGTTATAACAAAACATATATAGTTTTATTTTTTTTTAAAGATATTTGGTTACGTTTACGTTTAATCCCTTTACCATTAAATTGTTTATCACTATAATCGGTTTTTTTTTTTTTTTTGTTTAATTTATTTATTTAAAACCTTTTAAAATCGATTAATGTTAATCAACTATTTGTTAAAAAAAAGAAACAAATCTTTTTAAACAACTTAATTATATGGATTATTTAATATGTTTTTTTTTTTTTTTTTTGGAACTACCGACTTAGACCTAGATCTAGAAGAGGTAGAGGGTGGAATTTGGTATCAATTGAAAGATATTAAAAAAACTGTTATGAAAATCCGTATGCCCCAAAAAAAAATTTCCATTACTTTTCCAGCAATCGGAAATGCCATTTTTTTTTGTAAGCCTTTGGAAAAATCCATATTAAAAATATAATTAAATTAAAAATCGACGAAAAGATAAAGGATAGTCTAATTAATAAATTGTGACTAAAAATTTTCCAATTTTATTTTCATTTTCCTCGTAATAAATTTTTGAAAATAATAATTTTTTTTTTTTTTTTGGTCATTCGTTAGTTAGTTTGTTATAAAAATGCACTAAAAAGTTTGACTGTGAATAAATGAATGAATGAATTAGTCATCAGCATGACTATCACTATCAATATAAATAAATTACATGTTTTTTTTTTTATAGCTTTAGCGTTAGTTTTTCTATTGATTATAAATTTGTTGTATAGTTAGTTTGCAATATCAATTAGTAATTAGAGGTCTAGTGGTGGTTTTTTTGTTATTATTGTTGTCGTCGCCGTAGTCAGTTTATTTTAATAAAAACAAATCAATTACAATTAGTGATAATAAATTTTAATTAAGTAAAACATAAAAAAAATAGTGCACTTAAAACATGATAAATAGATATAAAAAAAATAATAATAATAAAAACTGGTTTTGCATAGTTAAAAAAAAAAAAAAACATGTTTTGATATTGTGCAAATGGAATTTTAGTGTGTTTTTTTTTTTTTTTGATTATTAATTAATTAATTAATTAATATGGTTGTGTGTGTGTGTGTGCCATATGAAATAATTTATTTATTACTATATTATCTAGATAAATAGAATAATTTTTCATATAATCATCATAATCATCATCTTTCTGTTGCTGTTTATCAATAAGTCGTTTATTTTTGAATGTTTTATTAATCATTTTTTTGTTTGTTGTTTTTTTTTTTTTTTGTAATACAAATTGACAAGGCCAAATTAATATTAAAAATTAATTTTTAATATTATACAAGATGAAAAAATTGAATGAATTAACAAATTATAAACAAAAAAAAAAAATGTATTTGAAAGAGAGATGAGAGATTTTTTTTATTAATATTCTTGATAAACTGGTTAATAATGGTAATAAGGTTCATGATTTGCTTCTTTTATTAGCTATTTATATAAATAAATATAATCTTTAAAATGTGTTGAATTACATACAAATTTGCATAATTTAATGCATAAAGAAAAAATTCTATAGAAAGAATTTAACGAATATTTGCATGATTTTTCCTTAACCATACACCGGAAATTAACAACAATTTTTGTTTAACTATTGATGACACACTCTGTTTTCTCTGTTTGTTTATTTATTTATTTATTTGTTTTTAATTAATTAAATTTTTGTATTTAAATAGTTTTTGTTTTTTTTTTATTCTTTTATTTCTGTAATGTTATTTAAAAATAGTAATTAAATGTGGAATTTACTTGTAACAAAAATTAAAATTAAATTTTTATGTTGGGTTGTGTGTGAATTTTATTTTAATTATTTATTTTTTTTTTGTTCACTTTAAGAGAGCAACGAGATGCTGATTACAGATGTTGCAAATATGTATAGCTACGTATTTTTAATGTTTTTTTATTTAATTGTAGGATGGATTGATTTATTTATTTTTTTTAATTATTATAAAATCGGTTTTGCTTTTCGTTAGAAATTAATTAAAAGAAAAAAAATTAATATTTATTCACACTGTTACAACAGTTGCGTTGATGAGTTACAGTTCGCGTTTGTGTTCCATTGCTTCAATCCTTGCTTAACTGGAGTAAGTTTTTTTTTAGATTATCATGGAAATTAATTTAAAAATGCGGGCACACCATAATAAATCCAATGACAAATCAACATTTTAAAATTAAGTTTTCTATTTCATTTTTTTTTAATGAATTTTAATTTTGATTGATCCGCAAACAAAGTTGTTCTCACTATCGTTACATAAATTATAATTTTAGCAATTCCATTCAATTTATATATAAATATATTTCTGACACATTTAAATTAATACCGAAATTTATTTTGAATAACATAAAATGCATACTTATAATTGCTACATCGTTTATTTATTTAATTATTTTCTCATATTTTTTCATTCATTTCGCAGCTTGCAGCTAACAAATTTCAATTAAAATTGCATTTGTTTAATGAGTGAAAATAAAAAAAAAAAAAAAAAAAAATTAATTTTATTTTTAATAAAATTCTTAATTAAACATTTTTTTTTTATTTTTTTATTATTAATTAATTATTTATATTTTGAATATTATTATTTTGTAATGTTTTTTTTTTTTTGTCAATTATATATTTGTATACAGAATTTTAATGCTGTTGTCGGTTTTACTGGAAAAAATAATATTTTCTCTTTGCTCCTCTCATCTTTTCTATGTTTTCTTGTAATAAAATTGATTTATTTTTTGTATTTTTCAATTAAAAATTGTTGAAAATTTGTGGAAATTTCACAAAGTGATGTTTTACGTAGTTTTGTGTAGTTTCGTTGTTAATACAAATTTTTATTGATTATATTACACTATGCTCCGTTTATTCTTGTTTAATAATTAAAGAAAATTATTAATAATTAATTCTGTTGAATTTTAGGAATGACTAATTAACGATTGTTGTTGTTTGATTTGACTTTTTAAAAGCAAAAATTTATTTTGTAAAAAAAAAAAAATGACACAATTGAATTAATAATTTTTTTTTTTTCTTTTTATTTCATAAGAATTATGATAAATATGGACAAAAGCATAAATGAATAAAATAAAAAAAAAAATTAATAATTAAATTAAATTAGCAACATATTAAGTAAGCACACATGTTGTTGTTGTTGTTGTCTGTACAGCAAAACAGTATGGAAATTTTAATATTTTAATAGTTCCTATCCTATGCAGATTAGATTTATGATTAATAAAATTTAACCAGAATAAAAAGTGTAAGAATGGGTTGATAAACTGAATGATAAACCGAAAATTACTATGAGTCATTATTAATCATCAGCAATTGGTATTAGAAAAAATAATTTTTTATTTCTCTCTCTCGTTGTTTTATTTTTAATAAATCGAAGATGAAATTTTTTCATTTTTTTTTTTCTTTTGCTTTACTTGGCTTAACTTAGTAATAGTTTCTGTTTTTTTTTTTTTTTTAATTTAATTTAATTTAATTAATAGTTTATGATGAAAAGTAGTTCGCGCTGTCAAAATATGTCGGTTTTAACATTTACTTAGAATGAAATATTTTTTTTTTTTTTTAAAGAATTTTTCTTTTTTCCTTTTCTTTTCATTTTTATTTGTTAATTATTTATATGAGTAAACGTAATAAAAATTTGTTTTTTTTTTTTTTTTAATTTTTATTACTATTTTTAATTAATGTCAGTTGTTAATAATAAATTATATTTATTTATTTTTTCTGTTAATTAAATAATTTCGTTGTAATGCAAATGGTGCATTTAGTGAGGCATAGAAAAGCGACATGAAAAAACTAAATCAGAAAACTGTGTCCTGGCGCCTGTTTTCTTTGTTTAGGATTTAAATTGTTGTTTTATGTATTTTAATTAATTAATTATTATTTTAAAAAAAGATATTGAATCAAATCATTTTCAATTACAACGTAGAGTTAGAAGCATTCACCATTCATAACAATACTCAGTAAAAAAAAAAAAAAAAAGTCATAATTTTTCTGTAATTAAACTGTTATTTCCGTGTCTTAAAAATCACCTTTAACACGTAAAATAATAAAATGTTTTCAAATTGTTAATAAAAGGTTAAAACCATTGGTGAAAATAAGATAATAAAAAAAAAAAAAAAAGCGAAGATTTTTATCCATAAAAAACAATAAAAGCTTTAATTGTTTCTTAATTAATTAAAAATATTTAATCAATGTTTATGTTGTATCTACATAAAATAAATGTTGATTATATATTATGGGAATGAATGATTAAAAAAGGCAAAACAAGACATAATTTGTTAACACTTGACATAACTTAAAAGAAAAAATAATAATTATTTTTTTATCAATTATTCAATGTCAATGTGTTTACTTATAAAATGCTAATTAAAATTAATTTATTATTAATATTAAAATTGACTTGATGACACTAAATTCTATTATTGTATAATTTAATTAAATATTTATTTTATTGATTATTAATGATTTGATTGTGAAGAAGAAACGTTTTTATTTATTTATTTAAACAATTTAATATTTTTGTTGATGTTACTGATGATGATGATGATGTTATCATTTAATTCTTGTTAATATTTTATCCACATTTCAATTCAAAGTCAAAGTTCAATTAAAATATGTTTTTGTTTATTTTTCTTATTTTAATTCTTATTGTTGTCTGTTGTCTTCAGTATAAATATTGTTAAATGCGATTTCTTGTTTTGTGTTATAAAGAAAATACCTTTTTACCTATAGACACACTATTGTGTCCTATTTTTATTCGTTACATTTTTATAACCAATTTATTATAATAATAATAATAAAAAATTAAAGAATAAAAAAAAAAATAAAATAAATAAATAAAATCAATCTTAAAGTGTTTTTCCTTGTTATTGGTAATGATGTGTATTCATTTTTATTTATAATCAAAAATTATTCCCTATTGTTATTAATAAATATTTTATGTTATTTTATTTATTAATGAATGAATGAACACTTTATAGTATAAATAATAATAATAATAATAATAAAAATAATAATAATAAACAAAATAAAAGGAATAGAGAATAATGTTTAGAAAAAAATCTTCCATTCTTATTCGTAATTATAGATAAATGAAAACAATGAAAAAAGAAAGAATTTTTATTTTAAAAATAATTAAATGAGTAATATAATCAAAAGGTTTGTAGGCGTCTTTTCTCTTTCTTCTCATTTAATTTTCATTTCTTTTCTTTTTACTTAATTTGTTGATTTTAATAAATTTTTTTTTTTTTTGTTTTTTTTTGTTTTTCTATTTAATTAAAATAATACAAAAACGATTAACGAATTTAATTTAATTTAATTTGTATAAATTTATTATTTAAATTGATTAAACATTTTTAATGAAATTGATTAATTAATAAAAGGTTCGTTTAGTCGTATAGAATTTTATTTGATTGGTTTGTAATTTATCTGTTTAAACCGTAAACTCGACAGTAGATTAATGCTACAGGTGTTTTCAAGTGCTTTAACCCTTTGTTTGTTTGCTTTTTTTTTTTTTTTTAATTATTTTTTATGTCATTATTAAAAACGATTATATAAGTGATGTAAAAACAATTTTTATCTTTTAACCACAGATTTATTATTATTGGATAATAATTAAAGAATTGTCCAATGGTCAATGATTTTAATTTTTTTTTTTTTTTTCTTTTCTTTAACCACAAAATTTAATTAATTACCATCTATCAACCTACACATACGACATATAAATATTAATAACCTATATATTTTGCGGCTTTTTTTTATTAAAATAATTAAATTTATCTGTCTTATCGGGTCTTGAAAAGTACACAACAACAACAACAACGAAATTTCCGTGTATTTAATTACCGTACCACAAGTCAAGCTGAGTTACATTCTGTTAATAATTTACCTTTTTTGATAAAAAAAAAAAAAACAAAAAATATTATTTAACATAAATTAAGTCACCCAGGTATTTGTTGTATAAATATTTTTAAATAAAATAATTAATTTTCTCAAACTGCACAATCTAAAATATTCTTTTGATTCGTTACTTCTATCAAATTATTAGAAAAACCAAAAACAACGAAACGATATTGGAATATTGGAAAAGAACATCAAAAAATTCTCTAGGTTTTATCTGGTTGATTATTATCCAGTTTTCTATTTCTATTTAACAACAGCCCAACAACAATATTATATAAATGGAAATAAAAAAAATTTACTCTTGTTGTAAGAAACGATTAAAAAGTGTTTTTTTTTTTTTTTTTTTTTTTTTTAATGTGTTGCCCATCTGTCGACAATATAATATGACTAAATAAATAAATAAATAAATAAAATAAATAAATTGTCAACAGAAAACGTAAATGTTTATTTCGCATAATAAATTTGTGTGCGTGTGTGTGTGTGTGTGTTTAAAAATTAAAAAAAAAAATATTAAAATTTTATTGCAAACACACAGTAATAACATAAAAAAATAAATTTATACAAAATAGGATAAATTATTATTAGATGGTTGATTTGTCAGTGAAAGAAATAAAATGTTTAACGTTGATTAGAGATAATCATAGGCAAGTAAAACAGATAGATAGATAACATACACACACACACAAACTGTGACTGGTTTTAGCATTTAGAATTAATTTTTTTCTTTTTTTTTTTTTTTTTTGATTAATAATAATTAGCAAGAAGAGAATCAACGAATTTATTTGTTTTTACGTTTAATAAATAACCAAAGTGATTTAAATTAATTTTTTTTTTTTTTTTTTTTGATTTTTTGTTGTTTTCCTGTTTTCCTGTTTTGTTGCTTCTTTAGTTTTTTTTTTTTTGCTTTTCTTTACAACATAAACTATCTATACATACAACCGAATCACAAACAATGAATGAGAATGGCATTCGAAATATTTCAATTAACACACAAAATATTTGTTTCTTGTTACTTTTATGTGTTGTTATCGTTGTTAATTATTTTATATATTTTAATGTTTTATAAACAAACATTTCATGTTTCATGATGAACTTTTTTTTTTATTGTTTTTTTTTTTTTATTCATTATTCATTAAAAATCCAGAGTTTGTGTAAGTTTTAAATCAATGTTTTCGTAAGATTGTCCATCGATTTCTGCTTGTTAAATTTCAATATAAACATTTTATAACCGTAAAAGAGATAAATTATGGTCATCGGCGGAACATGAGACTTCATTTGATTGAATATTTTGTGTGTTTGAGGAAGTTTTCATTTTTTAAACTTAATTTTGTGTAGAATTAAAAATAGGGAAGAATTTTAAAAGGAATTTTTTTTTTATGTACGGTATGGAAAATTGGTGAGATTTGTTTTAAGCATATTAAATTTCATTTTCTTTAGGATTAGGGTTTGGATTAATAACTTAATCTGTCTGTGAATAGCATAAACAACCAAATTATTTAAAAGGATTGGATTTTAGGTATTTGTTGGCGTTAGTTCTGAAGGATTGCATATTAAATAATGCAAGGGAAAACAACGTAAGGCACGGTTTTATTTTACTGCGGTTTAATAGAAAATTTCATCTTGTTATGTTGCGGTTTGTAACAACTTTTCAATTATGACTTGTTCGGCTGTGTGCAGCTGATACGGCCCGGTTTTTGTACGCAGTTCTTTCACAAATAAATTATTTTAAAAACATTAAAAACAATTGTTTTTTGTTTAAATTTAACAGAAAATAACACAACCCTGTTAAAATAATTTTATTTTTATTTTTAACCAATGCATATTGCAATGCATCACAATTTTTATTTTATTTTTTTTTTAATTATTTATTTATTTATTCGTATTATTTTCATTCACAATATTTTATTCTTTCATCTTTTCATTTTATTATTAAGACAATATAAGTAGCAGAAGGAGAATCTTTTTTTTTATTTAATTAAATTTAATTTAATATAAAAGAGATGAAAATTAATAGCGATTTGTGTTTGTTTGTTTGTTTGTTTGTTTGTACGCTATGAAACCAAACATTATTTATATGCGTGTGTATTTTTTATTCTTTCTCTTCTATTTTCATTTATAAATTTAATTATTTATTTATTTATGTTTTTCTTATTATTTAAAAGTAAAGAAATAAGAAAAAAAAAAAAATCTTGTAATGTTTAACTAAAATAAATAATTAAAAGACGGAAGTAGCTTTTATTTCTTCGTTTTTTAATTATGTTAATTAATATTACTTTAAAGCAGCATGTTATACGATATTATTGATTATTATTATTATTATTTTCTTCTTTTTTTTTTATAAATTAATTAAATATCAAAAAAATTCAATAAACATCACTAATTAATATTATTAAATTATTTTACATAAGTTTGTTTTTAGTTTTGTTTTTTGTAAAATTATAATTACCGCTAATTAAACATAATCCCACCACAAATAACTTCATTTTGTTGATTTTTTTATTAAATTTATTTATTTTTTTAATTAATTTTTGTTTTTTTTGTTTTTTTTTTTTTGGTATCCTTAAATTATCCTTGATGTTTTTTTATGTTTTATATATCACGTTTATTTTATTTTTTAATTACTCAAAGCACATTATAACTGTGTAACACTGTTTAACTTGTCATAAGCAATAAATAATTAATTAATTAAATTCTAACACCATTCGTGTATTGCAACACATGATTAAAATAATAATAATTTTTTTTTTTTTTATATTAAATCAATTTTAAAAGCACAACAACCACAACACACCACACATGAGAATAGAAAATATTTCTTAATAAAAATCAAACGCACTATTAATTAATTAATTAATTAATTAATTAATTTTCATTAATCAATAAATTTTCTTGATTAAAAAAAATAAAAAAAAAACCAAAATTAAATGAATGAAACGGAGAAAAAAATTTTTTTTTTGTTGTCGTTTTTCTTAATAAACTGAGTTGAAAATTTTCGTGAATTTTATGTCTTCACAGCACCGTGGTCAAATGTAGACTGAGCAGTATAAAAAAACATTCAACGAAAATTACGCTAAAGGCGGCATGTTTAGTAAATTAAATGTAAAGTAAAAGGCATAGCGCAGAGAACAACAACAACAGTGACAGTGAAATTTCAATATAAATTTTTTTTTTTTTTTTTTTTGCCTTAATATTTTTCGTTTAAACATAGATTCTATGTGTAAGTTCAACGTTAATTAAATTAAATTTAATTAAATTAAATAAAAAAAATAATACATTTTAATCGGTAATAATAATCATTTAATATCTAATTTAATCAAAAATAAATTTAATAAAAGGCATGACTTAACGAAACATTTATTTTGCGTTTGTTGTTAATTTTTTTGTAATCAGTTTTGTTTTACTTTTTTCACTGTTGTTGTGATTAAAAATAAAAATAAAATTAAATCAATAAATGTAATACATTATGTTGTATGTTGGTGAAAATTAAAATTAATTATTTGTATAGTGTTTTACGTTGCTTATTTTAATTAATAAATGTTTAAAAAAAAAAAAATTGACAGGTAGAAAGGTTTTTTTTTTTCTTTTTTATTTTTTGATTGTGGTTTGTTATTTTAATAAACAAATCATGCATTTGTCAACGTTAAGTAATTAACATTATGTAGAGAAGAAAATTATTTTTAATTATTTAATTTAAAATTAAATTAGAAGTAGAAATGTGTACAGTGAAATAGGGAGGCAAAATAACAAACAACTACAACTACTACTTACCCTTTTCAATTATTTATTTACATATATAAGTAAATATATATTTTTATGTTTTAATACTTTTTATGTTTGCCTGTGTCGTGTCTGGTTTATAAACATAAAGTAATTTATTAACTTTTTGTTTTTTTTTTGCACAAAATTCAACAATAGAAGTCCTTTTTCGTCCTTACAATCGATACAACAACATGTTTGTATGTTATTTGTGTGATTTTGTTATCTGAAAATATATTTTATTTTTTTTTTTATGTTGCTGTTGTTGACTCAATCATTGTCATTTATTTCACATCCTTACATCCTAAACATTGTTATAATATATTTATATATTTTTGTTTCACTATATTTGATAATGTCAAATTAATTGGACTGTGTGTTGTTGTTTTTTATTTTTAAAATAAGTTTTTCTTTCTTTTTTTTTTTTGTACGAAATTTATGTATACAGACGACAAAATAAGTTTTTCTTTTTGTCATCCACTTATCTATCGACATATTCCACATATGGTTTTTTTTTTTTTTCTTTTTTTGTATAAATTATGTTTTAAATCAATATTCATGTTGAAATATATTTTTATTTTTTGTTATATGATTACAACATAATCACACTTGACTAACTGTTTAAACCCTTAAAAAGCATTTGTTATGTTTTGTTAAGATTAAAATACGTTTATTGATTATCAAAATGATTAGACAAGTTTTTTTTTTTTGGTATTATTATTTTGATTAAATAAAATTATATTTTATGTAATCATGTGGTTTATAAAATAAAGAAGAAAGGAGATAAAATTAAAACGGAAATATCATATTTAACACAGAGAGGAAAACCAATATTAATCGGCTTTTCTTTTCCTTTTCTTTTCTTTTTTTTTAATAAACCAAAAGTCTGAACCGTAGGCTTCATTTCATTTTGAAACATCGTAAATTAATTGATGGTACACTTTTCTCTGTGAGTTCTGTATGCTAACAAGTAGAGAATCTGGTAAAATTGATGTTTTTAAAAAATGTAATTAATAAAAAGTAATTTTAGTCCTGAATAAGCGGAACTGGTAAACATATTATTGGCCGTATTTCTAACGCAAGTAAATCTAATACGAAAGTTTTCGGTTTGAAACATATTTATAGGAAGCATTGGTGGTAAAACCACGAACGATTGCAAAGTATTACAGCTTGTATCAAAACGGTGTTTTATCCAATTTTTCTGAATCCTCCAATAAAATGATGTGAATAATTAGCTCTGCAAACTAATCAATTGCTCATTCGATTATTGAATCAGAACATTTTAACTAAACCTATTTTGGAGATGAAACGTAATCAGTCTGGAGTCGAACCAAATTAAAATCTAAAGCCAAACGACAAAAGGGAACATTACCCAAAAACATTCCGGTTTTACACTCTGATTCAAATTATTTTATCTAACACAAAAATTATTAAAAACAATAAATTCTATGCTTTCATCTTTTTTGCATATTTCATCCTAATATTTAATGATTAATTGGAATTCCCAACAGTTGTACACTTAATAATAATAATAATAATGTAAAATTACTTTAGAAAATGATAAATGAATATATATAACATGACTTAAACAAAAAAAAAAAAAAAAACAAAACAAAGAACGAAAAACTAATTCTCACCCACATTTTATTTTATTTAATTTTGTTGCTGTAACTTTTATAATTTTTTTTTCTTTTTTCTTCTTCTTCTTCTTTTTGTTATTCAATTGATTTATTTAATTAATTTAAAAAATTAAATTAACACATTTTATTTATTTATTTATTAATATATGCTTGACTTGATTTTTACATTACATAATTGATCGTTTTGATTTAATTATTTAATTTTTGTCTTACTTTGAAGTTCAAATCACGCATTTTAATTTAAAATTCCACCTACACCTACACACCATACCATGTAACTCTGTATAATTTTTTTTTAAATACATATTATGATTAGCTTTTAATACATATTACATGATTGTTTTTTTTTTTTTACCTTCTTTTTTTCTATTAATTTAAAATTTAAATTAATTTCTAATTATTTGTCTTTGTTAATATGGTCACATACAAAGTGTGTGTTATAGAATAAAACAATAAAAATAAATATTAATTCTATTGATGAATATGATTTGTAATCAAAATAAAGACAAAAAGGAAAACTTTTACCGGAAATTACCCTTGAAAACTTGAATAATATTTTGTATAAATAAATGTTTGGGTGATAAATATTCTGTTCTGCAATAAAGATGATACAATTTAACTTTGTGATCAGTGCTAAAGTTATTTTAACATAAAAAGTTAAAGCCTATGTTTGGGACTGCTGTTGTTATCACGTTTTTTTTTTTTTTGGAATAATGGATACTAATAACGCAATAAACAAAGTGTGATCCATGACAATCAAAGGATTATTCAATTTTTAAATTCCTTTCATTGATATTAACCCTAACGGGTTTAAGACGCCACGATGTTGTTCTATGTGAATATAACAACTTTTGATACCCAAATTATCAAAAAATGATCAAAATATCATCGTACTAGCGAATCACTGAGATTGTAATCCTTAAATGGTAAAGAAATTCTCCAGACACCTAATAATCTTTAATTTTCTTTAAGCTAAAATACATTAGATTTGAATTCCGGAGTTATAAACCTGACTTCCGTATTAGAAATATCTAGCTACTGTTGAAAAACAAATTTTACCATCACGGTAGGTGAAACTACTGGTTATACGATTAGAAATGTTTCGTATAGAATCTTAAACGGTATGCCCTGTAGCTTTGATTTTTTTTTTATTATTGAAGCAAGTAGTGACGGAAAAGCATAAATAAAATCGGACACCGTTTGTATCTTTCATTATAAATTAATTCTGTTTAAAGATGACCAAATGCTACATTTCACTTTATTAAACTCATTCAATCTTATATTTAATAAATTCAGGTGATTTATCAACTTATTCACATACTGACTAAAATAAATGTGCTCTAAAATTTCAAGAAATGACAAAATATTTTATCGATCAGAATGTCTTATAATTTATTTACCTATGTAGAGTATTTTGACTTTAAACTATTCTGTCACTCTGTTAATTGTATCAATTTTCTCTCATGTCATCTTTATTTAATTTATAACAATTCTGTCTTGTTTTTACCACTAAATTAATATGCAACAATCGGTAAAGTGTTATAAAGGTTGCGACAATCAGTTTTTCGTTTTATTTATTTATTATATTTTGTCTGAATATGTTTGTAATGTGTGAACAATATATTATTAATCAAGTTATAGAGGAATTATTTGATTTATTATTATTTATTATTAACGAAGAGTTGAAATTAAAATGTGAACCAATCCTGAACTGAACTAAACTGAGGCATTGACTTAAATTTTTTTTTTTATTACCTTTGGTCGTTTTCTTATCTTTAAAAATACAATTGAGGAGGATTTATTTGTTTATAGAAATAAAAAAGAAGAAGAATACACACTCCAATGGGAAGAAGAAATAAACATTTTTTTTTTCCATTCCTTACGTTATTCTCATCTAATTCACATAAATTTTTCTCTTTTATTACCTTTCGATTGTTTATTATATCGAAAAAAAATGTTTTTTATAGATTTTTTTTTTTTTACTAAAGATTAAATAATTTTCTCTGCTGTTAATATTAGTTGGTAATCTATATGTAAAATGATTTTTAAATTATGATTATGTAATATAAACTTTATGTTTGTTATTGGAAATGTGTGGAATTTTTAAGCTTAAATTTGTTTTTAATTGAAGAAATAACGTCAAAATAATTAATAATGCAAATTTTGTTTGTATTCAAAAAGTGCTATAAACTGTCGATACTTTCACTTAAGTTTTGTTTGGAGAAAGGAAGTTTTTTTTTTTGTTTTCCTAATTCATTAAAAATTAAAATAGTGCAGATGACAGATTTGTTATGAATTATTACCAATAATACAATACAACAGGCTAAATATTGATTAGTATCCGTTTGGTAAATAAAAGTTCCCTATCTTCCCAAATTAATGTACAGTTGCAACCGCGTATTAATGGATAATGAACAAAAAGCCATTTAACCACCATGACTTAAATAACTTTAATCAGCACTTCACTCATCAACACAAAGCACAAAATTTTCATTAAAAAAAAAAAAAAAAAACAATCAATAACTGTGTTCAACCAATTTTTCATTATTCCATTGAATTTGTTATTAAAATTGTTTTAATTATAAAAAATGTCATTGTGATTTTATTTGTATATACCCCCCTACCCAATCTAATTATCAATATTTCACAATCAATATAACGTTGAAAACTGTTTACAAAAACGTTCACCAACGGTGCATCATGGTTCATTTATTCCATAAAATTTCTCTAGAAAATTAAAATTTAATTAACACATTTATTTGTGTAAAGTAAATTAATTTTCCAATTATTATTTATTTATAATTGGTGTTACTGTGTGATTTATATTTAATTAAAAATATTGTCGTTAAATCATTAAAGTTTAATCCATAAATTAAGTAGAGAATAAACAAGTGAAAGAAGATAAAGATAAAGATGATGAAAAATACTGTAAATAATAATTTATTTTTTTTTTCAAGCTTCATTATTTATTTATTTATTTATTTATTTATTTATTTATTTATATGATGTTAAAGAAATAAATTAAATTATTTTTTTTTTAATTAACATAAATTGTCGTGCGTATAAAATTATATATATGGTGCTCAATAAGGTAAATAATATAAATTAATTAATAATAATTACGCCATTTTTGACATAATTGTGTAAAAGTTTTGGATAATGGTCGTGTGTCACATGTAGAGATTTTTTTTCGATTCAAATTTGGTCTAAGAGTTCTTTGATTTAAAAAACGGTAGACACAGTAGAAACTTCAATGTGTGAATCTTTGTACAGTGGAATAATACGTAAAGGAAAATTTTTTGTTTTTTATTTTTTCATTGATTGTCAGTTTTAAAATCGATTTAGTTAGGTTTTTTTTAGTGAAAATAATGGATTGTGGTCTATTCTCTTGTACGAATAAATAGATTTCTTCCATTATCATATAATTACATGAAAGGAAACTGATAGAACAATAAAAGCCACAGAAAAGAGCCATAGAGTATGGATTTTGGTTTCATTTCAAAGGTTTTATAACATCGTAGGGCAAATCCGGTGAGTTGTTAAAACTTCTAAAATTTGCATAAGAAACTAATAATTAGATTAAAATCGAACAAAATAAGTATTGTGTAACCTTTATGCCTTGGTACGATTTCAATACCAATAATTCCCACTTTATTTCATCAAAACATCCAGTAATCGAATACCAAAAATGCTTCAGCACTTAATATTTCTACCATTAATACAAGTCTTGTGTCTGTATTCCGTTTAAAATATTGTCTTAAGTGTGACTAAAAATATTAAACATGTTAATAACAAATGCGAATTAATAATCCATTACACATAATTATCGAATTTTATCTTATTAATATGGATTTCAGTTAACCACGCAAAAATTCCATTTGACTGACATTCAAAAGTAAGAAAAAAAAAAAACTTTTTAATTTAAAACAAACTCCACCTGTACAACCTTCAAAACTTGTATCAATATTTACTTTAATAAATTTACAAAATCATTAATAGAAAAAAAAAGAAAAAGAAAAAGAAAAAATCCTTTTAAAAAAAAAAAAAAATTATTTCAATGTTTATGCAAAATCAAAAAGAAGAAGAAGAAGAAGGAGAAAAAGGCAATTTAAAGTTAAAATAACTCAATTAGATAAGAAAGAATGAAAATAAATTCGGTAACAATATGTGCGGTGTCGGTGTCAGTATCGTTTTCGTTGTCATTGTTTTGCATTACCTGTCCAAACTATTTGTAAATTCAATGAGTCAACAATTATGCGCTCTAATAAAATAAAACAAAAAAAAAAACATAAAATTTCCATTTGAAATAGTTTTTTTGTTTTTTTTTTTTTTAGTAAGTAAAATATTTTTTTAACAAAAGAAAAGATCGAGCCCCACACGACATGTTGCAAAGTGGAATTATTGAATTTTTTTTTTTTGGTATTTTGGTATTTTGTTAAGAATTTCACACTTAACCTTTTTTCTTTGTTTTTTTTTTTTGTGTTTCTTGTTTGTCTGTTTTGGAAAATTTAATTCACACTAATAATGCCAACAGGTTGGGTTTATAACTTTATTCTTTTTTTCGATACACACACACTAATGCACACACACATATAATACAAAACAAAAAACAATTTGAATTGAATGAATGAATGTGTACCGTAGTGATAACGAATAAGAATTTATTTTGTTTGTTTAAAATTTGTTTAAAAAAAAAAAAAACAAAAATCCACTTATGCCGGATATTGTAAATTAATTAAATTTTAATTTTCTTGTCTTTTTTTAATTTTTGTCATTAATAATAATTATTGTTTGTATGGATTTTTATTATGGTGATTTATATTTTAGCTGATTATTGTGATAATAGCCTGACAAACCTTTAATAATGTTTTGATTTTTAACGTACCTTGGGGTCGGTTACGTCTATAACCGACCTTATAAACTGTACCTGCCCTAACGTACCTTTGGGTTGGTGCCTAGCATAGCTCACCTTACAGTCTGTACCGGCCCTAACGTACCTTGGGATCAGTACCTACCATAACTCACCTTAGAGTCTGTACCAACAGTGACGTTCCTTGGGATCGGTACTTACCATAGCGCACCTTATAATCCCAAAAAAAAATAATTTAATCATCCCTTGAACTAAAATAAATCTTACAGATCAATAGCTAAGTTCTAAACAACCCTTTGTCATCATAGTAACAAAGTTTACGAAATAAAATAATATTATTAGACAGCCAATTGTATTATAAAAGAATTTGTTAAGAAGTTGGTAATAAATGTTTGAAAGAAACGAAGATGATGAAGAAGAAAATAATAAAACCCCAACGTATAAAGCATAATATGTAATATTCAATCCATCAGAGCCGTTGTGAACAATATACGGCGCCATAGACCTTCATTTATAAAACTTTACCCTTTTTTTGAAAGAAAATTACAACAAACTGTGGTACGATTTTATGGATGAATGTGATTAAAATCGTATTTGAAGATAATTCACTGTTGCTTCTTGATATTATTTGGAAAATCTCTCTCTCAGAATTGTTTTATTTAAGCATGTGGATGTGTTTTGGTTTTGGTCATTAAATTTTCATTTTTCAATTGTCAATTTCGGTTCATACATTCGCATACATTTTAATATTACACCATCAAAGCCTACTGTTTTAATTTAATTTTTGCAATACTGTATGACGCTTGTCAAGTTTAACGCCTATGGCGACAGGCTCGTGATCTCCTCTATCTTCACGGCCCTGCTATATCCATCAGTGAATTAAATCAATTCGATTTCTTTTTCATTTATTATTATTATTATTATTATAAGCGGACATGGGATGAGAGTAGCTAAAGATAATAACAGAAGCAGTAGCAGCATAATAATCATAATAATACAATTTTTTATTTTTATTTTTATCACTTAAACAGACTTTAACTGACTCCCCCTCTCATGTAACAAAAAAAAAAAAAAATTTTGTTCTTCCATTTTATTATTTATTAAATGAAAACTCAAAGTTTTTGTTTTTTTTTGTTTTTTTTTTTACTGTTGTTGGTGTTGTTCGTTCATCCCTTACATATTTGTTACGCGACATCATGTCGCTGAAAAAAAAAAATTTTTTTTTTCCTTATTCATTTCCTTTGGTTTTTCCTGTGTTCTTCTATGTTTGGTTTTATAGTGTTTGGTGTGATGTCGTTTTGCTCGATCTCTTTATGCTGGAAAATAGATTTTCTTTTTTTTATTTTTATTTTTTTTATTTCATTTTATAACAAAAGATTTTGTTGTTGTTCCTGGTCGATTGGTTTGTGTCTCCCATACAATAGTGAATACACTTGTAGCTAATATAATTGTGCTGCCTATGCATAGGGCTATGACACCCTAAAAATGTATAAAAAAAAAAAATAATAAAAAAAAATTTAATCGACAATAAAACCATAAAAAAAAAAAAAAAAAAATCAAATTTTAATTTATTGTTTTTTTTTTTTTCTTTCTTTTTTGATTTAATTTTTCTTTTTTTATCTATTTTTCTCTTAATCATTGTCTCATGATCAATCTTTGCTGGTAAGCGTGGTTATTCTGTGCGCTTCATAAATTGCCTTGTTAGGCTCTCGGTAAAAAAATGTTTTTTTTTTTTGGAATTTTATTTATTTTCTGTTTTTTTTTATTATTGTAGCGTTACGTTGATTTCTGTAGATTCCAGAGTAATTTAGTGATCTTTAAACAAAGTTGAATATAGATACGGTGAATTCTATTTTGTCTTGTGTATTTTTTTTTTTTCTTGTTTGCAATTGCTCTTATCGATTATGACCCTTTATAGGATTGGATTTAAATAATTTGTGAACGTTAGCTATAAAGATTTTCGACTTTCTGAATATTATTCGTAGCGATTTATTAAAGAAATTGTAAAATCCGTGTCATTGCGGCAATTTAATTCGGAAACATACATTCAGGAGGTAGAACTTATTTTGGATCTGTTATTAAAATATTCGTAGTTCCTGTTTCTAGATTCGAAATTGTATTAGTGCTAGTGCAATAGTAAGAATAATACCTTAGAATAAATCGTAGAGTCTCTAAATATTCCGCGCAAATTTGATTAAGATCTCTGCTTGTGTTATGACAAAATATTTCAATTGAATAATTGTCACTGTCCTTCATTTTTTAGCATACAGATTATCCAATTGATGTGTTGATCTAACTTTTAGAACAATTAAGAATAATTAAATATTTAGTTACGTAATGAAAAATGATTAATACAAATTTCGCAAATGTACGATACACGTAGTATCGTTAAATCAAAATATAAAAACAGGAAGGAAATAATTTGTTTTCTGTCTTTATTATTATTTAACTGATAATAATTTATCTTTTAATTATTTCACAGAGGCAAGAAGTCACGGTGTTGGTTATTATGAATTCTCAACAAATGAGCAGGAGCGTCAAGAGCAAATTAAAGAGTTGGAGAAAATACGTGTGGGTACATTAAATGCACAGAAACTACGAGAAGATCAACGATTAAAACGTGAAAAATTAATTGGTGATCGTGTTAAAGCAGCAAAAAATCGTCAACGTGCTCGCTTAGGTTTGCCACCGGAGGAAGGTAAAAATCGAATTTATAAAAGTTGTCTCAAAAAAAAAAATTATTTTATTAAATTTTTCATTTAAATAGAAAAGGAAGTGGAAACCGAAGCACCGCCTGTGTCAACGGATGCTAATGATGAAGCGGAGATAAAAAATAAAAAGAAAGAGAAATTGCTTGAAATGGAGAATCAAAAACGTGAAGAGGAACGTCAACGTTATATAAGGCCATGGGATAAAGGTAAAAGTGGTGTCGCTAGCAGTTCGCATAGAAAAAGTAAAAACCGTAACACAGATGATGAGGACGATGATGATGATTCGGAGGAGGAATGGAAATATAAAATAGAACGAGAACCAATGTCACAGGAGCAATGGGTAGCGAAAAAACGTGCCGAACGTAATAAAGAATTTGCACCGCTTGACATACCCTTGCCAAATAGTAAGAAGCAAAATACTTTTACATCGAAAGGGCATGCTATTACTCAAATGGAAATAGATGAACTGCCGACGGAGCATCATACATTATTTTTCACATCGAAAAAGAAATTCGTACCGAAAAATACTCTCGCTACAAAAATACAAAATGAACTAAGTGAGGACGATGATCAGAATCAAAATAAAGCATCACGCAAGCGTGCAGAAATTCCGCCACCACCCACCATGGAGTATTACGGTCCATCATCATCATCCGCACATAAAATACGTAAATTCGATAAAATTGATAAAACCTCTTTAGAGCAATCTATCGAAGCTGGATTAAAGTTTGTACGTGATCAAGTTGACAAAGGACAAATTGGCACTAAATCGAAATGGGCAGCAAACACAGATTATTAAATAGGGGAAACAATTTTTTCTTCCTTTTTTTTTTTGTATGAAAAATGAAACAAAATAAAAAATTATTATTTAATAAATTAATTAATAAAAAAATTTAAAAAAAAAAAATTTATTTAATTAAAATGTCTTTTCCCTATGCTTATGTTAGTTAACGGAAAGCATAAAATTGTGCACGGAATATATACTGTTTACCGGTAAAACCAACACACTATAAACACAAATCAAAATACATTTTATATCTCCATGCGGGTAGAATTATTATTCTTTCATTTCTTTTCTTTTAATAAATAAACTAATTATGGGTCCCAATTTTTTAATTTTTTTTTATATATATTCAACAATAGTTGAACGAAAACGCATTTTACCCTCTTATTCATAAAAAAAAAAAATGTCTTTGTTACTCTTAAAAAAACATAGTTTTACCACCGATTGAATTCCACCGGTAATACAAACAGTGATTGGTTAAAAGTATAGACATAGTTGCTGTTGTTTTAAACAAAAGCTACAAGACATTAATTCAACCAATCAAAAAATGACAAATCGGCACAATTTTACAGTGTTTTTTTTTTTTTTTTTATTCAATCACATATTAAATTCTTTTTTTCAAAATTTTTAATAATTTAATATTTTTTTTTTATTAATTAATAACAATAATTCAATTGTTTAAGGCGAAATAAGAAGATTTAAAAAAAAAAAAAAAAAAAAAAAAACATTTATTTAATTATGTGTTTAATAAATTTAAATTAATTAATTAATTAATTAAAAAAGAAACAAAAAAAGAAGAAAAAATAATTAAACACAACTACAACAAATAATAAAAAATAATAATAAAAATAATAATAATTAAATAAAAAACGCGTACATAATTATACAAATATATAAATTAAAAATAAAAATAAAAATAAAAAAAAAAAATTAATTACAAATTAAATTTCATATAAATAATTTTGGTTTTATTATGTTTGTTTGTTTTTTTTTTTTTGCCTTTCTTTTGCTAACTTTAAATTTGACTTTTTTTTTTCTATTATTATTCTTGTTTGTTTTATTTCATTATAATTAGTAATTAATCAATTAAATAATAGTAATAATAATTAGAATAATAATTAATTGAGAGTAGAATATTATTTATTTTATTTTATTTTTGTTAAAATTATTTGATTAAAAGAAAAAATTCTGAGTTTTTTTTTTTTTTCTTTTCTTTTCTTTTTTTCTTATTTATTATTTAATTAGTATTTTATTTATGTTTTTCTTTTTCATTGTTTATATTGCAAGACCAAAAACTGATACAATACAGTACATTGTTTTATTTTCCCAGCGTACAGTACACGAGCCATCAGTTTCATTATTCCAAAAGCATGAACTTGCTGTATGAAGGCCAGCACCATTTTTCTGCATTATCATACACGTTACTAAAATAAAAATAAAAAAAATCATTTTTTTCAATTATAAATGCAATTTAATTTAATATTTATTATTAATTATATTATATAGCTTTTATGCAATTTTTGGTGTAATATTAAACAGAGCAACAACAAAAAACAGCAGCAGCAAATTATTTAATCTCTATACGTTTTAAGTGCCAAGTGCGTTTCAAATTGCCATTCACAGGCCATTAAGAGAGCTCTAGTATTAAATACGTGATTAGCAACGTTTCTCTAAACGAAATAAATCTCTCATACGTAGTTTATAACATTAAAATATGTAGCAAATACATTTCCATACAACTCTTGAATTTAATAAACACTCGAATGTTTACCAATAAATCCAGTTTATTAATCACAATAAATACGCAAAAAAAAACTAAAGAAACATCTATCAGTACCACATAAGCAAAATTATTGTTAAAACAGCTTTAATTACGTAAGTAATCATCAATAAAAAAAAATCGATTGAAACATGTATGAAACTTACAATTCCCTGTTTTCCAATAAAATATCATCTCGCAACAAGAAATTAATTTAAATAACAATTAATACCGCAAATAAAACAATGTAAAGACACGTCAATGCATTAATTAATATAGCAAACAACCGGCGAACATTTTATATACAAATACAGATAATTTTGATTGTGAAATAAAGTTCCTGTATGGTTAATTAAATTTCGCAATTTAAACCTTTTTTATTAAATTCAATTAATAAAACACATGTGTGTCACCGTCAAGCGGTAAATGTAATGCTCCAAAAATGTTTTATTTCTAGCATATTTTGTATTGAAAAAACATTCTTGAAAATAATCAATAGAAAATAATAATAAAAAAAAAAATTTTTTTTTTTTTTTAAAGAAACTTTCTCTCTATAGTACCGAACGACACCATATTAATGTTTTTAACTTATTACAAATAATTAGATTTTACCATATTATTTATTATGAATTGATTATATTTAATAAAACACAAAGCGAAAATAATAAAAATTCCACAAATATAGGAGAAAGAAAAAAATTTATCTATTTTACCTATATATTTATATGGTTTTTGTAGTTTTGTTAAAACACCTAAACATGTTTCTACTACAGCACCCGTCCAATTATTTACTTTATCATGTTGATATGCATTACCACCAATTGTTGTTTCGATTGCCTCCTTAATAATTTTACTAACATCATCGACAACAAATTGATTCTAAAATTAAAAAAAAAAAAAAAGAAATAAAATGTTATAATCATTAAACAACAATAAGCATTATTAGAATATATAATATTTTAATACCTCTTCTCTTGAGTCATCCATTATTTAGTTTATTTCTTTTATTTTCTTTTTTTAATTTCAATTCTGTTTTATAAAAATATTATTTATTTATAATTAAATCAAGACGTTAAATTTTATTTCAAAAAAAAAAAAAAAAATTAAAAACAAAACACAAATTATGAGTAATCAATGAAAAATTTCGTTAACCTAGCTGTTAGCAAATATATATAATTGACGTTTATATATTTTTTTTGAATATTTCAAGTTCATCGCATGAAAATTCACCAAGTATTTCATCAACAATTTATTCAGCAAAAGAAAGGTTACCAACATAATTTATTTTCATTTAAAAAAATATTATAATTTCCCAAAAGATGGAGTTAGTGTAATGTATAACAAAAAGAATGATTTTCAATTACTTTCAATTTTTATCGTTAATTAATAATTTATATAAATTTTATTAGTAATTAATTAATTTTTGAAAGTATTATAATAGAAATAAATAATATAAAAATATGGCATTAAAGATAAGAAATATATTTATTTTCTCCCTTCTAGTATGGAATACTGCAATTAAACGCAGCACAAAGGCCTGACACTAAAAAGAAAATGAAAACGAAATATTATAAAAAATTCTTATGAGAAGATATGGGACGTGATTCGCTTACAATGAACTTTTTGATTTATATAAACTTCTTTATTTAATATCTCTGCAAAATGTTGGTGACAACGAATATATGTATTTTCAATATCGTCTATATGACTGCATTCATCAATTGTTGTATCAGTTCCTGAATTAATATATTCAGGTTGTTCAACAATCCCATAAATATTATTCCATTCATCTCTTAACACCAAAATTAAATGTAATAATTGTTGTATCCCTAAACGTATATCACTTCCCTCATCATTTTGAAAGCAATAATTTATTACCGTTTTTATAAATGAATCATGTATTATTATGATATCTGATAGTTTCTTAGCATTATTGATTTTATAATCAAATTCAATTCCCATTGACTGTAATACCTGAGTCATTAAATGACCATGTATGCATTGTACAGCATATAACATCCAAAATCGAAGCATTGCTAAACGTTTAAATATAATATCATATATGGTAAATTCTCTAAATGGTGGACGTTTCTTATATGATAATGGAAATCGAAGTTTTTCTAATGTCCATAAGCCCCATTTCACTTTTAATAAAAATCGAAACACTAAAATTCATTAAAAAATTAACTAATGCACCAACAAAAAAATTAATAATTTAATGCGTTTTAATACCCTTATTATAGTCCTCTAAATTCTTTTCATCAACCATATTCATCACATTATTTGTACTATTATAATGAATAGTTATATTATCAATAGCATCTATAACCTTAATCGATTCATATTTACAATCTGGTGATATCTCAACTTTGAACAGTGACAAAAGATCTGAATATTTCGAATAGATTATACTACTATCCAGGCGTAACGTCAACAAATATGTACTCGCCCAATTATTTCCAGATTCAATCTACAAACATACATTTTATTAATGCCAATAATTATACAAATAAAAATTATTAATAATTACCTCTGTAAACAACGATGTATAAAAATGATGCATTAAATCGCTGGCTTCAAGTAATAATACTTTTCTTATATTTTGTAAATGTTTAAACACTAAAAACTCTTCCTTATACATTTTAATAACAAATTGATTAGCTAATGAGATTTTAGATTCAAGTAATTTAGATAAAACATCTAAAATTATATGTTCAAATGGCAGAATAGTTTCTGATGCATAATTAAGCCTTAAAACATACATTTTATTAAACTTTTATTTGTTAAAAATATCAAAATAATTGGTAATTGAATTATTACCTATCATAAATATCATAAGAATTATTAATATTAAAATGTTTACTGGTGTCTAAGCTATCATTAGGAGAATTAGCACTTTGTATCAATGTTTCTTCAAATGCAAGTAAAAGTAATTCATCACCATCAGATATTTCATTTTGTAATTGTTCCAAATTTATTTTATTTTCATTAAAATCTGTATAATCTTTAGTTTCACATGATTCAATTGCATTAAATGCTACTGGATTAAAAGTTGCTATTGCATTTAATACATTTTCAATAAATGATTCATATAAATTGCTTGAGAATTCTGATTTTAATATTAATTCGTTAATACGATCTAATAAATGTAAAATATTTAATGAATAACTAGCTTCCAATGAATGATTTATAATTAATTTAATAAATGAATTATTTAATATTGTCTTCTTAACATCAAATGATTTTTCTTTACATTTGATGTATAAAAATTCTGAAAACCCTTCCGTTGTTTCCAATAAAGGACTAAAAAAAAATTAATCAAATTACAAAAATATATTATAAAATCAATTGATAATAACTTACTTTTCAATTAAAAATTCATTTCTCCAATCTTCAAGTCTTCCTTCTGTCCACCAAACATCAATAATTCTTAAGAATGGACGAATACTCTTCAAAAATATTACTATTGCTAGATTTGTTTTTTGCGATTTATTAGAGTCTTGTATTTTTGTTAATAAGCCAACAATGAGGTAACAAGAACAAATGTGTGCTAAATAATAAAACGTTCAAAAAATTGAATTGTTAAGAACCTATATTTTAAAATGACTTACATGGATATTCATTCCAATCTAATATACTCAATACGTGTATATTATTTAATTCATCTAATAAATTAAAATATGGTTGCAATTCATTATACAAGCATAATATTGTAATCATATTTTCCTTTGGCTTTTCAATCACTTCCTTTTCTTTTTCAATTATGAATTCATAAAATGGTTTTAACAAATCTTCTAAACTATCAACATAACTCTCGTACACATGTGGAATACGATTTGTAACAGTACTATCATTTATTTCATTACAGAATATTTGAAATTTGTATATTATATTCATGTACTTAATATAGTATTTTAAGAATTTTTGTATACCAATCTAATAAGTAAAATAAAAATTAACTTCTACATTAAAATTAATTTTTTGATTATAAAATACCGTCGTTGTACTAGTTAATGAAACATCTTTGTTGATAACTATTTGATTATTTTCGATTAAAAAAAATTTACAATTCGTAGGGTTTATAAACATCCAAAATATTTCACGTATTAAACAGTATTCCGATACAGTAGCAATTTTTTCCACTTTCATTGAATTATTTGTAACAGAGGATAAATGATTATTCCTAATAGAAAAAAAATCTTATAGAAAATTAAGTCTTTGTTTCAATTAGATTATATTTTACCATATTTCACAGAAGCTAGCGTTATCGTGAATTGTTGTTACTTTACATGTTGTTTTATCATGAAGCCACCAACTATGCTGAATATTTGTATATAACCATTCTTCCGACAAGGCACCATCAAATTCAATAAAATGTAATGGCTTTTGAGGTGGTTGAATAGGGTTTATAAGACTAATTTGTTGATTCTTTTGATTGTGTGCAACATTTGTATCATCATTTTCGAAATTAATAATTTCATTACTCTCTGAATTGCTCCAATCCTAAATTTGAGTCAGCAAACAATAAATTTTGTATTAACCAATTATTACATTAATACTAACACTTAATATTGAACTATTATCGTTATCCTCAACCTGTGATAATATATTATCTTCCTTTAGTAAATCAACCCAATAATCTTTTGTTTCCGTTAATTCCACATCTTCTTCTTCTTCATATATTAAAGGAATTATTGGTTCAACATTTTCTTGCAATTTTGTAATTAAGGCTCCAACAGGATTAAAAGATAAATTTAATAAAAGGTTTATTATGGACCATTGTATATCTGTCTAAGAAATTTAATATTTAATGTTAACGAAATTATTCTAAATTTATTATTTAAATTAAATACTTCATAGTGCTCTGTACAAAGTGGATGTACAATAAACTTTTCAAATAATTCTCTTAATACATTTGCATAATGTTCTTGATTAGAAACAATAAACTTTTCACATAAACCATCAATTCTTCTTCTAATTTCATGACTGTTGACAGAAATATTTCTGTGATGTTTCATAATTGACCAGGCAAATTGTTCACATAACTCATAATTCTCCTCAGATTCCTAGAGATTTTATTATAATAATATCAGTTTAATTTTAAAATTTTATTGCAAAATATAAAATCTTACATCAAATCCAGTTAATGCTTTTATTAGTTTTGGTATATTTTCTACTATAATTCCATGTCTTTTATCTACATTTGCCATCGTTTAAAGTTATATTATTTATATGAATTAATTTTTAAAAGTTTATTTTACAAAATTACTGCGAAAACATTTATTTAAAACAAAAAATAATTTTTTAAAACAGAAACATAACCCTTAACTCTAACGATAAGTGACAGTTGTATTGTTTTTAATTTTTCAAGAGGAAATTTCATTTGACGCCATCTGATAGTAAACACGTAAGTAAATATGTTTTTTTTTTAATAAAAGAAAGACACAATTTCTGTATTTAAAATTTTTTTTATTTAATATTGTAAACTACGTTTTGTTCCAATATCATCTAAGATTTGTCGTAACTCTTCATCTTCAAAACGTCCTTCTAACGATGGAATTAATGCTTTTGCTTCTTCTGGTGCTTCGGGGCATAAGTTTCCCAATGCCGCCAATTCAAATTTGTGTAGTTTTTTCTGCATCAATAAACTGTAATGAAAATTATTTAAAATTAAAAGAAAGCTTAATACAAAGTTTATATTTAATTAAAAATTACCTTCTAACAGCAGCTATAGTTTCTTTGTTTTTAAATTTCCGGAATGTATCTGTGTAACTGTGGGTTTTATTAAATACTTCTGAGAATTCTTGTTCATCATCAGCAGATTCGTTTTGTTTTTTACGATGGTCAAGCAACATATGAACTTCGCTGATAAGCAACGTCTCCGCATTTTCAAATTCTGTAACATAAAATAAAGGAATATTTTACTTCGATAAAAAACATCAACTACGTTTAAATAATTAAAAGAATTTTATATTAAGAAAAAGCAAATTTGTTTAAATTATGAAAATGGTTTATTTATGTATCCAAATTTTAACAAAAAATCATAAATTTGTCTAGTTTTATTAACATCAATTTTAATTAATCTTCTGGCATCAGCTAATCTTAAATAACCAGATTTTGAATTTTCCGCTATCAAAATATGTTTGTAATCCAAATAAGCAACAGGTACAAGTCGTATTGCACTACACAATGTACGTTCATCTTCAGACAACTTGTCATAATCAGGTAAACCTGTAAAATAGTAATAATTGTAAACTATAAAGAACCAAATAAATATTTCTAGTTTCTTTAACCATATATTTCTAATGGTGATGATTTTCTCCTAGTCACCATGACGGGCATTATATTATTTCCAATTATATTTATATTTGTGGAAATATTATTAATATTATTATTCGGTAGGAGATTCCGCCAATTTATTAAATTATCATATATCTCTAATTTTTTATTACGAATTTTTGACAATCGTTTGATTCGCAATTTGTGATATATTTTTCCTCCATAAAAAGTTGTAATTCCATTTTTTCGAAGCTCATATAACCTAATGAACAATAAATTTTATCAATAATGAATGATCAGGGAAAATAACGTTTATTCTATAATTCCTGTACCTATAAATATATTTTTTTAAATCACACGCATATTGTAGAGCTTCTATTAGTCCATCAAACGCAATACCATTAGTCAATTGCATAAAGGAAATAAATCTTCCAGTTGTTCCATATTTACCAACAAATTGAATATTTCTTAATGCTTCCGAATATTTTGATAACCATCCTAATGTTTTACTTGTTACTAGCAAACCATGGTTTTTCATTATATTATAACGTCGTTTTCTTTCACTAAAATTGTCATAATTTTGGATTTCTTTGGTGTGATTAAATAATTGTTAACAAACCTTAAGCGATGATTGTAAGCCTTAAACACTGCACAATTTAATTCACTAGCAATATCTTCATAACCTTCACCCCAATCATTTAATTCTAAATTACTAATAATGCCTTCGGCCGATTGATCGTACGGAGTATCAAAATCCCCCCGTGCACAACGATAACCAGCCATAGTTTTAAAATTAATATTATCTATATCAAAACGTGGCGGCTCTATGCATTTCATTTTATACATAAAAGGTATATGATGAGGAAAATAAGGATCTTTGGAAAGACCAAGTGTTTTTTCAAATATACCCTCGAAATAGTAATGCAAATAATGGTCTCTACACTCATTAGAACTTTTTGTTCTTAATGATTTGCTTATATCATCCCAATTACCGTACCCGTGTAGCAATATTAAATCCAATAATTGTTTTTCTTCTTTTCCAGACCAATTTGATGTTGGAAAAACATTCACACTGTCATGTCTTATTATATACGAATGGGTATTCTTGTGTAATTTTGTTTCTACACCCTTTGAAAAGCATGTCAAACAAAAATGTTCTTTACAATCAGCACAATTTATATACGGTTCCTGCAAATCACATTTACATGTATTGCATTTGTTTACAGAATACTCTGTATGAATAGTTGAAATTATTTTTGGACGGTAATATTGTACAGTGTGTTGCGTTGTTTTACCAGGCACAACTTCAATAATTTCACTGTCTGCAATTTATTATGTTTTATATATTGGAATTAACAATGATAAATGCTTATTAAAAACATAACCTAAAATCATATAAAATTTTATTAAATGAAAAATATTTATTACCTTTTGGAAACTGTAAATCAGCAGCATCTTCTTCGACCATATCAGTGGCATTTGGTTGAGACATATTTATTATTATTATTCTTTAGCTTTTCAATTTAATTTTAAAATAAATTATATTTCTACGTATGTAGAAAAACAACAAGTTGTAACAAACATTATATTTGACGTTTTAAATTAGTGTTGCTGATGAGTCTTAACAGCGGTTAAGCGATAGCAATAGCAAATTTTAAATATTTCTATAACTAAATAAAGATGGACTAGTTACATAGCCATCTTCATGCGTAACCACTAGTAACGGTTTTTTTTTTTCAAATTATTTAAAGGAACATGATAAATTTTAATAATATTAATTATATGATAGCAAAAAATACTTCAGCAATATAAATAATTATATATTTATTATATATACCCACAAAATACATCGAATTACATAATCTTAACTAAACATTTAAGATCCAATGTTAAATCCAATAAATCCAATAGTTTTTACTTGCTTTCAGGACCAATAAATATAACGAAAACAAATTAAAAACGATTTGAACTTTTATTGTAGGAAGTCATTTCAAAATTAAAATTTGGTAGCGCATCTGGGTGTGGTCCTGGTGTTAATGTTGGGGCTGTTGCTGATAATGTGTTAGACTGTTCTGTACCATTAAAATGATAAACTGGATATCTAGGTGTATACGGTTTTCTGGCTATAGGATGTTTGTCATTTTCATCTTCTATTTGATATGTTCCTAATATTGATTCTTCATATGATGGTGGTGCTGTTTCAAATATAACATTATTAATTTTTTGTTTATTGCTTAAAACAAAAAATATTTTTAAAACTTACGCAAATCTAAATATGATTGTCTATTATTATCGTTATTATCAAAAATTGAATTCACAATTGGTAATGAATCATCACGACTGGGGCCGGGAATTGATGGAGCATTTGGTGGTATCGTTACTTGATTATTTGGTTCTATAACTGAAGGGAATACAGGATATCCATTATGGATATTCGCTATTGGTTGTGTCATAATAACAGCTGGTCCAGTACAAATTGTAGGAGTTTTAGGATCAGGGAAATTATTACTTAATGGTACAGTACCAATTGTAATTGGAATAAAAATTCTTGGATTTTCATGAACACCTGGTGCTTTTATTTCTACCATAACTTCATATTGAATATGAATCACACGACATAACGAAATATTTGTTGGCGGAAGTGATGGAATTATTAATGATTGTTGAAATCGACCGGTATCATGCTTAGCCACACCACCAGTACGACGTTCCACAACATCTATTATTTCTATTTTTGTTTTTGTCGTTGGTGTTTGACTATGATATGATATTATCTGAAAATAGAAAATTAGAATGAATTTTTTTTTTTTTTTTTTGTTTATTAATCATTTATTGATTCGCTACCTTTCTTAATATAAATTTAATTTCATTCAATGGTATATTACTAGCATTTGCAATTTCTACTTGAACAATAATTGCCTGTCCCGACACATAGCCAGATTGTGGAATATGCGCAATTACTGTCAACGGTCCCGTGCTGCATGGCCCACACCAAAAATTTCTTTTAACTTCCATTTGGCTCGGAATCTATTGAATATTAAATTTTTTTAATTATAAAATCACGTTTTTTAAATTATTTCAAAATCTGTACATACTCGTAGCATTGGTGAGTCATAATTTAAATCTAATTGCTTCAATACAGTAAATGCGACTTTATATGATTGATCAAACTTCCATGGGCGTTCCAAAGCAACTCGAACAGTATATCGAATGTGTCCATGTGTACCTTCAAAAGAGGTCGGAAGCATTGGTGGTAATGCACATGAAAAATTATACGTATGTATTCCAGGAAGTAATTCCAACTGATTAGCTGAATAATATAACAATAGAAACTTTAAATATAGTTTATATATTTTTTATGTTTATTTACGATGAGAAAGTTATTGTTTAAATGATGTGAAAATATGAACATAGATAGCAATTAATGGAAGCAAATGCTGAAGTTATTAATGTTTCTTTTCTTATCAAATTATTCTATGAAAGAATTACAAGGGAAACAATATTTTTGTCTCTACTTTCATCCTTTAAAATATATAAATTTATAGAAATTTAATATATTATTTACTTAAAATATTAAATGATTATAAAAGTTTTTAATGTTTAATTATATTAAATCCTTTAAAAAAAAAAGAAGCAAATAGCAAATTTTTAATGAGTGATTCATAATGGAATTTCATAAGTAATAATTATAAACAAAAGTTTCTGTTCAGTGGTGGATTTACGGGGTAGGCGAAAACAATACGTTTGAAAATTTGAAGAAAGTTAAATAAATTATTATGACACATATATAGGTGGATCTGAAAGGAGTTTAATATGGGCGGCCAAGAGTAGATAGTCTATAAAAATTACTATAAATTTACTTCATTATTATTGTTTTTAATTAAGAGAGTTCCTTAAATTGATTTGACATTGGGATCAGGCTTTAATTATGTACATTTTAGCTTATATAAACAGTCAAAGTTTAGACTTAAAGTATTAATTAATATTTAGTTTTTTTTTTATATAGCGTGCCAAACAAAAAACAACTTAGTTTAGTACCGGTTTCACAATGTCATGGCAATCATGATTAAAAGCAGCCACTGTTTGTTACTGTTGATTAATCAACAAAAAAAAAAAAAAAAATCCCCGTTTAACAATTAACAAATATAGATATAAAATAATTCACATATTTTATGAATTAAACGTATAAAATCAAATAACAATAATAATAATAATAAATAATAAATAATTAACTAATTTCTTATCAATAATTTTCGAAAAGTATATAAAACAAAAAATTTATTTATTTTATTATTTTTTTTTTTTGTTTTAATTTTTATTACCAGAAAATACAGTTTACCAAAAAGAATATAAATAATAAACATTTATATATACATTCATATGTACGTATATAATATTTTTATCATTTGATAACAACAGAATATTTTAATAAGTATTTAAAAAAATTTTATCATTAATTGTCTTTAATATTTAGCACGTTTTATGTAAATATATATATGTATAAATATTTTTTACGTAACATATTATATATGTTTATCTGTTTTGATAATAAATATTTAATCAATTAAATTAAATAGTTTTATCATAGTAATTTGAGGAGAAGATTGATTGAAAATTTTTATTGAAACGACACACATAACACACATGATAAATTGAATAGGAAAAGTAATAAAAAAATAATAATAATAATGGAAAACAGTGAAAATGAAAATGTTTTTTTTTTTGGTTATGTTTTTTTTTTTTTTTTGGATGTTATTGTTGTTGTTATTATTATTATTATTATTATTATTATTACCATCAGTTCCACCACATAAGTATGTACGTGTATCTAGATAATCCTCACGCGAACAAAAAAATATTGTCTTATTTTCACTTTTACCATTATGATAATATGTTTCATTTTCACTCCAACTTGTTTTTGCAAATCCACTAATATGTATGTATACACCTGTTTTAATCAAAAAAAAAAAAGCAAAAATAATTATAAATTAATCAAACTTACCATATTCAGATCCAACTAAATACGTTGTTGTACATAAATAATCTTCTCTTCCATAATATTTTATTGTTTTCCGACGTTTTTTTGAACCAGTTGAATGATGCTCCTTCCATTCAGATTGTGCATATCCGATTATTTTTAAAAATACACCTTTTGTTGTTGTTTTGTGGTTGTTATTGTTGTTGTTTGTGGGTGGGAACATTATTCATTATCATTTTTTTTTTTTTGTATTTAATTAGAATAATATTTGTTTGGATATGAATATGGTGGTATTTGTTGTTTTTAGATAAAACATTTCTTATATTTTTATTAAAATCTATTAAATCATTTACTTACCTCGTACTTTTTTTGGTTTATCCAATGTTATTTCAATACAACCGGATAATGCTTGTCCTGAAAAATATATACCATATGGATTATGATCAAATTTTATATCACAACTTATAACCATAATTGGTTTTAATTCACACACTTAAAACACTTTTTTTTTTCTTTTTTTAATTAATTTACTAATTAATAGAGAAGCACAGAGTGGCAAAGGGAAAAAAATTAAACGAAATAATTTCTTTAATTATGTAATATTATTTAAGAATATTTAATTAAAAAATTTTAATTGATATTATTTATAAAATTACTGTGTCCTGTTTCAACGTCTATTGTTTTTCACATTTAAAATAGTAACTAATTAAAAAATTGATAATTAACGGACGGTACTATTTTTCCTTATCAAAAAATATTGTGTAGGTGAATTTAAAAATTTTTTTTTTTAATTTTATTTTGTTTATCTTCTGTAAAGATTAGATAACTTTTTTTTTTTTTATTCGCATATTCGTTTCCAATCTAAAATTGTTTTTTTTTTTTTTTTTTTTTTTTTTTATTAATTATCACTGTTGTTGTCGTCTCTAATAATGCTTTTGACTTTAAATAATAATTATAAAAAAAAAATTAAAGAATAATATTAAAGTTTATATTATCGACATTTTTTAATCATTAACCATTAGTAAAAAAAAATTGTGTATAAAAAAAAATATATATATATATAATTAAATATGTTTGTTTTTTTTAAAATTAATGTAAAAGTTTTTCCGTAATATTTTTTTGTCCGTAAACTGTTTCTTCGTATGTTGGTGGCGGTGCCGATGGATCAGTGTTTGCATTTAAGAATTGTGTTAAAGATGCTTCAGCTGGCTGTTGAAATGCAAAACCAATGTGATGTGATTGTGGCATAGGTATTTGTGGTATTGATTGTAACATTGGTTGTGTTGTTATTGGAATTGTATTATCATAATGCATAGGCACAGTGTAACCAATTGTTCCTATTACTATAGGAATATACATTTGTATATCCATATGACCGCATGGTGTTCTAGCATATGCCTAAAACGAATGAAAAAAATTTCATAACACGAAAACAGTAACAAATAAAGCAAAGAAAATTTACCTTTATTTCATATTCCAAGGTAATTAATTTGCATAAACCTGTATTAGATGCAGTAACAGCGGGTACTATAAAATGTTTATTAAAAACTTTTGTGGTAAATGTCGGTGTACCATCTAATTTCTCTTTCGCTAATTGGACACGTTCCTTTTCTTCACCTTTTCTACTTTGAAACGTACGATAAGCAATTCTCTGGAAATTTGATTTTTTTTTAATGCATTTTAGTCATTATTATCGATATTAATTAATTTTCTGTATTTTTTCCCTTACTTTATTTAAGTATAAATTCATTTTAATAACACGAACATCACTGTCATTTTTGACATAAACTTCTACTGGTAATGATTCACCTGGTATAAATGCGGATCTCGGTAGTTTTACACGTATTGTTAATTCACCACTTTGGCATGGGCCACAACAAAATGTTTTTACTATTTCCGTTTCTGCAGGATTACGTAAACTTGGTTCCGCTGTATTTAAGTTACATTGATTAATAACAGCAAAATTCGCTAAACTGGTATGATCTGATTTCCATGGACGTTCAACAGTAACACTAACTTGATACCGTATATGACCATGTTTCCCTTCAAACGAAGATGGTACCAGTGGTGGAAGTGCACATGCAAATGTATATGTTTGTATTCCCATAGGAATAGACACTGGTTCACTTCCTATAATAATAATAATAATAATATTTTAATAATTCTCTCTATAAAATTAAAAAAAAAATGAAAAAAATTACCAGAACTAAGCAATGTTGTAATTGATTCAAAATAATTTTCCTGGTCTTCGTAACGTTTTTTATTATCACCCGTACCAGTTGTCCATGCACATTTTGAAAAGCCACGAACCGTCAATTTTATAACTAAAATATAAATATTTTATACAAATTTATGTTTAAAATAAAAACTTCTTTTTTTTTTCTTTTTTTTTTTATCTCGAACACACATACTTTGGATTTTTGTTAATTTATCTAAACGTAACTCAACTTTGCCAGTTAATGTTTGCCCAGCAAAAAATATTCCACTTGGATTGTCTGTAAACTTTATTTCACACGTAAAGCCCATTTCTTTTAATTTTTATTATATGTTTATTAATTAATTAATTATTTTTATGTATTTCAATGTAGAAATTTAATTTTTGTTTAAAAATAAAGTATTCTTTACGAGGTCGGTCATTATGAAATTATACAAAGAAAACATTCACTTTTTAAAATACAAGAAAAACCCAAACTGAACTTTTAACTACATATAGTTTGTAATAAAGAGAAATTTTATTTTATTTATTTTTTTTTTTTTCGTTATCTTATGTAATATTGATGTAAATGCAATTTTATTTTATCACAAAAAATGCAACTAGTATCGCTTAGTATAAATTCTTAGTATCACATATAGAAGTTCCTAAAAAAAAAAAAATAGTGGCTATTGCTAACAACTTTTCAACGCAACACACTGAAATATTTTAAGTTTTTTTTTTTTTTTAATTTTTAATTTCTTAAGTCTAGGCCAGAAAGCCAGTTTCACTTCTTTTTTTTTTTTTTTTGTGTTATTTCATCTGACTGTGAATTACGAAATTAATTTAATTTTTTTTGTATGTTGAACCAACAGAGTATTTCTTAAATAACAGATCGTTATTGAAATTGAATAATAACTTATGATTATGTTGTTATTTAACTTTTATTGCATATTTTATAAACAAAGCATAATTATTTTACCACTTTTTATATTAATTTTTATTATAAAACAAATAATTTTTTTTTTAGTAAATACAACGAATTAAAAGATAAGAATGCCTAGTCACTAATACAATACAATGGTATTATAACCAACACACAACAATTTAATATTACCGATTAAAAATTTAGACGCAAAATTATGAGTAATATTCATATTCTTTTCTGGATAATTTTAATTGTTTTTACATTAATTATTTAATTGTTTTCGATACTTTATAATTCACATTACTAAACCTGATACTATGTTAAGTAACGATAGAAAGTAACGACAAGCAAAAAATATCGCTTATTATGTAAATGTTTTTTGTTGTTACTAGTTGACAAAAGGTCTGTTTACACATTATTTCTGTGTTTGTAAAAAAAAAAAACAAAAATGTTTAATTACAATAGAAACGAATATACAATACGTATTGAAAATATGGAATTCCTAAGTAAAATTGTTTACAAACATTTTGTAAAAATGGATTAAAACACATTTCTTCTATAGTATGTGTAGAACAAGGTAGAACAAAAGCTTAACAAAATTTCTTTATTGTTTAACTTAAATCCACTACATTGTAACAAAAAGCAATAGCTTAAATATTATAAATAAAATGTTTAATACATTTTAGAACTGTAGATCTAATATTAGAAATGTTTATTAGTTTATTAAATATAAATGATTAACACTATTTATATAGGTTGATAAGAATAAATTTTCTTGTTATTTACTTTCTGATTACAAAGAAATTAGATAAACAAATTGAATAACAAGGAAATATTTCTTCTACAGTAAATACAACAGGTGTTAGTAGCAGTTTGTTTACACAGTAAAAATGCAAACAAAATTTAACTACCGGCACGATGCACAATTACATGAATTCACAAAATAAAAATCGTTACAAACATTTAAAGAATTATTAACAGAATTTTTGTTTTTATCTATAATCCAAATTTCTGATATTTTTAAATTAAACAAAAATATTATTAGATTCCCAAAATATTCGTCGAATTACAATACTGTTAGGAAACAGTTCTCACGCTAAAACTTCATCACTTCGTTAACAAGACTGAACACATTAAGCTACATTACGAATTTAAATATAGATGTGGGATATTAATTAAAACACAAGCATGCCTGTGATTTGTATATTTATTATTAATAACAAGAAAAACACATACATATATAGTAAATACATATATTTTTTGTATAAAAAATTATTAACTAATTTTCTGCGTTTGTTTAATATTTTTATAAATAGAAAAAACAGCATAAAGTGATATTAAGCGATCTATAGTTACGACTTCCTGAGTATCCAAACTGTAATATTTATTTGTTTTGAGAGACTAGATTCTATCCGGTTAATTTTGGTTAATATTTTTTCCATAAACTGTTTCTTCATAACCAGGTGGTGGTGCTGATGGTTCAATATTAGCATTTTGAAATCGTGTTAAAGACGATTCCTCGGGTTGTTGATATATAAATCCAATTGTAGGTGGTTGTGACGTAGAACCAATTAATGGTTGCGTTGTTATTGGAAGATTATCATCGGTATTGTAGGCTGTAGTACCTATATTTATTGGTATAACTATATCTATATCCCAGTGTGCAAGTGATGTCACAAAACGTACCTTAAAATATAATTTAGAAGAATTTATTGTAACTCGTTTTTTGTAATAACTAGAATTCCAGTTACCATTATTTCATATTCCATGGTAATCAATTTGCATGACCCTAAATTTGATGGTGTCAGCGCTGATATTATAAAATCTGTATTATATTCCTTTCTCGTATATATCGAAATACCCTTCAATGTCTCTTTACATAAATTAATAATTTCTTTGTTTTCCTTACCAGCAAATGTGCGATAAGTAATTCTCTGAAAAAGAATCCGCTGTTAATCAAATATTTTTATGAAATTCCATTGAAACTTAATTTACTTTAATCAAATATAAATTAATTTTATAAATGTGAACGGATGTGTCATTTATAAGGAGAATTTTCACAGGAATAAATTCCCCTGGTATGAATGCTGTTCTGGGCATATTTATTTTTATTTTTAAATTACCACTTGCACATGGACCACAACAGAAATTTTGTATATTCTCCTTTTCATATTGACTTTCTAGACTTGTTACTATTGTGTTTAAGTCATATTTATTGATTATTGCAATATTACCAATACTAATATGGTCTGCTTCTAGAGGACACTCAACAATTACACTAACTTGATACCGTACATGGCCATACTTGCCCTCAAACGAAGATGGTATTAATTTGGAGAGTTCAAATGTAAATGGATACGTTTGTGTTCCGATGGGTATCGCAACAGGTTCATCTCCTACATTTATTTGTAAAATTTAATTTGTTTCCATATAAAAAACTCAAAATTTTTACAAATCTACCTGAATCCAGTATAGGTGTACTGGAATCCAAATAATTTTCATGACTCTTATAATGTTTTTCATCAGCACCATAATCCTTTGACCATTCGACTTTTGAAAAACCACGAACAATCAACCGTATAGCTAAAATTTTGTATTTTTTAATTTTAATTAATTTAATTTTTTTACAATTTCTCTGTTTTATACATTTAATCAATGTTAATTTATCCAAGGATAATTCAAATTTTCCATTTATTGTGTGTCCAGCAAAAAATATTCCTAAAGGATTGTCATCAAATTTTATTTCACATGTTAAACCCATTTCTTGTTAATACAAAATTATTCTTGTTAATTGCAAGGAACACATTAGAAGTAAACCACTAAGCTCGTAAAGCTTAAATTGTGTAGAACAAACGTTACTAATCGATGCTAATTACAATGAAACAAATTAATAAGTAATTAATAGCACAGAGACTGAAATTTAAATAATATTTAAATTAAATTGATTATTTTAATTTTTGCATGCACGTGATATAATTAAAATAATTAATTTAATTAGAAAATTGTTAATTAATGTGAATTTATTTTCTGTTGTATTGTGTTCGCATTGAGTATAATCCGAATATAATGTTTTCTCAATTAATCAATTTGTATGTTTCCCATCTCCATCGTTTTATTTTCCAATTGAGTAAAGTTTGAATGTTCTCATACATATACATATAAACCGAATTCTAAATTCGCTTTGAAATTAATTGAAAAGAAAAGGAATTAATTGGTGATTCGACGATGATGTGGTATTTAAATTATTTATGATGTCATCAGAAATCTTAGAAATTCTACAAATATAACTATAAATATGCAATAGAATTAGATCCATATGTATTAAAATTTTATCCACAATAATCCACTTATTTTATAGATTTTTCTTTCGACTATTATTAATTATATTAAATTTTTGGTTAATTGTTTTATTAAACCAAAAAAAAAAAAAACAAACAAATGACGAAAGATTGAAATTTTGCGTTTTAACTCACAAAGTCAACTCAACACAGTTAAGGTTAAAAATAATAAACACATGCCGATTTCACTTTTGTTTAAACATTATTATTAGGATTGTATTGAAATATGTATAAATGGATTTAATATTTTTATAAATTATTATTATTATTATTATATTTTAACAATAATACATATATGTATTATATTAAGTAACAATATATTTGTTTATTATTATATATACTCTGAAAATAAATTGCCTTTTGGTGCCAAAAGTCTGTTTACAAACTCTTTTTTTTTTTTTTTTTTTTTGTGTTTGTAAAATTTATTAAATAATATTGAAAAGATAATACAGTTCGTATTCAAAATTAAAAGTACATTAAATACGATTCAATGTTTTACAAACATTTTTTGTTTTTTTTTTTTTATTTCAAAAGACTAGAATTTATCATAATTTTTGGCCATAAACTGTTTCTTCGTAAGAAGGTGGTAGATATGACGGTTCTGTGTTAATATTAGTAAACTGTGGTAACGATCCTTGATACGCAAATCCAAATTGATGATGTTGCTGCATTGTGCTACGATATGGTTGTGTTGTAATAGGACCTGTGTAGTCGTAACTCGTTGGGTCACTGTACCCAATAGTGCCTATTACCAATGGTACAACCAGCGATATATTATTATAACCACATGCTGTTTTAGCATATGCCTAAAACAGTAAAATATTTTTTGTGAAAATTTCCAAAAAAAAAACTATTTTCCAAAGTGGTACCAATAGAATATATTCCACTCCAATTATATTACATAAACCGGTATTAGTTGGTATAACCGCAGGAATTTTAACGTGCTTCTGAAAATGTTTCGCTGTAAAACTGGGAACACCTTCCAAACTCTCCTTACATAATTGAATCATTTCATGTTTTTCACCTAGTCTAGTTGTAAATGTGCGATAAATAATTCGCTAAAATAAATAATTAAAAAATCGTGTTTTCATACAGGTGAAATTTATTGCGGTACGTTGCTTACCTTTTTTAAGTATAAATTTATTTTAAAAACACTAATTCCGCTATCATTTTGTACATTTACTTCTACGTCTATTGATTCCCCAGGTATAAATGCAGTTCGTGGTACTTTTAATCGAATTTTTAATTCACCACTTTGGCATGGTCCACAACAAAATGTTTTGCTTTGTTCTTTTTCAAAAATATTTCGTAAACTCGGAACTACCGTATTTAAGTCGTATTGGTTAATAACAGAAAAATTAACCAAACAATTATGATCCATTTTCCATGGACGTTCAACAATGACACTAATTTGATATCGTATATAACCATGTTTCCCTTCAAACGAAGATGGTATCAGCATTGGAAGTGCACAAGCAAAGTTATACGATTGTATTCCCATTGGAACAGAAACTAATTCTCCTGCTATAGAAGTTGTTTTCAATACAATCCATATAAAACTATAGGATAGGAACAGTACCTGAATCCAACAATGTTGTTTTTGATTCAAAGTAATTTTCACGATCTTCATAGTGTCTTCTTTGATTACCAGATCCTGCGGCCCATTGGCATTTTGAAGTACCACGAACAGTTAACGTTATAGCTAAAATATATTTCAATATATATAAAAAAAAAAAGTCCTTCATCATTAGTTTTCCTTGGTTATTCATACTTTTGATTTTTGTTGATTTATCTAAACGTAACTCAAATATTCCAGTTAGGGTTTGCCCAGAAAAAAAGATACCACTTGGATTATTTTCAAATTTTATTGCACACATTACCCCCATTCTTGTATTTAATGAAACCTTATTTTGTGGTTTATGGATCCACAAGACAGTTCATTAAACGTTAAGATTTTCCATGATTTTTATTAATATCTCGGATCTGTTGTATGCATTCGACGCCTATACGAAGTTGGGGTTAACTAAACTCAACTCAACACACTTAACGTTTTAATTTTAAAGATACAGGGCAAAAGTCAATTTCACGTTTTATTAGATAATCATTAATTGATTTTGGACCATTTTTTCTTGTTAATAAACGTCATAGAAGCCAACTTTGAATAACTCAAATACAAAACTATACTGAAATATACATAAAAGACCATATGTTTTCTAATATTTCTAAAAATAGCAATTAAATACATTTTTATTCATTTTACTACATAAATTATGTGAAGATAACTAGGCAAATATCTTTTATTTTATTTGTATGAATGTTATGCTGATGGTAATTTGTTGCTGCTGTTGTTGGTGCCAAAAGTCTTCGTAATTTTTTTTTATTTTTTTTTTTTTTTGTGTGTTTGTATTTTTCAATCAACAACAATTTTTAAACATATTGAAATCTGTAAACATTTAGTTTTCATATTTAAGATACAATGTGAATATTGGAAGCAGAACGAATATCTGCTCAGAAGTTAAAGTTGTTCAATAGTTTGGCGAATGTTAGTGATTTCTTTCAGAAAAGTTGTCTGTAACTTAAATAACAGATTGATTTATTTCAAACATAAAAACCGAAGCATTGTTTTAGCGGAATTCCGTACAAAAAACTCGCGTTTGAGTTTATTTGAACAAAATACTCGGCCATACCTACGAAGTTTATACTCTTTACACCGTTTATTCAAATATTCAACTCAATTTCAAATTTTGTTGAGATTTTTTAATCTAGATGACCTTTAATTCAATACGCTTATAAATTCTCATGTATAGTAAATAAAAAATTTTTTTTTTTACTCAACCTGCATTCAATCTATTGCGATTGTATATAACAAAAATGTATTCTCTTATGTGTGGAAAATTCATTTTAAGAAATTTGAGAAACAAATTACAATTCGTTTTTAAAATCAGAATAAATTAAACCAATTAATAATGTTTGACAAACATTTTTTGTTTACAATTAACTTTTTTTTTTTTTTTTTATAATACGGATATAAAATAACAAAGCGAAAACGCTATTCTAATTAGTTTTCGTAATCTGTACAAAGTTCATAATTTTTTTTTTTTTGCAAAGTAATTTATTAACAACTGTAATGTAATTTTAGCAAATCATTTATTAAACAAATTTGTTTATTTATTTTTTGTTTATTCGATAAGACTTGTTTTTATATGCCTTTTAATTATTAATTATCAAATAAATAAATAATCGACTTTTTTTTTTAATGTAACATAACGTAACAAACATATACATATTTATATTAAATAAAAACACTTTGATAACAATAAACTTTTAGACTTTAATAAATTAGTAAAAAATAAAAATCGCGGTTAGAAAAACAATAATTTAAAACGTTTAGTAATATTAAAATATCATTAAATATTGCAGCAAAAATTTTATTGGTTAGTCGTCATACACTATTATTAATCATTTTATGATTTGTTTATGCTTTTGTTAAGCCCATTGCGTATCTAAATTTTCTTCTTCCTTCTAAGTACCACATTGCTTCATGATATGTTTTTGGTATAACCATTGGAACTAATTCATCTGTTGAAAATGTATAGTAAAATGTGTTTGTCGTATTTTGGCTACCACTTTTTGCATCGAAAACCTCTGCAACAACGACAATTTCCATACAATGTAACTCGGTATAAATAACATGAGCGTGCATTTTGATAAATGATGAAACATCGACTGGAGAATGAAAACCAATATCCGATATACGTTCTAACTTTGGCCGATGTTTACTGAAAGAAATTGTTTCATTAATTTTTTATGTTGAATACATAATCAAGGATAAACAGACCTATAGTTATAAGCAGCAGCCCAGCTAAGCTCCAAAGCATGACGCATTAAAAATCCACCGAATACTTTGTTATGCGCATTACGGTCCTCCGGATGTGAAAATATTATATTCGATAAAGAGGAGTCTTCCATCCAAGCAGCACCAACAGGTAAAACTCGTTTATTAAACGATTGATCATGCATATCTATTGTTTTAATAAATATGTCATGAATGAGCTTTTGCTCAAAGTCATTTGGTTCGACTTTCATTAAAGAATCTTTTTGTATTTGAATACGACGTTTCTTGCGAGCTACAAGCAAAATTATAGATTTAACAAAAAAAAAAAAAAGAAGAAATAAAACAAAAATTATTTTTCTTCTTACATTCGCCTCCTTTGAATATTCTATCTTCCTCTTCATTAGCTGGTATCAACTGATTCACAACGCCTGGCCCTGTATTTGTAGCGTTTCGTGCCGCCATTAGAAATAGTGCTCTGGTTAATTTTTGCCATTCATTTTGGAGCTTTTGTTCAAGCCATACAACAACTTCTACAGAAGATGTTCCTACCCAGCTAACGTGACCCGAAAGTCTAATATCAGCATCGTGCTAATCATTAAATATTTATTATTTATAAATTATTAAACAGACAAAAAAATAAAACGAATGTAAAAAATTACCTTCGGCTTTAGATCAGTAAAATCAACTTGATCTACTAGAATTGTTACAAACGTGTATGGTAGTGGTACCGTCGGATCTAAGTTTGGA
This sequence comes from Ptychoptera albimana, assembly GCA_961205885.1. Lineage (NCBI taxonomy): Eukaryota > Metazoa > Arthropoda > Insecta > Diptera > Ptychopteridae > Ptychoptera > Ptychoptera albimana. The sequence continues at coordinate 26,882,655 of OY540803.1, forward strand.
ACAACAATATGCTTATGAACGACCCAAACTGATAGCATTATAAAAGAAAAATTCAAAATTATAGGATCAGAAGTATCAAAAATAAAATAAAAATTAAAATTAAATTACCAGCAAATAAATCCATGTCTTCCATTAAACGACCTAAGCGGACATGGCCCAAAAATGTAACATATTTGTCTTGTAATACTAAATCGGTACTTAATGGAATAATTGCAGAAGTAAATGAATCTTGCATGCTACGTGTTGGTAACTCATTACGTGCCTTTGGTTCATAAACGGATAGATGTTCACGACTATTCACTAATGGACTATACCCAGACTGTATTCCTAACTTTTTCATTATAATTGATTTAACTAAAATGAAAATAATTCAAAGTTTCATTCATTCAATTAATTTCTTTATTTAATGCTATGCTCACCGTCATTCATTGTTCCAGGTGACGAATCCACAGTTCTAGCAAATCCTGATGGCTTCCAATCACCAACATTTCTTAAAATAATCATTAATTAATTACAGTTTTTTTTATGTAAGAAAAAAAAATAACGAAAAAGTCTAGCATACAAATGAAATAATCGTCTGGTTCCAAGCCCATTTTTCAGATAATTTAAATGAAAATTCACTTTACTATTGAATAATAAACTTGTCAATAATTTACGTGACATTTTTACACTATACAATTCTTCAATTAATATTAACACGAATTTATTTTATATAATTACTTTTATATGTGGTTTCTTATATAAAAAAAAAAAAACCTTTGTAATTTATAAAGTAATAAATAACATTTTTATTATAAAATGTAAAGTGCAAAAAAAATATTTAGCACTTTGTTCTTTTAATTTTTTTTTTTTTTGTTATTATTAAAAAGAGCGTAACTTTATTTATTTACATAATTTCTCTCAATATGATTCAGATTCTTTACCCATGCTTTTTTTGTTTACTTAGAATTGGTACCGTTTTTGACATATTATCCATAATATCGATGCTATAAATTCTTTTATACACTGTTAAATTTGGATATAGTTAAAAAATATTAAAAATGCCAAAATATAATTTTTATACTACCTTTTTAATAAAAACAATAATTTCTTATATTTAATAAATATTAAATAGAATAAATAACAAAAATATATAATATATAAAAATAATACAAAAAATCTTTCGTTAAATTTTATAGCAACTCTAAACACGTGATCCGTTTCCGTTACTTTTGTTTAACACATTTTTGCTTATTGGTTTCGTAAAACTGAAATATTTCTTTTAAAAATTAGTTATAACAACAAATAAATTGTTTTAATCAAACTAATTTATAATTCTTTTTACAATTAACTTTTATTATTATTTTTTTTTTAATCAGTATTTAAAATCATTATACAATAACAAAACAAAATTAGTTAAAGTTTAGTAAACGTGTTAAAGTGGAGGTAATACAAGGTATTTGCTTTATATGGAATTCACTGTTTTTATATTTCCTAGTACCAAAATCGTATGCAACTTTTTGGCAGACAAACGTAAGCAATATTAGTATACTATATTTATTTGCATTTTCATTAAATTCATTGCAAAGCGATCGGATAAAAAATGACCCCATAGTGCGATTGAAAAATGAATGAAATCCTGGTGGAGTTGAATGTACAATCAAAAAATCTGCAAAAACTGGAATTTTGAAAACACATTTAAAACTAGTACTATCGTCTTTTAGATTATCGGTTTCTGTATAATTTTGATTTTGCATTGTTACACCGGTATCTAATTTGGTACCACGACTCGCTTCGATTATGAATATTTTTGGTTTGCCTGCCAATGATATAATCGACTCCGCACTAAACTGATTATAAATTGAATCCAAATTATAAAACTTATCACTTGCATATAAAATACCGTCGTTCCCTAATGATAGAACAGCAACCAAAACGCAGTCGCAATCATTATGATTCATAGCGGCCAATTCTCCCAATTTATAATGAATTTGATCTACTGTATAATTTTTATGATATGACACTTCAAATCCAAGATTTTCTAGAGTATTAAAAAGCGTTTCACAGTCATTCTGAAATTCTTGTGGTTGCAATTTGTATATCTCATTGGTATATTCATTATTGAAAATATATGCATAGCCCCGTTTTTTATGTCTCATGTTGTACTCTTGCTTAAAACGGCCAACCGGCATTAAACCCACATTATTAGCTCGAGCGTCTTTTCTAGGCCTGTAATGAATTCATAAGCAATAATATTGTGACATTGCATTGCACTTGAGAAGCATTTTATTAGTAATGTAAATATGAGTCATTATTGGATTAGATAAGAAGTTTGATATTAAATACTTGTCAATCGAAATGGATATAAGCGAATTTTAGCAATAAATTATATCATATTATACTAACGGATCCCATGGGAAAGCATCTCTTTCATTTTCGTTGTTCATTTCTAAAAAAAAAAAAAATTAAAATAAATGGAATAAAAATTTATTGTACAGTAAATGTTGTAACACCAATTTTGATAAATGAAATTAAATAAGGAAATAGTCACACAAAAATTAACATAACCTGATTATAAATCTTCTTATTATAAAATTTATTTAATCCATTGTATTCTTCCAAATTACCAAATTATAAATGGAAAAATAAATTATAGAATAGAAAATTTTTCTTTTACTCACTGTTTGTATCACGATTTAAAAGTGGTATAACAATAAAACTTGTTGACAAACCCAAGTTATACATCAATTTTGGTTTAATCCTATTTTGCAATATTATCAATGCAAAATGGCATATCGAATTGTATAGACATATTACACTGTAAACGCTAAATACAATTTTTTATTGTTTATATAAAAATAAAAATAAAAATTTATTAAAATATCATTTATTATTATTATTAATTAGTTTGTTTAATAAATTTGAATACATAATTTATCATTATTGTTTATAACTAAAATAACATAAAAATAGTTTATCGCATAAATAATCAATCACTTTCGTTAAGTTTTTTTGTAGTAGTAAAAAGCGGGAAATCACTATTGAATTCTCTTCATTTTCATGAATGCGTAATTTGCTATTTCAACATTTGTAGAAAAAACATATTTTTTGATTGACGTGTATCCAGTGTTTAAATTAAATATTGTGTATTTGAAATACATATATTATCAAAAAAAAAAATTGTGAAAATGGAAGATAATTTACCGTATCGTGCAGAATATGCAAAATCTAATCGATCATTATGTAAAGGATGTAAAAAAACAATACCGCAAGATACTTTAAGATTGGCGGTTATGGTTCAGGTAATTAATTATACAAAGTAAATACTTGGTAATATTCTAATTGAAAATTATGTAGTCGGCATTTCATGATGGGAAAAATCCTAATTGGTTTCACTGGAATTGTTTTTTTGATAAGCAAAGACCAAAGTCTGTTGGAGATATCGCTCATTTTGAACAAATACGATATGAAGATCAAAAAAAAGTCGAAGATAAAATTAGTAAGGATACATTTATTTATTTTTTTTTTAATTAAATATAATACATAATTATTTGTTTATAATTAATTAAATCTACAGAAACAATGTCATCAATTGTTGTTGCAACTGGCAAAGGAAAAGGTAAAAAAAGAGCAAACAATTCAGATGCATTGAAAGATTATGGTATTGAATATGCAAAGTCAGGACGGGCTGCCTGTCGAGGATGTGAACAGAAAATTTCTCAGGTAAACAAACAAAGAAATCGAAATACATAAATAATGTATATATAATTATGCATGACATTTTATTTTATTAACAGGGTGAAATTCGCGTTAAAAAAGTTTCATATGAAACAGAAGTTGGAATGAAATATGGCGGTCAAGCATTATGGCATCATGTAGAATGTTTTGCACAGGTAAAAATTATCAAATTATTATATTAAAAATGTGTTTATAATATAATAAGATTATTTTAAGGTGAGAAATGAGCTAGGATATCTAGAAAGTGGTGACATTTTACCAGGTTTCAAATCTTTGAAAAAGGATGATCAGGATAACGTAAAAAAGATAATACCGTAAATTATTTTACAAAAATCCGTTGTAGAAATATCCGTTGTATAAGTAATAAAAATTTCATTTTAGTGCTATTAAATCTGAAGAAGTACCAATTAAGAAAATGAAAATTGAGGATTCTGAGATAAAAGACGATAAATTTGAGAAAAATCTCATGAAACAAACAAAAAGTCTATTCAAATATCGTGATTATATGAAAGAAAATTTAAAAAAACCCGAACTAATAACAATGCTAAAAGATAATAAACAAGAGATTCCAGAGGGAAATGATGAAGTAATTAATGTTTTTTATAAAATTTAAATATTTAAAAGTAATCAAATTTGATTTATAGATGTTGGATAGAATAAGTGATATGCTACTGTTTGGTCAATTAATAAAATGTGAAAAATGCAAAGGACAATTTGTATTTAATAAATCAGGATATATATGCACTGGTATAGAGACTAATTATATTTTTATTATCTGTATCAATTATTATTAACTTTTTTAATTTTAGGTAATTTAACCGAATGGGTTAAATGTCATAACTTAGTGAAGGAACCAAAACGAAAATCATGTGTTATTCCTAAAGTCATATTGGCAGATCATGACTTTTTTAAGTCCTACAAGTGTGTTGTTTCAGATCGTATTTTTAAATACACTCCACCAACGGCAGCAGCAGTTCCAATAAAAAAAGAAGAACCCATAGAAGGTCCTAGAGTTCATCGTGAGAAACCACCACTTTATAATATGGAATTTGTTATTATTGGTACTTTGGAAAAAACGAAAGATGATATTAAAAAGGTTGTACAAAAGTTGGGAGGGAAAATTTCAACAAAAATTCACGAAAAAACCGCTGCTATAATATCAAATGAAAATGAAGTGGAAAAATTCGGTGCAAAAATGGCAGAAGCTAAAGATATGAAAATTCAAGTTGTTCCAATTGATTTTTTGAGCATTGTAGAAGGTGGCGGTGCTATTTCATATATAAATAGTAAATCAATATGTGACTGGGGCTCGGATGTAACTATTAATTCTAATTATCCCTGATACATAATTTAATCGAATTTTCTATTTATTTATTTTGTAGCCAAACTTGAGAATAATTCAAGAAGATGAAAAGAAATCAAATAAATCTAAAAGTATTTATACAAAATCGGTTCCATCTAAAATAACATTAAAGTTAAAAGGTTTCGTACAGTAATTAATATAAATTAAAATAAATATTTGATAAGAAAATATTGAATTTAGGTGGTATTGCTGTTGATCCGGATTCTGAGCTTGAAGATCTAGCCCATGTATTAGTGGTAGAAAAAGATATATACAACGTGGTTTTATCATTGGCTGATTTACAATCTGGTAAAAATTCCTATTATAAGATGCAGGTTTTAGCCAGTGATAAAAATAATAAGTAAATCAAACTTCTATTTTATTAAATTTGTATGAAGATTAAATTAATTTCCGTTTGATTAACTTTTATAGATTTTGGGTGTTTCGATCATGGGGAAGAATTGGCACAACTATCGGTAGTAATAAATTGGAAAAATTCAGTAGGAAAAGCGAAGCAATTGAAAGTTTTGAAACACAATACGAAGATAAGACAGGTAATTCTTGGCGTCGGCGTGACAAATTCGAAAAGGTAAAACCAAAAAAATAATCAATTTACCCCCAGAATGAATAAATTCTTCATACATATTTATAGTATCCTGGCAAATATATACCAATTGATATTGATTATGAGGAAAATATACCTAAAAAGATGAATGAACATAGCAGTATTAAGTCTAAATTGGAATTACAAGTTCAGAATTTAATAAAGTTACTGTTCGATGTGGATAACATGAAAAAAGCTATGTTGGAATTTGAATTAGATACAGAAAAAATGCCATTGGGCAAGCTTAGCTCGAAACAAGTACAGAAAGCTTATTCGGTTTTAACTGAATTATCAAATTTAATTACTAATGGGGGCGATAATTCAAAATTCACTGATGCATCTAATCGATTCTATTCTTTAATACCACACAATTTTGGTATAAATCAACCACCTTTATTAGACACAAGTGAAATAATAAAGATGAAAATCGACATGCTAGAGAGTTTATTAGAAATTGAGATAGCATATAATATGTTAAAAGATGAAGACGAAGAAAATGATAAAAAGAATCCTATTGATACTCATTATGATCAACTCAAGACAGATATGAAACCAATACTACGTGACAGTGATGAATTTAAACTTCTAGAACAATATGTTCAAAATACACATGCGGAAACACATTCAAACTACAAATTAATTATTGAGGATATATTTGAAGTCGCTAGAAAAGGAGAAGATAAACGTTATAAACCATTTAAGAAATTACACAATCGTAAATTGTTGTGGCACGGTTCTCGACTTACAAATTTCGCCGGTATATTGTCTCATGGTTTGAAAATAGCACCGCCTGAGGCTCCGGTAACTGGTTATATGTTTGGTAAAGGTATCTACTTTGCGGACATGGTTTCTAAATCAGCAAACTATTGTTTTACATCCGTTAATAATGCCACAGGACTTCTATTATTATGTGAAGTAGCTCTTGGTGATATGTTAGAATGTAAAGAAGCAAAATATGTTACTAAACTACCTAAAGATAAGCATAGTACTAAAGGTATTGGTCAATTCCAACCAAAAGAAAATGAATCGATTATACAGAAGGATGGTGTAGAAATACCACTTGGCAAAGCAGTTAAAAAGAATATTAAATCATCACTTTTATATAATGAGTTTATTGTCTATGATGTTGCACAGGTTAATGTCAAATATCTATTTAAAATGAGATTTGATTATGATATTTAATTTGAGGATCTTTGACTTTTTTGTGAAATATTTTATTCTACACTAAAAATTACCAATTTTTTTTCTTATACTTGTTACCTTTTTGTTATTATTATATTTTAATGTTTTGTGTTATCATTCCCAAACAGATTATATACTGTTATCGCAACATTTAAAAATAAATACAGTGAATTAAAATCTTTTTTTTTTTATTTTTTACTATAATTTGTTGATAGACCATAGATATTACTTTGTTGTAATCTCTGTTGGTATAATGTTTACATTGATTTTATCCTCTATTTTAATTCCTCTTTGTTGATCATCGATAATTAATCCTTCTTCATGTTTTGTCGTATGCGCTGCAATAGATCACGTACAATCAGATATTGATTTTTTATTTATGTTTATATTACTTACTCGCTAGTGCTGTATATGTCATGAATTTTTTTTTACAAAACTCACAACTGTATGGTTTTTCGCCGGTATGTATTCGTGAATGTGCTCGCAAAGCTTTCAATAATCGAAAACTTTTATTACAATAGGAACATGTATGCGGTTTTTCACCTGTAATATGATACGCGTTATAATGATTATAAAATAATTATAAAAAATAAAAATAAATTACCAGTGTGTCGTCTCATATGTATATTACGATCACCTGATTGAGCAAATGTTTTATGGCAGAGCTGAAATATTTATTAAATCTAAAATAATATCTATTTTATCATAAAATATATATATATATATATTTACTTCGCATGAGTACGGTTTTTGTTTTAAATGAACCCCATTAATGTGAATTCGTAAATGTTCCGCACGTTTAAACGAATTACCACATTGTGTACATAAATGTTTACGATCTTCTGTATGAACTTTCATATGTGATGACAGCGAGGACGGAATTTTAAAACCTTTATTGCATAATGGACAAGTATATGGATATATTCTATTTTCAAGAGGTATTGTAGGAGTTGCTGTAACCGTTTCATGAATTTTTCTGACAGGTGGACCTCCATGTGTAGAATGTTTGTGATATTTTAATTGTTGAGCTTGCACAAAAGCTTTATCACACGATTCACATTTATACGGCCGTTCTCCCGTATGCGTTCTAAGATGAACATTCAGCGATGATTTTTGTACAAAATCTTAAAAAGTAAACCAAACATAAATTATTGAAAACATTAACGAAAACTAAATTTACCTTTTCCACAATGTTCGCACTGATAAGGCCTAATGCCAGTGTGTTGTCTCATATGCATTACAAAAGAACCTCGTTGTGTAAAATCTTAAGGAATAAAAATTCAACTTTTATTGATTATAAAAATTATCCAAATTAAATTTACCTTTGCCACAAACATTGCAGACATATGGTCTAACACCACTATGTATCCGTAGATGTAACTTAAAATTACATTCTTGTTTAAAATCTAAAAAAAATTTTTTTAATAAAAATGAATAAAAATCCGTAAAATATTACGAGAATATTTCTCTACCTTTTCCACATATATTGCATAAATAGGGTCGCAGTCCTGTATGGGTACGTTCATGATTTGATAGATGATGATGTTGTAAAAAGGATTTATCACAAAATTTACATTTATATTTTTTATTCGGATCATGAGATTTCAAATGGTATCTGCATAATAAAAATAATTAAAATGTTTAAAGAATAATTTTACAATGATTTGCAGCAAAAATTACTTACTCATACTTAACGGTATTATCAAATTTTAAAAAACAATGAGAACATTCATGATTTGAAACAGTGTGCACAGACTTTTTATGCTTATTTAAATAAACTTTACTCTTAAACCCTTGACCACAAATGTCGCATTTAAATGAATCTTCTATAAATAAATAAAAAAAATATTTTTTTAATAAACAATAACAATTTTTTTTAATAGTTATTTTACCTTTATTATGTGATTGCAAATGAGTATTTCTATTTGAAACACTTTGAAACGTTTTTTTACATATAGGACACATATGGGGTCTTTCAACAGGATGCATATCTTTTAAATGTTTATCTAATTCACACATATTTGAATAGGTTTCTTTGCAATATCGGCATTCAGGATTCTACAAAAATTAAGCTTTATTAACATTTAAATTTATTTACTAATTGTTAATATTACTTTAATTGATATGCATAGGTTTTCATTTTCGTGATTATCTAATGCTTTTAATCGAGAGAAACGTTTTCCACATTTTTGGCATACATGCATTGATAATGAACGGTTTTTACGTTTAATCGCTGTCGTTCGATGTCTACTTATATGTCTTATTAAATGAGCCTAAAACAGTATAATGATAACATTATCATTGTTTGAACAAAGATGAACAAATTCTAATCACTTCTCTTTTATATGCTTTATCGCATATACTACATTGAAGAATTTCTTCATCTTTTTGATTTTTCGCACAAATTGAAGAATCATCAGTTTTATTAATTGTGTCATCTTCCTCATCCGTAGTTCTTTCCGATTCGGATAATAAGCTTGTATTTAGTTGATCATCTTCAGTCTCTTCATTAACGGTTTCTTCTGTATCATATATACTATTATTTTCTGACGGAATTTCTGTCTACATAAATAATAATTATCAATTGTTAATAATCGTTATTTTGTAACTTTTTAATTACTTACTTGAACCTTATTATCATATTCTATATTCTCTATACTAAGAAATTCAAATTCTTCAAAAGAATTGTGAAGTGTATCTGAGTTATTCAAGTTTTTACTTTTAAATGTTGCATTAAAATGTTTTTCTAATAATTCGTTCGCATTCTCACATTGGATTCTAAACGTTTTTACATTATTTAAACGTTCCATACACTCAACACAAATTTGCTGTGGAAGGCCATCATTTTGATTAATCTATTAATAATGAATAATTTATGTTAATTAATTATAATCATTTATTTTATTTTTTTTTACTTTATTTTTCATCGATGAAAATTCTTCAAAAATTTCAATCGGTGCAATATCAACAATTGTATTCTTCTCAAATATTGGTATTAATGTTTGATTTTTATCATTTTTTAAACAGGTTCTACAAGTTTCTATTAATGAATACAATGTGTTTTCACTTTTATCCATTATTTTAATAATAATTAAATTATTAAAAAAAAAAAATGTAAAACTTGCTACATAAACATTATAAACACTTTGTATGCAAATGTCAAATTATTTTCTAAATATTTTTTTTTTTTATTTTGTAAATAAACGTCAGTTGACATAACTATAACTGAGTATTGTAGTAGTTGTTTACAACCATTTTTCGAAAAAAAAACCTTATAATAGCCTTAAATATTTAAAAACTAAAATATATTTATATAATCATATTTTATTTATTTATTAAATATAATATAATAAGTAGAATATAAAAATAAATATAATTTATATAATACACTGGTATAAAGAATTATTTATTTTAAAATCGTAGTTTAAAACATATAACTGCAGGTTTAGCTTTAGTTTTTCATGAAGTAATCGAAAACAAAAACTGGTCGAAATATTTGAAGTGGTTGTCAAAATTCTTGTAATTTCCACTTATACCTCAGTTCCATTTTCGTCCATTTGCCTGCCTGTATAAAATAAAGAAAATATATATATATATAATAAAAAAAAAAAAAAAAGCTGTGTGACTAATATAAAATTGTATTTTTTTTTTTGTTTTGAGGGTAGTTTATCCATTATTTTTGTATATTTAAAACAATAATCCAACTATTTATGATCATATTGATTATATAAATATTAAATTAAGGTATATATGACAGTTTTTATATGTGCTTTTTGTTATTTTAGTTAGAAAAGTCAAACAAAAGATTCTTGGTATTATGTGGGGGCCAAATATTCTCATAGTATAAATACATAGAAATATAACGTTTTTTTTTTATTCATTTTAATTTAAAACTATAAAATTTTTTAAAATAATTTCAATGATTTGCTTATAATTTGAATTAGTTTTAATGGAATTTTAATTAAAATTTTAATTTTTTTTTTTACAAATCATTGATTTTAGGTTAGGTTATAATATATATTTTATGTTTTTATATTTTATATGACTATATATAAAATGGGATTAACTATATTTTTTATTTCCAGATTAAACCAAAGACTTATCTATAGATATAAAAAAAAAAATAAAATAAATAAAAACAAAAATATTCACAAATGAACACACATAATCAAAATGATTTAAGTCAGATCTTTCAGCAGGAGAGATGGTAATATAATAATAACAATAAATATAATGATACAAAAGAAAATAATTTTTTTTTTAATCTATTTAATTTTAGTGCCTGGGAAAATGCTATTGTAAATTATAATGGGATAGATCCTTTAGATTTGTGGTTCAATTATATTTGTTGGTATGAACAAAATGCAGCAAATGATATGGAACAAAAATTTACAACGGTGGTTGAAAGATGTCTTTCCGAATTTGATAATAATGAAAATTATAAACAAGATTTACGAATGATACAAATATGGAAGAAATATGTAAAAGATAAACTTTGCATTAAAGTATGTGTGATATTAATTATTTTATTTTTAGATTGATATGCAAAGAGAGCCCCTTAGTTATTATAATGCATTATATCAACGCGGAATTGGTACACAGTGTGCTATATTTTACATTGAATGGGCTATGAATTACATTTCGTTAAATGCCTTCAAGCAAGCAGAAACTGTTTATAACTTAGCTTTTCAAGCAAAAGCTCAGCCACATGAGGAACTTTTATTAGCTCATAAAAAATTTCGTTTTGATATTTCGAAAAGTATTAAAAAGAGAGCATCATCATCTCTAGGTGAACAAAAACAATTAAATACATGCCTTAGACCTCCAAATAAAAAACCAAAATTAGAGAACGAAACCCATTATTATAATGGAGAAAACGAATATAATCATCAGTATGATGAGACTAGAAATTATAATAGTGCAAGTAATTACAATAATAACTATGAAACGAATGTCAACAATATTGCATCGTCGGCTCAAAGCTATTCTAATGTAAATAATTTTGATAATGTTAATGAAATAAATACAAATATTGAACAAAACAGTCAACCATGTGACTTAAATAATAGCGCTTATGTTATATCATCCTCTCTTAATTATGTATACGACGATTCATCTGGAAGTTATTATAATGCAAATACAAGTGAATATCAGCCAGTAAAAGAGGAAGTGGATGGCATAAAGTTGCCTTCAGATTTTGTACGATATGCAAAAAACAACGATGTTAGTTGGACAGCCCCGTTATTTTTAGCTGAACCACATGATCCAAATAGATGCTGTATGTATCCAAAACATATAGTTTACCAAAATGAAGTAAATGAAATAAGTTTAGAGGAGATTAAGGCAAACAAGTGGAGACAAAATTTAATAGAGATAAATAGAAATAATCAAATAAAAGCGGAACAGGAATACGCACGTATACAAAATGAGCATATTCAACAAGAACGTGCACAAAATGAAAAAATACAACAAGAAAGAATTAATGAATATGAACGTATTCAGCAGGAACGTTTACATAAGGAGCGTATGCAAATTGAATTTATGCAACACGAACGATTACAACAAGAACGTAATCAACAAGATCGTTACCAGCAAGAGCGTTTTCAAAATGAACGCTTGCATCATGAAGCTCAAATGCAGCAGCATACACAAATATATCAACAACCGCAACCACCAGAAATTCAGCAACCTATGCCACCCCAACAATATTATCATCAACCTCAATTTCAAGAAGAACAGCCGCCACCAAATGAATATATTGAAAATAATTCAATGTTTAATGGAAGTGTTAAACAAACAAATGGAATAGTACCTAGTGCAAGTCAAAGTTACACAGTATCAATTAGTGACAATAAAGAAGAATTGTCTAAAAGTGATGACATTGAAGATCAGATAGAGGCTTCAACGATAAGCTTTTGTTCAAATAATGGATTAAATAAAAGCAAAAAAATCACAATAAAGTTTAAAAAAGAGAAACCTTCAATGCAAAATTCAATACCAAATGTGCCTTCGAAGTCGAAAAGAAAATCTAAATCACGAAAATATTATGATGAGGAAGCTTGCACTTATACAAGCCAAACTAAAAAGCAGAATGGAAAAAAGAAACCCGATCAATATCAGGTGACACAAAATAATATTGATGATGCAAATTTACTACTTTCTATTTCTAATATAAATAATGACGATTCACTATCATGTTCTTATTCAATGAAAACGAACACCACAACACAAGATCAATATCCTAGTGAAGATTCATTCTCAAATTCAGAATTTAATACTTCATTTACAAGTATCTCATATTCTGGTGAAAATAGTAATGGCACTGGTTGTTTTAATTACAATAATAGTAGTAGTAGTACACCTGTAAAAACAAATCATCGTTACATTCCGGATAATATACCAAAATCACTTACACCAAATAATTTTAAATCATTAAAAACACGTAAATCGAATATATCTAATCAAAATGATGATTCAATGTGTTCATATGTTGGTGAACAGAACAGTATGTTACTAGATGATGCAGAAGAAAAGGAAAAACGAATGACAAAGGCAATCACAACGATTGAAAATCATTTTTCAAAACAAATTATAGATCCATTTAGTAATGAATTATGTAAAGCTTTCCTTACTAAAATTGATTATCCTTCGCCTTATAAATGTGTTAATTGTAAATTTATTAATAATAGTATTCCAAAAATGATAACAATGAAAAATACAACAATGGGTGATGTTTTATATAGTGTTGAAAAAGAAGTTGGACGTGGAGCATATGGGGCTGTGTATAGGTAATTTAAGAAAATTTAATTTTTTCTTTTGTTCCTTTTAAAAATTTTTTTTTTATTTTTTTTTTTATTAGAGCTGTAAATGTCTTAACGGGTGCTGTGGTAGCTATAAAATATCAAAAACCACCAACAGCTTGGGAAATGTATATTTGTTCAGAAGTTAGAAATCGTATAAAAAATCATGATATTGTGAGTTATTATTGTGAGAATTATTTTAAGGAAAAAACTTTAAAAAAATTTCTCTTTTCTTTTTTTTTTTGTTTTGTTTTGTTTTAGTTGCCGGGCTTTATGGATATATCATCTGCTGTAATGGCATTAAATGCTAGTGTTCTCGTATCAGAATTTTCACCATATGGTTCTTTATTAGATATAAATAATCGTGTGAGACAGGCAACTACAAAAGTAATTCATTTATTGTTTACATTAAATAAATTACAGTTTTAATTAAATTTTTATTTAATTATTTATTTAGGTAATGCATGAATCTTTGGTGATGCACTTTACAAGTCAAATATTAAATATTATTCATCATTTACATTCCTGTAATATAATACACGCTGATATCAAACCGGATAATTTTCTACTAATGAAAATGTAATTAATTAATATTTTCGTTATTAATAGATAGAAATTAATTTAATATTTGTATTTTAGTCCCTGTGCTGATTCACATGTACCAACAATACGATTAATTGATTTTGGTTGTGCTATTGATATGACCTTTTTTAAACCTGGTACACAATTCCAAAAGGTATAATTTCTATTTATAATATTAATTAGTTTATATTAATTATTAATTTTATTTAATTAAAGGTAATACAAACTGATGGTTTTACATGTACAGAAATGTTAGAAGGACGTCCCTGGTCATTTCAAACTGATTTATTTTGTGTCGCTGGTACAATACATGTAATGTTATTTGGTGAATATATGCAATTAGTTAAAAAATTTGGAACAGAATGGGATATTAAACAAAAATTACCAAGGTAAATTTATAGATTAATTAATTCTAATTAACAAAGATATAATAATAATAATAATAATAATAATAATAATAAATTAAAATTAATTTTATTTAGATACCTAAAAAAACATGTATGGTCGGAATTCTTTCCAAAATTATTAAATATAAAAGGTCTGGATAATTTGCCAAATTTACAAGATATGAAATCATTAATAGATAATGAATTGTATAACATGGAATCAGAATTAGTAAAACAAATTAGATCATTATCAAATATATTACATAAACGATAAGAAATAAAAAGAAAAAAATAATAATAATAAAAAAAAAACATTTCAGGTAAATAAAAATGAATCAATTAAAGGATATAGAAATAAATAATAAGTAAACGTATTTATTTATATAATTATTATAATTTATTATTATTATTATTAAATTAAATTAAATTAATTTTTTCTTTTTCTTTGTGTTTTTTTTTTTTTTTCTATGTAAATATTTTTCTTTTCGAAATTTTTATAATTGATTATGAATTATTAAGATAAATGTTTAATATTAAAATTACAAAAAAAAACAAAGCTATAAAGTTTAAAATAAAAATATATTAAGTCGTCGTCATAGTCGTCTTAACAAAGAATGATAAGAAATAATAATAATATTAATTATAATGAATAAAAAAAAATTAGTTTTACGTGAGTTTAATCTATATATATATATATATATATATATAATCACAAGATAAATGTTGAATAAAATTAAAGATTAAAAGAAATTGGAGAAAAAAAAAATTTCTAAATCAAAACAGGAAGAGAATTATTAAATATTAAAATATTAAGAAAATACATATAATTTATGTATTAATTAAAAACATTTATGATTATAAAAAAAAAATTATTAATGAAATTGTTTAGTAAAGGATTATTTATTTATTTATGTTTATGGTTTGGAAATTGTTTTTCATTTTTGTATCCTTCCGAATCTTTAATACACAAAACCGATATAAATATTGTCAATTCCATATACACTATCTATCACTAATATCTCTCTTTTATTTTTATTTTAATTTTAATTTTTAATTATCTATTATCTCTCTCTCTCTCATTTAACATATAGATTAATTATATTGATGAATTTCCTAATAGAATATATTTTAATATAATATTAATTATATGTATTAATAATTGTTCCAATAATAAATAGATAGGATAGATAGAGATTACGGTGTTTAAATATTTGATGTAAATTTTTAGTCTTAATTTGCTGTAAAATACAGATCACATTAGATAATCACGTTTGTTGTATTTTTTTTTTTATTACTTTGATTATTGGATAAAAACATTAATAATGATGATGGATATGTGTGGTACAATATTGTGTGTTACAACAAAATGATTAAAATCAAATATTATCGACTGTAAAATAAGTGATTTAATTTATTATCTTTGCAAAAAATAAAACAATGGAATATAAATTAAATGAATGAATGAATTTTAATAATGATAAGAAAAAAAATCATTATCCATCCTTCCCCCATCATACCCAGCGCTTAGAGATTTTGCAAAGATTTTTGTTTATAATTTTTAATTTATAAATTTTAGTTTTTATTTATAATTTAGTTTTAATTAATTTTAATTTAGTTTTTAAAAATGATGAAAGATATTATAAAAGAAAAATAATTAATTAATTAATTTAATGGAATTTATAAAGAAATGCAAAAAAATTTCTTAATTTAATTTAAAATTATTATTTTTAATTTGAATTAATTAATTAATAAATAAATAAATCAATAAATGATCTGTTTTAGTTAAATAAATAATTTTAATTATAATTATAATTTTTAAATGAAGGATTGTTGCTGTTTAATTAAAATTAAGATTAAAAAAAAACAACTAAAAACACAAAGTGCAGAGATGAAATTATCTTTAAAGAGAGCAAAAAAAAAAAAAAAAAATAAATAAAAATTAATTAAAAGATCAAAGGTAAAAGTTTAATTAAGTTCCAAAGATGATTTACAAGAAAAATAATAATTTTATTTTTTTTTTTTTTTGTTAATTATTTAATTATTGTTTAATTAAAATGTTTTATTTTGATAAATAAATAAAGAAAAAAAAAAAACTAATTTAAATGTGAATGTTGTGAGGGAGGAGACACATCTTTTAATGAAAGAAAGTGAAATTAAATAGGGAAAAGAAAAAGAAGTTTAAGTTTGTATAAAAATCGATCGGAATTATTATTATTATTATTATTATTGTAAGTAAATGTTAAAAATTTGATCTAAAGAAAAAAAAAAAAAACCCCACCCCCCACATACAGAGAGAAAAATAATATATTATTTAATTAATTATTGACTTGAAAATGCTTAATAATAAAGCACAAGGATATTAATATTAATAATTATTATAAATAAATTAAAATTTAATTAATTAATTTATTAATTAAAAAAAAAATAAACACTTGCTGCTGTTTAGTGTTAATTCTTTTTTTTTTTTTGTTAATTTTCCTAAATTTTTTCTTTTATTTTATTTTTATTTATTTATTTTTTTTTTTTGTTGTATTATATACAAAAATATAATAATCTATTTAAAGACTTAAATATTAAAAATTAATAAACTATGAAAATAAATTAATTAATTGTGTTTTTTTTTGTTTTATTATCGACCGCACCGCAAAATATCAAAGAGACTTTTACAATTAAATCGCGAGTAAATTGAATCGCTTACCATTGGTTGTCTGTCCTACTAAATTTCATATCAAATCCTTTAAAATGAATGTCCATAAATACCTGTATATAGTCCAATCCTTTTAATTGACATGATATGACTATTCATAGGTACTTTGCGTTATGTCAATTTTTGACTTAAAAATAAAAAAACAGCAAAATGCCAATGAACGGCATTTTAATGCATAAACCAGGAATCTCTAACTAAATTTACGTATTTAAATAAACTCTTCTAATATTAAAATTCCATTAAACTTTTTAAATAGCATCAAAGATTAATCCCTACAATTATTAATTCCTTTCTTGATCTTTAAGAAGTTTAATCGTATCGACATTAACGTCAGCCTATCACTTAACGTTTGAATTAGTTACAGGACAATTTTTTCTTTTTTTTTTTACTTAAAAGCATGATCCTGTTAAAGACAAATCGTTTTGAATCATTATGGAAGTCGCACAATATCATCGTAAGAGCCACAGGTTAATAATAGCTTGTATAGAAATTGGATTCTCCTGTTTTTTTTTTTTTTTTTGAAGAATTTATGCAGTTCTAAAGTAAGTTAAATGGGATTTGAATATGGAGCAATATCATGTAAATACAATTGGCACATTTAGAAGGATTGCGTTTTCCTCTTAAAGTCCTCAATAAAGTCTTTAAAACCTTTAATACGTCATGATCATTGAAAGTCTTAAAAGGGAACTACACCCTATTGATTTAAACAAAAAAGAAAACGAATAAATTCCGCTTAAACACATTTTGGTTAACGTAAGACATTACCTTACTTAAGCCCACAACATTTAAAAACTGCAAGCTAATAGCAAAATATTTAAACTATATTCATCAGCTACTATTACATCACATGACATTGCAATTGCAGATGCAGGACATGACACATGTAATTAAAACGTGAACGGACATCAAGTTGCAAATTTTTTAATTAGTTCGTTCGTTCGTTCTATAATTAATAATTAATCAATAATTAAAAAATATTTTTTCATTGTTTTTTTTTTTTTTTTTTTTTTAATATGCACATTTATTTATTGTCAGCATTTATTTAAAAATTCATTCAAAAATATTTGATATTTTTGGAATAAATCAAAAAAAAAAAAAAATTGATTTTTCTACTATATGCGACATTTTTGTTAGTTTTTTTTTTTTTACAATCACCAATTAAATAGATTTTTAATTTTTATTTAAACAGAAAATAAAATTAAATATATAAAAAAAAAAAAATAATAATAAAACAAAGAAATATAATTTTTACTATAGTTATACACATAAATACCATTTACTAATTAATATATGTAAAAAAAAAAAAAAAAGAAATTATTTTTATGGTAAATTTTGGTTTTATTTGCCCAAAATGTATTTGATTATATTTGTGCTAAAATAATGTTATTAAACGGCAGCAACTAATTGTGGACAATTTGGTAATTGACAATTCACTTGGATTCCGCAACCACCACGTTCTCTCGCTTCAAAGTGATCAAACAAAATTGGCTTATGACAGAATGTACACTCCTGGAGTAAACATAGAAACAAATTAATTTCAACCAAACAAAAAAGAAAGAAAAAATAAATTCTATCCTTACCTCGGAACATAATTTTCCATTGAGCGGCATACCCAATTTACTCCATACAGATTTCATATCCCTAACCAAAACATCCATCATTGCCGGTGTATGATACGGAGTTGGAGCTAATCGTAATTTTTCTTCACCGCGAGCAACAGTTGGATAATTAATCGCTTGTACATAGTGACCATATTGTTGAATTAATAAATCTGATATACGTGA
Source organism: Ptychoptera albimana (assembly GCA_961205885.1). Classification (NCBI taxonomy): domain Eukaryota; kingdom Metazoa; phylum Arthropoda; class Insecta; order Diptera; family Ptychopteridae; genus Ptychoptera; species Ptychoptera albimana. The sequence goes on from OY540803.1 coordinate 26,901,759, forward strand.
GCATTTGAGCGGATCACCAATCTAAAATAAAAATGAAAAAAAAAAACAAAAAATTTAATTCAATATTTAAGGCAAAAAATAAAATTTCTCTGTTTTTCGCTTACTTTAATAGGAATGATATGACTTGGTGTATGTTCAACAGGGAATCCATTACTTTTTAGACTTTCTCTTAGATAACGAACATTTGATTGATGCAATGCTCGTAACTGACGACCCTCTTCTGACGCAAGAATTTCGATAGCCTTATAAGCTCCGGATAATACGGTTGGTGGAAGTGATGTAGTGAAAATAAAACCAGCTGCATACGAGCGAATCATATCCACTAATAATGAAGTACTGGCGATATAACCACCGATATTACCGAATGCTTTACCCAATGTTCCAGATATTATGTCCATTTTATGTAATTTTCCCTCACGTTCGCCAATTCCAGCACCATGTTCACCATATAAACCAACAGCATGTACTTCATCAACAAATGTAAGAGCACCAAATTCATGAGCAGCATCACATAATTCTTCCAACGGACACACGGCACCGGTCATCGAATGCACAGTTTCAAATGCAACAATTTTCGGAACGGTTTTATCCACCTTTGAGAGCATTTCTCTTAAATGAGATGGATCATTATGCCTAAAGATATGTTTGGGCACTTGACTGTTGCGGATGCCTTGAATCATCGATGCATGGTTTCCAGCGTCAGAGAAAATATGACATCCAGGTAGAGATTTCGCAAGAGTAAATAGTGTCGAGTCATTCGCAACAAAGCATGAAGTAAATAAGAGAGCACCTTCTTTCTGATGTAGTTTCGCTAAGCTTGCTTCCAGATTCTCATGATAAAGGGAATTTCCTGATATATTTCTGGTGCCACCTGCACCAGCACCATTTTCATCTAATGCCTTTTTCACGGCCTCCTTAACTTTAGGATGACAAGACATTCCCAAATAATCATTGGAACACCACACAGTAATTGGTTTTTCACCCCATGAATACTCGAAAGCCGTAGGAAATTTACCAGCACCAGCTAAACGATTCACTTTCTTAAATACACGATAAGAATGATCTTTCTTCTTGCGCAAAATTTGATCATGGAAAAAATCTTCATACGGAAATGAACGATTAGTTGGAATGTCTTGAATATCTTCACTAACTTCCTTAACAAGGGATGCAGTTGATTTTGTTGATAAAAATGGACATTTTTTCTCACCAACACTTGTTACCTCATTAGTTTCACTTGGTTGCTGATGCTGTTGTTGTTGCAATGAACTTAAATTCCGTTGATTATTACCAACATCAGTTTTATCATCAAGATTTGTTGGTGTCTGTTGCATTGTTGAGATTGTACGTGATACAACTGGACACTGTTGTCCATAAGTTTTTAATAATATTGGTGCATAATTACGTACATAATTTGCACTGAGACGTGTTAAAAATGGACACGGCATCTTTTTAACACTGCAATTCACTGTTGAATACGTTGCACAAGATAATATTGTTGATAAATTTGATGACAAATACTAAATTATTAAAAAAAAAAAGTAAGCAAAGAAAAGAAACGAAAAGAAATTATTATTTTTTTTTTAATTTATTTCTTTAATTAAATCAAAATTAATTTAAAAAAAAAATGAATTAAAACCACTTTTCACCTTAGTAAACATAATTACACGATTTAATATAATAAATAATTAAAAAAAAAAAAAAAAATTGAAAGACCGAAAATTGAATAATCGAAACAGCAGCAACGAATTTAAATGCCTGATGTTCACTTTGAATAAACGATTAACCAACTGTGAATAGGTGAGAGTTGCTTCAAGCGCACTAAGCAAAAACAAAATAATTTTTTTTTTTTTTTTTTATTTACTTTTTATTTTTCGTTGTGTGCTGTAATTAATTTTAATTTTTATTTAATCAACTACATTTCGTGTTTTAATAAATAATAATAATAATAATAATAATACGAATCTATCAATTACTAAAACGATTAACAATTTATTTTGTCTTTTATTTACATTGGATTAAACATCAGACGAATTTAATTAATTTTCAGTGTTGCAAACCACAACCAACTGTTCGACTCAACGACAAACGGTTACTGATGATTGGTTTTAATACAATTTTTTTTGTAGTAACAGATACTGTGTATTAAATTTCAAATATTTTTTTATCACAACCGCCGTGATTGACAAGCTTTAATCGAAAGTAATTTATTTTGTTTTTCTTTTTATTTTGATTAACAATATTTTCTTCGATAATTGACAGTTCTTTTTTTTTTCTTTTTATGGTTTTTTCAAGAGAAATTTACTTTAAAATTATGTATTAAATAAAAATTGATATTTTATTTTTTTTTCTAAACAAGCAATGGTTTAAGCTATATAACCAAAAAGGCATTTTATCCTAAATCGACTTACTTACTTACTTACTTACTTAAAAACGTGATAAATGTTTCATAGAATTGTTTAGAAATTAAAATTTACAATGAATAAAATTTACATTTTTAACTAATAATGAAAAGAAATAAAATTTTCACTTAAATCTCTTTTAAAATTTTAATTTTGTACAACAAAAATTCGTCTACTGAAGAACTCTTGATATGAAATTAAGATCGAATGCCTTTTACTTTAATAGAGAAATATTAATTAAATAAATCCATTTTTAAAATTTATCGCAGTAACATTCCTTAACACAAATTGTGCTTGAAACACTTAGCAAACACTTTACAGTGCCTGTTAATTCTACCATTGTTTTCGCATAACAATCAACAGAATGATTAAATATCGATACAAGATTAAAAACCCATTATTAATTATACAAAAATGAGATAATCCATAAAATATTACAACGGTTTACAACGCTGATATATAATTTTGAATAATTTTCAATGAACAATTATTTTTTCAGTAATGAGTGGCAAATTCTCAAAAGAAAAAGAAAAATTAAAATATTAACAGACAATAATAAATTATTTATTTATTTATTATTTATTATCTTAGTTTACGTATCTAATTAATTGAAATTTAAAGTGTTTGGAACTGGGAACATTTATTAATTTTTTATTATAATATCATGACGTGACATTTTTTTTCTTTTTTTTGCTTCCTAAATTTATTTTGAATGTTTTTATTATTTAAATGTCTAGATAAATACACACAGAGAGAGAGGGCGAGATAAATTTTTTTATTGGTTCCAATTTATGTCCTGGCCTTGTGTAATTTTTTTTTTAATGTTTTTTTGTGGAGTCTTGTTGGTGTTTTATTTATTTATTTTGTTTTGTTTTTAAGCAAAATAGGTATGAGACTAGAATGGTGAACGAAACGATAACGTCTCTAATAAAAGGAAATATTATCTTTATTTATTTTAGTCAATTAATTATAAGTCTCAAAGCTTATTTTTTTTTTTTTTTTTTGTACACAATATTTATGTTTTTACAAGTCATTAGACATAATTTTATTTTATTTTTTTATTATTAATGTCACGTTATTTTTTTTTTTCACAATCATTAAATGAATTTAATAAAAAAAACCCAACAACATTTATGTTGTGTATTCTGCTTTAAGTGGCCAAATGCAAAATAAATAAATTAAAAAAAAAAAAAAAAAAAAACAAGAAATAAATGCAAACAAGTAGTTGGAAAATTAAGTAAATAAAGAAAAAAAGAAAAAAAAAATTTATATATAAGTGAAAGTGAACTAAATACCGAATACAAAAAAAAAAAAAAAAAAATATTTTGTAACAAAAATCCTTTCTTTTTTTTTTTTTTTTTTATTCCATTGCTGCTTTTAAACAATTTTCATTATTTATTAATTAACTAATTAAAATATATAGTAAGCTATAGCTGTGACACATTTTTTTTTTTTTGATTATTTTTTTTATTATTATTTATTGGCGACATTAATCGTATACAAATTATAATAAATATTCAATTACTTTTTTCTTAGTTTTTAATTATTATTTACGTAATACGACCTTAATTTAATGTTTTTATATAAGGTAAATTTTTTTTTTTTTTTTGGTTATTCTTGTTGTTATTTACTATAGAAAAATACATACATAGAAGGATTAATAAATGTAACATAGGTAAGAAAATACTTTAGTACAGATTAACACAGGGTTAATGTATGAATAACCAAAGTAGTTGACCTCACTCATTCACAATAAATAATCTAATAATTTTTTTTTTTTGTTAATCAATGATCTTTACCCCGTATATTACCATCTTTACAGTCAAGAACATAATCAAGAAAAGAATTTAATAAATAGTAAAATTAATTTTCACATTTAATCACCAATTAAAATGCAATAAATTATCATCATGAACAGAAAAGAGAAAAGAAAAGCAAAGAAAAGAAAAGAAAAAAAAACTGAAGAATACCCTCAAGAGATTTCAATGTTATACGATACTAGGTGATAATAACACAACCACAACGAAAACAAATAAGGAGATAACAGAAGAGACGAGATTTTATTAAAAAATAATTAAAAAAAACCTTGACCTATCATAAAATTCAAATAAATAAATAAATAATTCTAGGAATCAAAAAAAGCCACATTTTTTTTTAATAATAATAATAATTACAAAACCACATAGAATAAACCATTCGTGATACGATAAATAATAATAATAATAAATAATAATTAATAATCAATAAATTAGTGAAGAAGAAACCACAGAAAAATGATTAATAAATTATAAAATAAAAATGGATTTACCACCAAATTATTGCATTGTTTTATTATTGATTAAAGTTTTCATTGTTTTCTTTTAATTGAATAATTTTTTTTTTTTTTCGTACTTCTTTTCATTCTAGAAATTACAATTACGTAAATACAAATATATAATTAACATATAATAACTTTTTGTTAATCATAAAAAAAAGCAAAAAAAAAAACTTTATCAATAAATTAAAAAAAAGCAAAAAAAACGTCACCACACACCAACAATTCAATCGAAATTCAATTAATTTCCAAGAAAACAACAATGTTGAATGACTTGGCAAAAAAAAAAAAAATAAAAATAATTAATTAATATTAGGAATGCAAAAATAAAATAAAATAATTCGCAATAATTTTTATATTTCCAATTTGATTAACATACTAAACAAATTTAATTTATAATAGAAAAAATAAAAAATAATAATAATTAATTAATTAACATTATTCAACTTACTTATAATTTAAAATAAATGTTTTATTTCACTTTTATATTTACACTGACTTAAATTGACTTGACTTTACTTTTGCGTTAGACAAAAACCGTTCACCACGTTACTACTTTGCTCACTCCACTTTCATCAACGTACAAAAATAAAATATAATTTCTGTTTCTCTCTAGATTTTTTTTTTTCTTTTCATTTTAAATTAATTTACATTACACAAGCATAGAATTTATTTATTTTATTTTTTTTTTATATTATCAATTCAATGTATACACAATGTATATACACACACACACAACAAACTCAACATAAATGTGATAAATTTCGTGTGCTTAATTTTTATTTTCATATTACAAACATGTATTTTTTTTTTTTTTAATTATAAGCAGAAAAAACCACGACGTTTTTTTTTATTTTATTTTTTGCTACTCATTATTTTAGTTGTTGTTGTTGTTTTTAATTAAATACTGACTATAGGGTGGGTGTTAATTGTGTTCAATTTTTTTGTTTTGGTAGAAAAAATAATAAAAAATATATAATAACGTTGAACTCAACAAGACACATTAGCACCTATTATTTTTTCACGTGATACATTCACGTGTACTGACTCATAATCAATTAGTTAAATTAAGTTAATTACTTAAGTCATTATTAAACATTTTTTTTTTTTAATTTATTATTACTTCCTATTTTCGTGAAACAAATTTTTTATTTTATTTCTTGTTTTAATGTTTTTATCAGGTAATTAAACAATTCAATTAATATAAGTCTAGTAGTATATTGCAACTATTATTGCTTAATTACATCAAATAAGTCATACAAATTAAACAAATTTCTTTCTATTTGCCACGTATTTTCCCAAAAAAAATACATGCAAATTCCTAAAAAATATAAAAATTATTACAAAAATCTTTCATTTCAAGAAAAATACAAAAAAAAAATATAAAATTATTCAGGTGTGCATTACATACGAATAATAACGAATAAATTAATTAAATTAAAAAAAAAAAAACTGCAAAAGAACGTTCTAACTTATGACCCAGTCTGTACTTTATGTAAATTATAGCACAGCATGTCTGTATTAACGTATTTATTTTTTTTTTCTTCATTAATGTTTCAATGTGTGATTATTTTTTTATTAATTAAACTTTCGAAAGTTTAATTTCAACTTGCAAAAAAAATATCTAAAAAGTTTTGATTATGATTATAAAAAAACATAAAAAAATTAATTAAAAAATATTAATAATTTGTATGTCAATCATATGAAAAACAAAGCACAGATTTAATATCGCTGATTTTATGTGTCGTCACTAAAACATACAATAATGAAAATTACATAATAATGATTATTTAATTACCATATGTCAGTTATGCAGAGTGTAATTTTCTATTATTTAATTCTTTCTATTTATAATAAATTAATTCTGTATGTAAATTATGTATATATATATATATATAATTTAGGTCATAAGATTAATTTTGTATTTTTATTTTTTTTCAGAAAAGGTGCAAAATAGCTCGCCAATTTAACCTTCTAATTATTACATTTGCAAATAACATTAACAAAGTTTTTATTTTTTTTTTTTGTGTAAAACATAATTTTAATAATCACATTGAAACATTTAAAAAAAAAAATTAATAATAATAAATCCAGATTACACCATAATATTTTGTGACTTTTCTTTTTCAAGACAATTTCATTATTTGTCACAATTACATTTTGATTTTTATCACAAAAAAAATTCACAAAATTAAAATAGTTTTCTTATCAAATCACTTACCTAATCTGTTTCTTAATTTTGTTATATACACTTTGGTATCAAAAAATATCTATATTTTTATTTAATTTTGATTAAGAAAAAAAAAAATTTTTTTTTTTCTTCTTTATCGTGATGTCAAACCAATGACGTTTATTTTATGATTCCGTTTTTTTTTTTTTTTTATGTAATACACAAATGGTAAAATAGTATATTTTGAATTTTTTTTTTTTTTTTGAAAATATATATGTATAAACTACTTGAAAAATGTTTTTGGTATAAAATTAAACTGCTATAAAATAGAATAGAATCCACAATCCACAATTGAAAAAATATTGTATACCATTTTGAGAACAGTAAAGTAGAATATAAAAAAGTTTTATTTAAATTAAAAACGCGTTAAAAATTTTAATTTAACGGAAATATTAATTATATTCTGAAATTTCTATTAATATTAATGCTTTATTGATAATATATAATAAAAATTATAATTATTTACCTATTTATTATAAATTTTATGCATCATTTAACGGTTTAACGATGCAATTCCTTGGAATCATAAACTTTTAAACATTTTTATAGAATAAAATGATCAGTTCTAGTAAATTCTGAAATCCCAATATATTTTAATAAGTTTAAAAAATTAAATTATTTTTTTTGACGTCTTATCGATAATGCAATCATAATAAAATAATTTTTATTTATTTTAACCATAAATCAAAATATTTTCTTATTGTTTTTTTTTTTTTTTATTCTCAATAAATCATAATTAAAACATATTTAATAATATCTGATTAAACTATAATAAATAACAAAAATGTTTTATTATAAATATTATTATTAGGAATAATTATTAAACTGATTATATATTAAGGAATGTTCCAACAAATCAGTATTGTCGATTTTGCTGATAATTTTTATATAAACAATTAAAGTACAGCAGAGTCAAAATGAATAAAAACGAATCGAATAACAAATGCATTAAAGATTCTTAGATATTACAATTATAAATAATAAAACAATTATTAACCTTTAAATTAAAATAAACGAATATTTATGACCTCTATAACTAAAAACTATTGAGAAAAAAAAAAGAAAAAAAAAAAAAAACATTTTATATTTGTGTTTGTAAATTGTAATTTTTACTGGCAAAAGTATTTTGCACATGTGTTGCGCCAAGATAATTGAAAGTCAAAGTGAATCGTAACAATAATTTGTAATGCACATGGTGCACTTGATGCAATTTTTTTTTTTTATTGGTGTGATTGTACTCTCCAATGTTAGAAATAATTTTTGCAAAAATCATATGGCAGTATCATAGAAAACGAATTTTTTTTTTTGTTTACGTTTATTATTATAAAATGAACTTTGTATAATAAATAGAAATTGAATAATTGTAATAATAATAATAAGCGATATAATTTATTAAAAAGTCAAGGACAATGCGTTTTATTAATTTGCTTTTATTTTTTTTTAGTTTTAGTTTTTTACGAAAGACGTAATTTTTGAGTTCCTAAGCATTGTACTAAGCTAAAGCAAAATGCAATCATATTGGATTCTCGCCTGTGATCAAGGCGGAAGAGGAAATGTATATTCATGAGGTTGGATAAAATCCATAATAAAATATGATTTAAAGAAAAATGGAGTAGAAATCTTTTTCATCTAGTTAAAAAAAAACATGATTATTGAATAAAATTAAATAAAATAAAAAATAAAAGCAAATTGCGAATTCTATAATTTGTTTTTTTTTTTCATTTTTATTCTAAATCGTTTGAAAACGTATATTAATAGAAGCAAAAAAAAAAAACAAACTAAAATAAAAATGAAAGTAGAACCGAAATGGGTTGCAATAATCAATAAACGAGCAACAAGGTCCTATCAGTATTTGTTTACAAAATCCTCATAAAGAAAAATAAAATAAAAAAACATAAAACAAAAACAAAAAATTATTTCACAACATACTTTTGCTATGTTTGTAAAAAAAGAATTTCACAAGCAAACAAAAAAAAAAAAAATTTATGTATTTTTGAAGAAAAGGATTCTGTACTTTTATATTCTAGAAAATATATTTATTATTTTGTTTCTTTTCTTTTATAGTTTTTTATATGTTATTTTAGCAAAAATATAATAGAGAAATTTATTCAAATTTCAACAAAATATCTATTTATTTTAATCAAGAAAACATTAAAACATTTTAATGTAATTCTATAAATACATTTTTTTTTTTTGTTATTTATTATTTTAATTAAATATACACTGTTAATGTGTTGATAATATAATATTAAATGATAAAAAAAAAATAAAAAAAAATTGTGTAATACAAAAAAGAATTACAAATCATTTTAATAGATCTTTTTAACATCTTTAAAGAAAAAATTTTTTATTAATTTTAAATCTAAATAAAGTATAGAAAAGAAAAGAAATGAAAAAAAAAAAAAATAATAATACTTTAGTTTATTTATTAATATTTTAAATTAATGTGAAATCAATTGTGGATTTTATCACGGGCTGCTATATGTATACCAAAAATAAAAAAAAAAAATAAAAGAAAAATAAAAATAAAACAACCCATACCACCTCTATTTAGAGTTCATCATTGTATACAATTTTTGTATGACAATGACATAATTTATCATACAGTACGATTCACGGCGCATTAGTTTGTCTTATTATTTTATTTTTCTCTCTTTATTTTATTTTTTTTTTTTTTTTTATTTTCGCGGACACATAAAAAAAAATAATACAAAATATATAACAGTGGAGTTCATATTGTTGACTAGATAACACTTGCAAAATAATTCATTGAAATGTGAGTAAAGAAAAAAATAGAAAAAAGAAAAAATAAATAAAATAATAATAATAATAAAAAAATTAAATAATAATATATCCAATCGAACCATCTTTTTTTTTCGATTTTTTTTTCATTTCTTTTCATTTGTTCCTTTAAATAATAAAAAATTAAAAATTTTGTGTTTTATAAAATATAAAATAAAAATATCAATTAATTAATTATATTAAATTGTTTTTTTTAGTTTATTAAATAATAATATTATTGTAATAAATAATGGCTAAAGGAAAGGGTAAAGGAGGAAGTGCTGCTGCAGCCACAGCTTCAACAGCGGAGGTACATTTTAATTAATTAATTAAAAAAAAAAAAAAATTATATAATTTTATTAATGCGTATTTTATATTAATAAAAAAAAAAATTTTTTTTTTTTTCTTTTCCTTTCTTTTAAATAGAAAAAGGGGGCCGCTAAGCCTGCAGAGGCAGCAAAGCCAGCAACAGAAAAAGTTGAAAAATCTGGAAAAAAAGGTAAACTAAATCAATGATTTATAACCATAATGAAAAAGAAAAAATTATTTTTATTCAATTAATGAAAAAAAAATTTTTTTTTTTCTTTTTTCACTTTTCCTTTCATTTTATTTTTTCAACATTTTGTTTTTTTTTTTTTTGTTCTCTTTTTTCGTTTTTCCATAGGTGGTAAAAAGTAGCATTAAAAATGTATTAATAGCGAAGAGAGAAAAAAAAAAAAAAACTCACATCCTCAAACATTTGATGTTTTTTTTTTTTTTTTTTTTTTTTAAAACAACAAAATACATAACTATTATATAAGTTTATATTTAAAAAATTATTAATATAAAAATAAATTTTTCATTTAAATTTTATTATTTTTAATTTTTTTTTATTTTCATCTTCATTTTTATTATTTATTATAAAAAAAAAAAAAAAAAAAACTACATTTTGTGAAAAATATATATATGTGAAACAAAAAAAAAATATAATCAGTTTTATAAGTTTATTATTATTATTATTATTAATAATAATTAATTAATAATTTATTATTTGTATTGTTTTCTTTTTCTATCCTTCGTTTTGTTTTGGTTTTTTATTTTATTTTGTTTTCTTAATTGAATTTCACAACATTATATTATTAACCAGAAAACATTTTCTGATGTATATAATTTTTAATTATAAAAATAATAACCAAATTAAAAAAGAAATAATAAATCATAAAATCATACATATATATATATTTATGATAAAAGAAAAAAAAAATAAATAAATAGAATATTTCATTTAAATTTTTTTATTATTATTATTATTATTGTAATCTAATCAATAACATATCAACTTGAACGAAACCATTCTTGTGACATAGCACCAAAAAATGCGGCCGCTCCAGATTTAACATTGCTTGCATAATTTTGCGTTGTGGTTAATGGCGTTGCTGTTGTTTGTGTTTTTATTATCATCGAATCTTGTTTTTTTGTTTTATTTAATGACAGATCCTAAAAAAAAAAAAAAAAAAAAATGAAATAAATAAATTTGTTTTTTATTTTACTTATTAGTGTTTGTTGCATCTTCTTAAATAATAATATAAATTAGTCAAAAATAAAATTAATAAAAAGGTCACACACACACATCAACACATGTTAGTTAAATTGTTTAAAATAATTAATTTTAAACAATCAAACTTACTTTTATCTCAAATTCTAGAAAAATATACATTAAAAAAAAAAGAAGAAAAATTTAATGCTGTATCGTCATTAGAGATGATAAATGATAATGAAAAAATATCGTTGAACATTAATTTACCTTTTCAGGATCATTGGTTACTTGTTGGGCTGTTGTTAAATTTTGATTTATATTCCCTGTTGTCATTATTGGTAACATGGGAAACCATGCTGTTGTTGATACATTTGAGCTTAATGGTACAATATTTGGTTCACGATCCTGTGTTTGTAATGTTTGTGTACCAATCACCGTTGACAAATATTCACTATTCATAATAATACAACCTAATTGATGCTAGAAAAGAAAACAATTAATAATTTATAATAATTATAATAAAACGTATTGTCCTACGTACTTGCATACGAATAGATGACTTTTTAACATTATTTGTTATATATTTATGAAATAATTCAAAATCAAATGGATCAATAAATGTTTTAAAAATATTACTTAAATTTTGCATTTTCTCATTATAATATGTATTATCGCGTGGTATTAATATCATTAAAATATATTTAATATCAAAATAATATTGTAATGATGCCGTTTGATTATTTTTAACAAATTGATTTTCTGTTAAATTTGTATAATACAAGTATAAATCATTTATAACTAATAATATTAAATGTAATATTATTGATTTTGGTATTGTATTTGGTGATAAATTATTTAACTTTCTACAAAATTTATATAAAAATAATTGTATTTTTATACTTGGTTGCGATGGTACCAATATCGTTGATTCAATTTTATTATCATGCTCATCTTGTTCTTCTATTTTAATTATTTCCCATTTCTATAATATTACAAGAATACATTTTATATAAATATAAATATGAAATCAATAAATTTTTTTTTATAGTTACTGGAAAGTCTTTCATTATTGTATTTAATGTTATGTTTGTGTTAAGCAAATATTTCAATTCATTACTAATTGTTTCATAAAATATATTCATGCCTAACTTCCATAATTGTAAACTTTCTTCATCTAATAATTTACATATTGTTATCCATTGTTCAGATTGTGTACTTTCATTTAATAAATTTGTTGAATATTTATCATAATCGATTAAATTATTTGATAAACATAATTTAAAATTTGGACATAATTCTGGTATTGCGTGTAATACGCGTGCTAAAACTATATAATTTTGTGACTTTTTATTAAATTCTGATGATTTTATAAACGTTATAAGGCTTAAAAAAAAAAAAGCAGAAAAATATTTTATTTATTTGTTAAATTACATTGAGATTAAATTCTTAAGTACTTACTCAGATATACTCTCTTGTGTTGTTGACTTTAAAAATAAATTCAAGTCAGAGTTTTGTTCAGTATTTGTTACATGATGCAAATTAGGCTTATTATAATCTTTTTCATTAGACAAATACATATATAAGTCGTTATATAAATTCTCTAATTGTTTGTCAAGTGAATTACATAAAGCAACAACACTAGGTGTATAACCTTTAGTTTTCATAAGTAATTTATGAGAATACTTATCGGTAGATAAGGCATCTTTAAGGGATAAAGGTATATCAGTAATATCCTCTGACCATACAAACTTTTTAATACCTTAAATAAGAGTAAAAATTAAATTATACAAGTTATAAAAATTTGATTATTGCCATCATACTATTATCATCATTATTCACTAATTCATTGATCTCTAATTTTGTTTCATTTAATGCAGCATTCCATGAATCTTTAACAATTTCTTTAATTCTGTCATTTATTAACGGCTGGTAAAATAATTTAAAGAAATCAACATTTGGTGGTAAATATAATTTCTGACACATTATATCCCATTGTTTTGATTTTTCTAAAACAAATAAATTAATTAATTCAATATTTGATTTGAATGAAACAAGGGAAACTATTTACCAATATCTTGTACAGATTTTCTTATTTCATGAATTGTTTTAACTGTTGTAATTAAATTAATTAATGATTTAATTTGTGTTTTAAATATATTTTCAATATCTTGGAGCCATGAGAATGTTGTAGACTTCAGCACAACCACTTTTAATTCAGTCATTTTTACCTGTGGCCTAAATTTTGCAATTATATCTGGTAATGTGTTTATTATTGTTTTATTACTGAAATCAATCATTTCAATTGATGGACGCGAATCATGGTTGATCAGTTTAACTAATTCATTTATTAAGTTCCCTAATCCATTTCCAGAATCTAATAATATTGACAAGAAAAATTAGTTTATAGCATAAATGAATAATTAATTTTATTATTGAAATACCTATGAAACACTCATATAATAATTCAACAGTATGAATTAATATTTTCAATGAAGCTAATAATTTACTTCGAACATTCTCAAAATTGTCATCATCGGATAGAATATTATTAAATGCCTTCATTCTTGCACGCATAAAAATATTCAACAATTTATCTAAATCACATAGTTCAAGTAGCATTAGACTAGCTAAACATTTTGATGTTATCTAAAATGATTACGATAAGAATTTGGTTTTGTAAAGAGCCTAGAAATATTATGTGAAATACCTCAGATGTTATAAATGTTCGTTCCAGTGTTTCAGAACAAATTTGTTTAATTGTAAAGAAAAATGGATTTAATATTGTCCATTGTTTATTAGCAACCGGAAAATGCTTCATTATTATATTGTTCGCATCCAACTGAAGTCCTATTTTAATAATAAATTGTTTGTAAATAAATCATTTTTTTCTAAATCTTTATTAGGTTCATTACCTGTTGATATATGACGAGAAAATATAAATAATTGAGTTGCAATAAAATAATCTTCTTTATCCAAATGGGACCATATTAACTCAGGTAACAGTGTTAATATTTTTATTTGTACAACAATACCATAAAAATTATTAACAGTATTCTTAGAAGAGCCTGTACTATACGATGGGGTTGTTTTAAATCCTATAAGCTGTTGTTCGTTTAGGTTTCGGCATGATTTTGTAACACGTTCCACATGATCAATAACACTACCGGCTGTTGTCTTCATGTCCCCAATAGTATCTGCGGCTTTCAATAAATCACGGTAACGTTCACTAAAAATTAATATTCAAAAAAAAAATTAAATTAAATGGAAAATTAAAAAAAAATATATATTAAAATCCATGTCTTACCCAACCATAGCCCTCAGTTCTTCCCTTTTTAATTCAATTTCATTTTGCAGTTTTTTATGGATATCTTCTATTTCAGTTATATTATATTTCTCAAATAGTTCATCCGGTGTTACATTTAATAATGTTGGTGAAGACATTTTGATAACAAAATTGTAAAATGAATATTTTTTTTTTATGATTTTATACAATTCTAGCCATTTAAATCATTGACACATCACAATTTTTTTTTTGACAACTGCTTTAGAACTTGAATATATTACTATTTATTATAAGCGGTATTTTTTATACTTGCTAATAATTAATACATTAATTAAATTATTGAAAAATATATATTTTTAAAATTAATCTAATGTATATTTATTAAAATATTTATATTTAAAATTTAAATTAAAAATATGTTTACTGCATTAACCTAATTATACTTGTATAGTCAATTTTGACGTTTTGAAAAATTAGGGTGCGTTTGAAACATCACATTTTCATAAAATATTTTTTTTTTCTTGTTAAATCTGAAAACGTCAATAAACTGTAACGATAGAATAAAACAATTAAAAAAAAAATCGTTATTCGTTAAACATTGTTTGTTTTAAATATTGCGAACAGGTTCTAATTAAATAAAACAATTTACAATATATAGTTATATGAACATTGCTTTTATTAATTATCAAACACATTTAATTAAATGTTTAAAAAAAAAAAAAACAAAACATGCTGTTACATGTTTGGTTAAAAATAATATTAATTACAATAACGAAAAATGGTTAATCAATAAAAAAAAAAAAAAAACAAATTTATATAGAATATAATAGAATAAAAAGTAAACGAAAATAATGAATATAAAAAAAAATAAAATAATTTGTTTAGGAAGTATGAGCGATTATCCAGGGATGAATAATCACATTCTCTAATGGCAAACGATTATCTGGATTAATGACTAACAATTTGGAAATTAAATGAGTTGCAGCTTTAGATATATAGTCTGGTATAACATATTCTGCTCTACTAATTTTGTTGTACGTACTATCATATGTTACTGCATGGAATGGAGCTTGTCCAACTAAAAGTTCATAGCACAGAACGCCCAAACTCCATAAATCAACTGTTTTTGTATGTGGCATTCCTTTGATCATTTCTGGTGGCAAATAGTCTAATGTACCACACAAAGTTGTGCGTTTTGAGTTCGGTTCATGGACAGACCATCCAAAATCCGCTATCTTCAATTCATAATTATTGCCTAATAAAAGATTTTCTGGTTTTATATCACGATGAATAACGTTTCTCTTATGTAGATATATCAATGCTGATGCTAATGATTTTATGTACATTGCAGTCCTTTTCTCATCCAATCTTTTATCAGGTTGTAGGTGTAATTCTTTGTAGAGTGTTCCACGTGGTGCGTATTCCAATATCAGATAAATTCTAGCCTCATCGTGAAAATAGCCATATAACTTTAATATATGTTGATGTCGTAAATGTGCCTGAATTTCAATTTCACGACGAACTTGATGTTCCATCTCTGCTTCATGTATCTGCTTCTTGAACAATACTTTCAATGCAACAACATATTTTGTGTTCTTTTCTCTTGCCAGATAAACATTACCAAATTTTCCACGGCCCAACGGTCGTCCAATATCAAAATTTGCCAATGTCCATATTTTTTTTTTGTCATTTTCCGCAATAGGATCACTTATAATCACTTCATTAGACGTTGCAATATTAGGATTTGATGATGCTGATGAAGGGTTAGTTGCTGCTGTTGCTGCAATAGAATTCGTTGATGATTTATCATCAGCTTTATGAAATTTACTACTTTCTATATTAAATGTAGAACTAGCTAATGGTGTGGCATGAGCATTATTTTTTGTATTATCCTTTTCACTAAGATCAGAACTATTAATTATTTGTGTTGACGTAGCTGACGGTTTTTTATTTAAAAAACTTTTACAATCATCTTTGTCTACTTTATTAATTATATTTTCTTTTAAATTATCATTAACTGTTGGCGGGCGACTAATTGCACGCTCAATAGTAGTTGTTTTAACACTAGTTACTACCTTTACTACTTTTTGGGGTTGACTTCTTGAATTACAAGGCATTTGTTCGCTTGTACTTTGCATCACTCGTGCTCTATATTGTGCCTTTACAGGATTGTCTTTTACTCCCAACGAAACTGTTTTTTTCATTTTTTAAATAAATTACTAATAATGTCTCTTAATAATTATCGATTAATTTTATTTTTATATTATTTATGAACACATTAAAATAAATTAAAAAATTATTATTTTAAAACACACTCTTCTTAAAATAAGTGACAGTTAGTTACCGAAATCAAATGCAACAGTAAAATCAAATTGAACAATACGAATGAAACCGTTCTATTGATGATTTTTATTTTATTAAATTCAAAGTAATTATTGTCGGCCTAACGATGATAATGCAGTTTTATGCATTAAACTCATTTCATTTAAATAAAAATTCTTATTTACTAATTTTATTTTTGAATCTAAACACATCAAATATTGTTCTTATGTTTAAATAATCATAATTATAATTTATATCATTAATTAATTAAGATAATTTTAATCCTAGCAAACAGCGATATATCGATTTAGTACATTTTTTTTTTATCCGGTTATTAATTTTTAACCGTGTACTGAAAGTTAACATTTCTTGTTTTACATAACCTAAACTCAACTATTAAAAATTAGGTTGTAAGTTAACAATTTTTCACGTTTTTGATCCCTATAGTTGAAAATTAATACAAAAATAAATAAATAAGGATATATATAATAAAAGTAAAAGATGTCGTGGCTATTTGGATATAAGAGTCAAGTGCCTCCAATGGGAGATGGTATACCAACCCAACATCCCGATGGAAGTGCACCGACTGCTGGACCTGCTTCAGGCGATGTTGGTTTATCAAAAGCCGAAAAACGTGCAATGGAAGCGTATAGATTTGATTCATCAGCACTTGAACGTGCCGCAGACGCTGCTAAAACATTGGAAAAATCAAGTATGGTTTTGGGTTATATTGCATAACATTTACAAATGTGGCGTTATTATTAAAAATTTAAATTTTCTTTTTAGAACATGCTAAAGAAGCGTTAGATTTATCCAAAATGCAAGAATTAACTAGACAAAATGAATATCAAGTAAAGGTTAAAGAGTTCGAAGCTCACATAGAACAAGCTAAGGTTGAACAAAAACGTATTGATCATGAAGAACGGCGAAAAACATTGATTGTTCGTATCAAAATATTATATGATAATATGAACGATTTCTATATTATTTATGTTTTAGGAAGAAACAAAACAGCAACAGGCGAGAGCACAATATCAGGATCAATTATCTAGAAAACGATACGAAGAACAATTAGTACAACAACAAAGGGTGCAAGAGGAGAATTTAAAAAAGTAATTTTACAAAAAAGAAAATGTGAAAATAAATGATAAAAATTTAATTTTAATTTTAGACAGGAGGAAAGTGTAGCTAAACAAGAAGCTATGCGAAGAGCAACAATTGAACATGAAATTCAAATGAAAGAGAAAAATAAATTGAAACTGTTGGAAGCGGAATTAAGGGCTAAGGCTAAAGTTGATAGAGATAATCGGGATTTAACTTTAGAGCAAATACGTTTAAAAGCTCAAGAAAACCGAGAAACCGTCCTTGAAGGAATCAAGTAAATTTTACTAATTCAAAATTTATTTTAACAAAATTAAATATTTGTTTTAAAATTATAGAACAGCAGGTTCTGTTTTGGGAGCCGGTGCTCAGGCATTACTTACAGATTGGCAAAAAGTTTTAGCAGCTGCTGGTGGTATATCATTATTAGCCTTAGGTGTTTACTCTGCTAAAAATGGAACAAGTGTTGCTTCACGTTATATTGAAGCTAGAATAGGCAAGCCTTCACTTGTTGGTGAAACTTCTCGATTTTCTTTATTGGAAGCTGCTAAACATCCGATTCAAATGTTAAAACGTTTTCAATCTAAGCCTGCCGATGCTCTTCAGGTTTTTATAAAATTTCTAATATAGATTACAACAAGTATTGTTAATCAAAAATCATTTCAGGGAGTAATTCTTGCTCCAAAATTAGAAGAACGGTTACGAGATGTTGCTATTGCTACAAAAAATACACGTCAAAATAAAGGAATGTATAGGAATATTTTAATGCATGGTCCTCCGGGTACTGGTAAAACTATGTTCGCAAAAAGGCTTGCTGATCATTCTGGTATGGATTATGCAATTATGACGGGAGGTGATGTTGCACCAATGGGTCGAGATGGTGTAACTGCAATTCATAAAGTATTTGATTGGGCAAATACAAGTCGTCGTGGTTTATTGTTATTTGTTGATGAAGCGGATGCATTCCTTAGAAAGAGATCCTCTGAGAAAATTTCCGAAGATTTACGTTCGGCATTAAATGCATTTTTATATAGAACCAGTGAACAAAACCCTAAGTTTATGCTAGTCTTAGCCAGTAATACTCCTGAACAATTCGATTATGCTATCAATGACAGGTTAGATGAAATGGTTGAATTTATTTTGCCGGGCGTAGAAGAACGTGAACGTTTAATGCGATTATATTTTGATAAATTCGTTTTGCAACCAGCAGCTGAAGGCAAAAAGTATGTTAACAAATATTGATTAGATGCTTAACGTAATTAATTTTTTTTTTAAATATTTTTTTAGACGTTTTAATGTTGACCAATTTGACTACGGTGCAATTTGTACTAAAATGGCAAAATTATGTGAAGGAATGTCTGGCAGAGAAATATCTAAACTCGGTGTTGCATGGCAGGCAGCAGTGTATGCATCAATAGATGGTAATTTAACAGAAAAAATGGTGATGGAAAAGTGTGAATCTGCTGTTGAACAACACAAACAAAAGGTATGTCTATAAAAAAAAAATCTTTAAATTCTTTCCTTTAATATTAATAAAAACAAAATTCAAACATTTTTTTTTAAGATGGCTTGGTTATCAGAACAAGAAAGAGGTGATCACAAATCGATAACAGGAGGTTAGTTAGAGATTTTATATTTTAAAGCAAACAAATTTATTAAATTTACTCTTTACTCAAACAGGTGGTTTTTTCGATGGTAATGTTAAACCAAAATTACCAGAAATTATGGAAAAGAATAAAGAAACGCCAATTTTAACAACATAGTAACGTCAAATAAATTGATCTTTAATCGTTTTTATTTTTTTTTTATTTTTTAATTAAATGTTAATTCCAGATGAATAAACCAAAAAGCATAAAATAAATAAAAGAAAGAAAGAAAGAAGAAAAAAATTAAATTAAATGATAACAAATTTACTAGTTTTATAAAATAATAATAAAAAATGTGATTATATTTTTATATATGGTTAAAACAGTAAAAATTAATTAATTGTTTTCTTTTTTCTTCCTCTTCTTCTTTTCGTGTCTTTATATATTGGTTTATTATATAATAATTAGTTAATTTCTCGTTATATACGTTCAAAGAAATAATGAAAATATGACAAAACAAAAAAAAAAAAGATTCAAGAAAATCTATTGCATTTTATGGACATTTATATTAAATAGCCAGCAATAAAAAATTTGTTTATTATTATTATTATAATAATTTGTTAATTTTATTAATTTTTTTAAAATATTTATCCATAAATAAATAAACAGAAACAAGAAAAAAAAAAAAAAAACCACCCCCATTGAATTTATATAAAAAAAAAATTTATTTATAATTTTCTAGTTAATGAATAGTAAAATTTTTTGGTGGATCTTTATTTCATAGAAATAATATATATGCAATGTAAAAAATATAAATATTTAAGGAAATAAAATATATATTTCATGTACTATAATAATACATTTTTTTTTTATTTTCTTTTATTATAATAATTATTTTTTTTTGTTAAAAAATCGCCTAAAAAGCGAGAATATTTCATTAAAATAGAAGAAAAAAAAAACGATTGGAACTTTGTAACTTTACTGCAGTAATTCCTAAAGATTTAAATATTTTAACGATAAATCACATTGGATAACTGGAAAAACACAAAGTGCTGATGTAGTTCACTGAATATAAATATTTGTGTCAATGGTTAGATAATGAGCTCATCATATGCTAATGATTATTAAAAAGTTTTTCGAATCATTATTAAATTATTTATTGAGTTTTCATATAACTTGGATGACATGCTTTTCGATAGTAACTTTTGAATGAACTTGCAAAGTTATAGTTTTAATAAAAAAGTAAACGATGATACGACAACTACAAAAAGTAATCATCTAATAACAACACCAAGTGATAATATCTAATTAATGACACTTCTTTAACCAAACTACTATCAGCAGTTCAAATAAACTTTGCGATTTACAAAAAAAAAAAAAAATAAACACTAAGCAGCAAAGATTTTTGGTAATAAAAATAGTAAAATAAATAAATAAAAAATAATAAACTCTATTTCTTTATATATAATAATATATTTATTTATTTATTTATCATTTATATATATATGTATGTAATATGTGTATATAAAAAAAATCTTACATCAAATATATATAATATTCATTTTTTTTTTTTTTAAGTGCAATTTGCAGGTTTTTTTGTTTTTTTTTTTAATTGTTTATTTTTAAATAATAATAATTTATAATAAGAAATATTTATTTTGTTTATTTAAGTAACATTATTCAATATATTTTTTTTTTATTGGTTTTTTTTTCTTTTTCTTTTTCTTTTCATTTAATTAATTTTATAAACAACAAAAAATAATATAAGTACTAAAAGTGGATTATAAACTGTCTCTAAAAACATCAAATATCTATTTATATTATTTATATATAATAAACTCTATTAACATTTCTTTTTTTTTTTAATTTTTTAATTTTTTAATTTTATTTTATTTCTTCAAATTATTGCTATGTTTACATATAGTTTTTTTTTATTTATTTATTTATTTATTTAATTTTTTTTTTATATTTACTCTTTATTACTTTATTTATATTAATCAAAAAAAAAAAAAAATAATAATAATAATAGCAAAAATAAATCGAAATAAAGCGAATAAATGTTTAATTAAAACGGAAAAATGTTGTAAATAATAATAAAGAAAGGCAAAATCACCTATTATTTTCTATTGATATACTTTTTGTTTAAAATAAAATAAAATAAAATTTTTACTTTACGGATGGAAATATGTAAATAAAAATGATAATTAAACAAGAAAACAATAACAAAAAAGAAAAGAATAATTACGTAAGAATAATAAAGAAAGAAAGAAAAAAAAAAAAAAACAAAATAAACGTTTACAGACACAGACACAAACCTACCAAACTTCACATTTTTGTGTTGGATTCATTATTGAATTATCGGGACAATTAAAGTCGCGTGCAAAGTCTTTCATATTACTTAATGGTCCAAGTACACGGAATTGTGCTGGCGAGTGTACACCCGTTGTTATTCTTAATTTCATCGCTTCTATAAAGTTTAAATAAAAAAAAAAATTATTTTATATAAGCAAATCGTAATAAATTTAAATACTAGCCTGGTCTTAATACGGAACACCATGTTTGTGCAGCTGAAATCCAAAACATTTGTTCTGGTGTATAATCTAAACCTGGTAATCTAGGTTCAAGTTGATTTTTGGCTGCCCAACGTTTATATGCCAAGTACGATTCCTTTATACCACCATTATCAGCAATGTTTTCTCCTTGCGTGTTTATTCCATTTAACTAGAAAAGCAGAAAAATGTATTCACCATGATTATAGCAAGGTACATCTAGGTAATTAATTTCTCATTAAATATACTTTTAAATTTGTAGTTCCTTCAGTATAATTTCCATATTGTTCAATAATACATCTGGCTTTTTCCAAGTATGATGTTCGTGTATTTTCTTCCCACCAGTCGACTAAATTACCATGCAAATCAAATTGACGGCCCTGGTCATCAAAGCCATGGGTTATTTCATGACCAATAACAAAACCAATGGCACCATAATTCATGTAACGAGGACGATCAGCGGCAAAGAATTGTCCTTGTAAAATACCAGCGGGAAATTCTACACGACAAAATAAAAAACGAAAAACAAATTAGTGATAACCTAGAAGCGATTAATAAATATTTAATATTCCTTACGAATACTGTTTTCAATCGATGAATAAAATGCATTTACAATAGCTGGACGTGCATGTGATACCCAATCGGTTTTATTCACTGGCTTCCTAAGTTTATTAAATGCTAAATCTGTTCCAAAGACATTCATACGTAATATCGATTCTAAATATTGATTAGCATCAATTTCTAAATTATTATAATATTCTTCTAATTTTTTATTATCCATCATCTCATCAGGATAACCAATATGGGTTGACATTGCTTTGACTTTATTTAATGCCTGCTCTTTTGTTTTATCATCCATCCATGGTACGGACTTTAATATTGTCTCAAATTCAGCACGTATACCATTTACCATATCTAATGCAGTTTTTTTTGCATCTTCTTGGAAATGTTTTCGTACATATAAAGCACCGACAGATATTGGCAAGCTGTAATTGGTTTGTTTTTTTTTTTTATGGGTGTTGATTTTTTTTTTTTAATTTATTTACGATTTAAAATAGAATTATTTATATAGATAGAAAGGTTTTTTTTTTCTTTTTTTGGTTAATTAAAATATCTTAAAAATGTTATGAATAAAAATAAATATAACGATAATAAATAATAATTAACACATTTATAAACATTGAGACAAATTATTATCACTGTAGTAGTAGTAAGTAGTAGTAAGTAGTAGTAAGTAGTAAAGGTACAATTTGTGTTTTTTTTTTTCTTTGTTAAAAGCATACAATACTAACACATTTATATAAACATATATAGTATATATAGAAACATATCTAATATTCTAATAAAATAATAATAATAATAAATATAATTAAATTAATAAACTATGTTATTAATTTAATATAGATATATGATCTACATATCTTTTTGAACATAGGTATAACCTACGAGTATTGTTTTTATACATGAAAAGCGCTAAAAAAGAAGCGAAACAACAACAACAACAACAAATATAAAAACAAAAAACAAATTAACGATAATGCAAACATGTGACAAATAAAATAATGAATGAAATTTGCTTTGTACTCTAATAAAAACAAACAATAATAAAGAAATATATATATTTTTTTAAATCAAAGTAATCAAAGTAAGCAGAATAATGAAGAGAAAAAATAAAAGAAATTTCTTTACTTTCTTTTCTTTCTTTCTTTTTAAAGTTTAAATTATCAAACTGATATGCAACAACAAAAAAAAAAAAAAAAAAAATATGATGAATTATTGTTAAAAAAAAAATGGAACAAATAAAATGGTAATTTAAAATGTAAGACAAAAAAAAAAAAAGGTTCTATTAAAGAAAATCTATTAAAAAATATTCTTGAAGAATTCTTTTCTGGTTTTTTTTTTTTTATTCATTATTTAACTTATACGTACACGCTAACATCATCATCATCGTCATCATCCCTGTAAAATAAATTAATAGCTAACCCAAATAGTAATGATAATTTATAATAAAAATAAATAAAAATAAAAATAAATTAAGATTGTTTTGCTTATTATTATTATTATTAATTAAAAAAAAAAAAAACATAATAAATTAATATTAATTAAAGAATAGATATTGTTTAAAACTACTTTGAATACAATTGGTTTTAATTAGTTAATGTGTGAATCCATTGAATAACCGGAGTTACAGGTAAACATGCAAAAATAACCCTAATAAATTTTTCGTTTTTATTATATAGGATTTACCATAATATAAATGAAATTAACGTGAGTATTATTAAATATATATATAAACCAATTAAATATTTAATTTATTTATTAAATTTTTTTTTTAAATCATTTATTGTAGATTGCATTCAGTTGTTGTAGAACATAACCTTCGAATCAGTATTTAAGTGAATTAAATGAATGCAATTGTAACCAGATAATAAAGAATAAAATTAAACGAAACCAAAAACATTTTAGCAGTGATAAACAATATCTATTATTAAAAAAAAAAAAAAAAATTAAATTAATTAATTTAAATTTAAAGGTAAAATAACTCTATAATTGTAATCAAAAAAAAAAAAATCTTTTTTATCTTTTTTAAGTAAAAAAATAATCCAATAACATGCTATTTCCATATTTCTTTCATTTATTATTATAATTATTATTATGGAAAAAAAAGTAAAAACTAAAAAAACAAAAAAATATCCAATTCAATTAATTAATTAATTAATTAACAATTATGTATGTCTATTTGTGTATGTGTGGTATAAATGTGTAAACAAAAAACAAAAAAAAAAAAAAAAAAAAATTCAATTGCAACAGAAAATATTTATTTATTTATTTTTTTTTTATATATAAGAAAATTACCCATAAAAAACTGCACAAAAATTAAGAAAAAAAAAAAATATATATATATATATATAAATATCGCGAATGATAATAAAATTTGTCCTACATTTATCAATATATAAATTTATTAGAAGATTTTTATAAATAAAAGTAATAAATCAACACTAACCTGCCACTTGTTACATCAACGCATTCCTTCCAACGTGGCTCCTGTTCTTGTTTACCACTCAACGAGGTACTATATTGTAAATGACGTTTACGTACTTCCTCAGTTAAAAAGAATGACGAAAATAATGTTACACGCCACATTACATAATTTGCAATTGTTCTAATAAATAAGGAGATAATTTTAAATCATAAAATAAATAATAATGTTACATAATAAAAATATACCTTTTCGGTGTTGCATTTAATAATTTCTCTAAATCACTTAAATAACTTGGAACATTAACAATGACAATTTCATTATCATCAACAATCAATCCTTTTGGTAATAAATCATTTATATAATCTAACCATTGTATAAAATTGTAATTTGTTTGTATTTCTTTAATTGTCATCGGATTGTATAGTGCTGTGGCATTTCTACGTTTTTCATTTGGTAATGATATCTTCAGGAAAGATAAATTTTTCATTTAATTATATTATATTAATTATATTTAACAACAAAAACTTACATTTGCTAAAGCAATCTCAAATTGTAATGAATCTTTTAATTCGTTTTCTGCACGAGTTTTATCAGCACCTAATATTACTGCCATATCCACCATATAATCATAATATGCTTTAACAATTTTATCTTCCATACCTTTGACTAGATATTCTCTACTCAATCCAATAATTGCTTGATCAAGCTATTAATTAAAGTAAAAAATATTTAATTAAACTTTTATTTAAACCAAATATATTTTTTCTTTCCTGTTACTTACATCAATAATTCTTTTAGTTGATTGTTTCAAATCAATACTGACAGAAAAATCAATAATATAATCAATACTGTAGCCAACTTTTCGGAAATCCTTAACAGATTTAACCCAATTCCATGATGAATCAAGATCCCATGAATCTTTCATTAATACTGGCCAACCACCAAGTCTTTTGTAAACCTCCATAATTGGCTTAAAACCACGCTCCTCAATATAAGCTGAAAATCAAATAAAATCTCTCAAATAACGTTTTTTTTTTTGAAAAAAAAAAATATACAAATCAACAAACATTTGTTCATGCAGGCTTTGTATAAATCCTTTGCCAATCTAAATGGTTTTGATTCATCTTCTCTCGCTTCTTCACTAACTAATGTTCGTAATTGTTCTTGTAGTCTATCGCCAATTATTGAGAAAGTATTTACCGAAACTTTTTCATCAGGGATATTTGTATTTTTAACAAAGTTCCCACAAGCAAAATAATAGAAATTATCACATGGTTCAACTGTTGAATCCATAGCATCAAGTACTTTTGATGCTGAGTGAATACATCCCTTAGTCAAACATATATTATCATAATTTTTAGAGACATCATTTGTTTTAACCGTGTCTCTATGTAATACTGTTGACCCTTCAAAAGCTTCTGCCTTGGAATCCTTAATATCAACATCTATAAAAAAAAAACAGACAAACAAATAAACAAATTAAATAAAAATTAAATTAAATAAATTTAATTGACAGTGACCTTCACACAAAATTATTGGGAAATTTTATTTATTTGCTTTTTTTTTTAACTTCAAAAAAAAAAAAAAAAAAAAAAAAAAAAAAATTTAATTAAATTCTTTTATTGTAAAATTACGTCATGCAGTTTTTTTTTTTTTTTTTTTTTTTCAACTCTTCAAAAATTATCAATTTATTACAATTCGCATAATAAACAAAAAAAAAAAAAAAACAAAACTGACTTAAGAATAATTAATTTTTACTTATTTAATTTCAAGTGTGCGACACACTTAGTGCAAATTATTATACAAAAAAAAAAAAAAAATAAATTTTACGACAACAAGAGAACAAAATTTGTTTACTTTTCAACCTGGTTGACTTTGAATAAGAGAAACAAGAAGAAGAAGATGAAGAAAAAAAATCTTCATTTAAAAATTTGATGTTATTTGTGTGAATTTCTGAAAAACAATCATTGTTTTGGTTGATGTTGATAATTTAATACTGGGCTTATCCGGTATGAAAATAGAGGTGAACAGTGGCGTAATTGTGATGCCTGAGTGTATGATTGATGATAAATGTCAAGGCGTTAAGTAATAAACAGATGATATTGGTATGCATTTGTAAATCCTACTTGAATTTGTCACAAAGATCAACGAACACGACTAAGGACTACGATGGAAATGATCAATAGTTGATAAGCTAAATGATTCGATGGAGATTCTTTGTAGAACGAATATAGGGATAGAACTTTATATTAATTATGGAAACTAAATTTCCAGCTAAATATTTCTGTTAGAAGAATTCTTTAAGGTGCGCTGAATAAATTGTTTCTTTTCTTTTTTTTTTTTTTTTAATACAGTAATGACGGCACTGGAATGTCTTAGTTGTTTCTTTAAGAATTTCGATAAAATGTTTTATTTGTTTTCATGTTTTTTTTTCATTTTTTCGATAGATTTATAAAATGCTTCCTTCTTGCTACAAACAAGCAATCAAATAATAAATGTAAAAAAAACGACAATAAATGTTAGAAAAATCATAACAGCCAGTTACTTTTGATTGATGGTGTGATTTGATTTTTTTTTTGTTCCTTCAACCATTCAATTCATAAATATTATTATATAAAAGCAAAAAACAAAAAAAAAAAAAAGGTGGATTTTACCGAAACAAAGCAGCAATTCAAGAATAGAAAATGTTTCTTTTTTTTTTTTATTATTATTCCATGTCATATTTAATTAATATTTATTTGTGTTTATTTCTTTTCTTTGTTTCTTTTTTTCTTTCTTTCTTATTCTTCTTAATTATGAATGTTTTAATTAAAAACAAGAAGATGAAGACGAATTGTTACTTCATTTAACATCTTATCATCAGTAAACAGGATTTTACTTGTACATCACATTTCTTCTTACACAATATTTACGCAATTTTTATTTGTATTTTTCTTGTTTATTGGCATCATTAATATTTATTATCTATTTGACTGTAAAATACTAAGTAAAATAAATAAATACTCCAACCACAATTTAATCAAAGTGAATCATTTTTCTATTTATTCTTTGCTTAGTCACACAACACAATATTAACTTTTAATAAATAAAGTTAAATAATTAACAAACTATTGTTAATACCTTGATGTTTAAAAAAATAATTTAATTTCCGTGTTAATTCTTAAAAAAAATAATTATTATCTTGACGAAAAAAAAAAAAAAAATATTAATATTAAAAAACAATTTCCCAATTGATAAATAATTATTTTTAATAAATAAATAAAAATAAAAACGAATTACTTTCACGGTCCTTGTTTGTTAAAACAATAAACACTAATGATATTGCTAATGCAACAATTGCAACAGCTGCAACAATGCTTATTAATGTCAATGCTCTTTCCAATGCTGTACGGCGTCTCCACCAGCTTGGATTTCTAAAATGTAAAAAATAAAAATTATTATTATTATTATTATTAATAATGAAGAAAATACAAATTTTTTTCTTTCTTAATCTAAATAAATTATTTTATCTATTTTATAATAAAAAAAAAAAAAAAAAAAAAAAAAAGAAAAGAAAAGATTTTCCTTCCTTTATAATTAACGTAAAATTATCGTGAGCAAAATATAATTTATGTTATTATTATTATTATAAGATGTTACCTTTATTTAAAAAATATAAAAAATAGAAAATAAAACCTGTTTATGTTATTAACGTTATAAATAAATAAATAAATAAATAAACAATAATTATTCATGTACACCACCTTTCAGGTAAAAAGAAAACATAAAAAGTAGAATCACTTTTTTTTTCTTTTTTTTTTTTTGTTTATAGCAAATATGTAATTAGTATTAAATTAAATTAAATTAAATTAATGATAATATGGTAGATAAATAGTTTTAACTATTAATATATGAGAAAACAAGATTATAACCAAGTTAATGTGGCTTGGGAAAGTATTACCAAATACTATAATTCAAAATCATGTGGCATCAATACTTCGGTGATGTGCGGCTGTTTTAAAAAATTAAATAATATTCAATTGAAATTGGCCAAGGAACTGATAATAAAACTGAACATTGCAATTCAGCCAGTCGATAATGAATGTGATTACAGAAAAATTGCAATAATTGTTTTAACTTTCGTAAGAAAGTAAATTTTTTTTTTTATTATTATTATTGTAGGTTAAGAATTTACCTAATAATTTGAATAAAAATATTTTTTAAACAATTGTGCACTCGTTTTATTAATTCCCTTAATTTTAGCCAACACAGTATATGTTAAATTACGTGAATTAAATGATTAAAATTAATCTAAAGACATTAATGGTGGTAACATGTTTTTCTTGTTTTCTTTAATCACAATAAAGAGTATCCACTGTAAACATTTACTGTAGACAACGTATGACTTTTATTTATTTAAATAAATTAATGAAAACAAACAAACAGAAAAAAAGAAGAAAATTGTACATGTAACGAAAAGGTGTATAAAAGTGTTTACTTTGTTAGGAAATAATAATTAAGCTTTTACGGTTATATTGACCAAAATTGGTTTACCAATTTTTATTATAAACGTTACGTAACTGTTATTGTTTAATTTGTTTTTATTTTACAACATATTCATGTTAATACGATTTATGATTTTTTTTTTTTTATGACAAAATTCATTAGAACATTTTTTTTGAAAGAAAAAAAAAAAAAAAATAAATAAAAAACTTTTTGTCTTGTGATGCAACCAATGGACTAACAAAAAGCTAAACCATTTTTTTTTTTTTTTTTTTTTTTCATTAAATAATGTAACTGAAAGTAATCAGCTTTTATCTCTGTATGTCTGTCTGCCTGTGTGTGTATGTGTGTTTATATATTTTTCACTTTTCTTATAATTTCCCATTCATTCATGTTGGTTTGAAAGTAAATTTATTTTTATTTTTTTTCTTTTTTATTGTTTCTGTTGTGTGTGTGTGTGTTTCACAGATTAATCTTTAATAATTTTTAAAGCATAAAAAAATTGTGTGTGTGTGTGTGTGTGTCTTTTTGTGAAATCAATTTATTTGTTAATCATTTCTGCATTTTTTTTTTTTCTTTCTTTCTTACTTTTATGTAATAGATAATTTGATTATTTGTGTTCGCGTTCTTGAACTGATTGAATAATTATAATTTGGTAAATTTCTATTAAAGTGTAAAGAACTGTATTGTTGTTGGTTGTTGTTACAAATTTTTAATAAAAAATTAAGTTTTTTCGTTATGGGGATATAGATTTTAAAGGTGTTTTTTTTTTTTTCTTTTTTCTTTTTTGGCATATTGTGTAGAAAAATGTGTAGCAAGTAAAGTTACATTAATCAAAAATTCAAGGTAATCGCTGTTGGAATACAGTAGTAAAATATGTGGATGAGATGTTTTCTTATTTGTTGATGTAATATAATTTATATATGTATAAAAAAACACGTAAATTGCATTAAATATTCAAATACATGATCTCAGGTGTATCTCATGCATTGTACTGTGTGTTGTACGTTTTATAATTATATCATTTTTTGTGTGTGTGTGTGTGTGTGTGTTTCTTTCTTTTTTTTTTCCTGATTACTTTTTCTTGTTATCATTTTACTCTTCTTCCACTTCTTCTTTTTCTTTCTGTTCAAAATCTTATATATTAAGGATAGAAAAAAAAAAATTTTTATTTTTTCTTGTTTCTTGCTATCACTACCTCGTAAATGTAATTTTTTATAAAGGGAATAAACATAGCAGTTACCCCCATTTTTTTTTTTTTTACAAATAATTGTTTGTCTTTTAATTAATTAAATAAAATATTTAAATAATATTTAAATAAAGTTTTTTTAATCTAAATTATCTTCTATATTTAACAGTATTAACATATTTTATTTATTTATTTATTTATTTATATTTCGATTTGTTTCATTCATTACAAAAATACATGAAATAATCAACAAATAAAAAAAAATTATTATTTACAAAATGTAAATCAGTATAATGTCTTAAGCATAATATTTTAAACATATGTATGTACGTATGTATGTACATTACGTTAAAACCAACAATATTATTAATAAAGAAAGTTTTAAATTAATATTTATTTTAATTTTTTACACATCATTGAAATTCTCCTGCTTTTTATTTAATCAACAAAAAAATTAAAATTAAAAATAAATTTGTGCAATTTTTTTTTTTGTGGAATGCAAATGTCATATAAATTAATTAAAATATTAATATATTAAATGGTGTTAATGTCGAATTTTAATTAAATTTGACATAGATTTGGTTTGATTTAAATAATGAAAAAAAAAAAATTAATATTTTATTGATGATAGATGACAAAATGAATTTAAAAAAAAAAAATTTTAAAAAAAAAACGTAAGACGTAAGGTTTAACAACGTAAGACAGAGATATGTTGAATCGTTTTTAAACAGAATATAACATAATTTTATTAAAACATAATTAATAATTAATTCTTTTTTTTAATAATTATACCGTAAACATTACACCTGTGTCGAATAGATTTTATTTATAAATTTAACCATTTTACATACACATAACATTTAATGCTATTCAAACAACGATACGACGAAAATATATTATTATTATTATTATTAATATTTATAAAGAAATATCTTCAAATGTTATCATTTATTTATTTAATTTATTTAATTTTTTTTTTTTTTTTTTTATAATCTGTCATCAATAATTTATTTGATTTTATCGTTTTTTATTTAGTAAAAATATATATATATTTCTTTCTTAAATAGATGATGACGTGTGTTATAAATTAATTTAATTTATATATATATATATATATATTTATTATATACTTTTGTTGTTTGTTTTTTTTTTTTTTTTATTTAAAAATGTATTTTATGTTATTTCGAAAAAAAAATTTTTTTTATTAAATCGTTTTTACTGCTACGTTTAAGATTTTCTCTT
This sequence comes from Ptychoptera albimana, assembly GCA_961205885.1. Classification (NCBI taxonomy): domain Eukaryota; kingdom Metazoa; phylum Arthropoda; class Insecta; order Diptera; family Ptychopteridae; genus Ptychoptera; species Ptychoptera albimana. The sequence goes on from OY540803.1 coordinate 26,933,739, forward strand.
TTTAATATTAAATCGCATTCTTAATATAAAAATGTTTTTTGATTTTTTTTTTTTTTTTTTTATTAGAATTAAATTATACTATTAAAATTTATAAATAAAATCAAAAAAAAAATCAAAAAATAGAATAATAATAATAATATAAATACAATTTAAATGTTATATATCATTGGGATTAAAGTATGTCTAGTCGGTGAGCATAACAAGCATAACAAGCATAACAAGCATTTTTCCATTTTTTATTTTTTTTATTCATTATTTAAGATGTCTTTAACTCTTTAGTAATGTTAATTAATAATAATAATAATAATAATAATAATAATAAAAAAAGACTAAAAATACTAAAAATAAAGGTAATAATAAATAAGATCAAAAGAATAATAATTTAATTTATGTGTAGGCCACCACCAAAAGCCAAAATACATTTTATTCTTATTCATCGATGATCATTTTTTTTTTTGTTGCTGCTTCTTTTAAGAACATTTGAATTGATTTTCATTGAATTGTTTTGATTATTAATTAATCAAATACATGCTTAATCAATTTATTTATAATTTATTGGCATGGTAAAAAAAACATGTAATGTTGTCACTCAATTAAATAAAAAAAATGTTTACGTTTTTTCGTTTTAATTTAATTTTTCTCTTGCTTACGGATTTAACATTGTCAAGATAAATTGTCTATTGAATTTATACAAAAAAAAAAAGGAAGAAAAAAAAAAAAACAAATATAAATATTACAACAGAGTACTTATTATTATTATTATTATTCTTATTATTATTGTGTAAATAATTATTAATTATTCATCGAAAACTCATTGAAAATTCTTATTAACAATAACAAGTGTTAAAATTCGCGTTTTTTTTTCTTTTCGTCTTCTTTTCTGATTCTTTAATATTGAAGAGTGGCTTTAATTATACCATTTATTTTCATATTATTATTATTAAAATTATTATTATTACTGGTTACAATGGAAATAACATTTTTTATTATTTTTTTTTTGTTAATAATTAAATAAAAACCGATTTAATTAAAAAAGACAAACTGCCTGGCTTGGCTACAATAATTTGTTTTTTGTTTGTTTGTTTGTTTGTTTGTTTGTTTGTTTATAACAAACGTTAATGAGTTTAAAAGAAAGAAAAGAAAAAAAAAAAATAAAATAATTGTATAAATAATTTACTTACTTATTATATTTATCCATTAATTGATAAATAATTGAAACATTATCTTTATCTTTTTTAAACATTATATAAAATGTTAAATATTTATTTTATCTACTTAATTCTATATAATTTCGAAAATTTGAATAAAAACACTTTAGAATATTCTAGAATATATTTACAAAAAAAAAAAAAAAAAAAAAAAATGATTTATTATAATTAGAATTTTTTACTCTTCTTTTTCTTTTTATTTAATTTCATTACTTTCCTTTCCTTAGTATTTATTTATTTTATTATTTAATTGTAAATAATTTATTTAATTGATTATACAAATTGATTGGAAAAAAATAACAAATAACAAATAAATAATGAGTTAAAGTTTGAAAGTTAAAAAAAAAAAATAGAAATTCAGGGTTTCCTGTTACCACACAAAAAAAAAAATATAAAAATTTAACTTTTAATTCACAATTGTGTCATTTCCAATTAATTTATTATATATATATATAGATGTATATAGAATTTTTTTTAAATATATTTAGAAGCCACGGTTTAATGCACATTTACAATATAATTTCAGTTTAATTCAGTTTAAATCAGTTTAAATCTCTATAAAAATGAGTTTTTTGTGGTTTATTATTTAAAACGATGACAATAACATTTAAAGGTAAAAAAAAAAAACTCTACGCAAAATAATAGACAATTATGAATGTTGACGATGGATGAGATAAATAATTTATTTAATTTATTTTTTCATACATATTATGTGTATAACGGATATAATGAGTCGTATGATAAAGTTTTTACGACTGCAAAAACAACCGAATTATTATTATAATTATAATTATTTTTGTTTGTATTAATTATTTATGTCAACACAATATGCTTGGCTTTTAACATTTTTATTTCGTCTTTTTTACGATAATTTTTTTTATTTTAATTTAATTTTATTTAATTTATTGATAAATTAATTAATTAAATTTAATTTTTTTCTATTTTATTACACATATAATGCGCATATTATAACTCATGATCGTTTAATAGCAGCACGTTTTTGCATTTATAATTATGAATATCAATAATTAATGTAAAATATATATATATATATATATGTATATATTATTAAGTAAATGTACTTGGTGTTTTTCTTTTTTTTATAAATTTTTATAAATTTTTATTATTATTAAATTCAATCAATGAAATAAGTTTTTAATTAACATTTTACCTTAAAAACAATCACTTTGGATGGTTTTTTACTCTTTGTTTTCGTTATAAATTGATTTTATAAATTGATTTTAAAATAAATAAATAATTAATCGTAATTTATAACGAATTATTGCTTAATTTTAAATGAATTTAATTAATTAACGTAATTATTTGTTATGGAAAAATTATTATTAAAATTGTTTATATGCTAAATTAAATTACTAAACGATTTTTATTTTTTTTTTTTTATTTTTTACATAATACACGAATATTCGTTAATATTTATATTAATAGCTAATTAAATATTATTTATTAAATTAGAATCATGCTTGACTTTACTTTACTTAATGATTTATTATGCATAATTGGTTAAAACTAATAAATAAATAAATGAAAAAGAAAAAGGTATAAAATTAATTAATTAATTAATAATAAATAAATCAGGGGTTTAATAAAATTTATTAATAAAGTATTTCGAAAAATTGTGTTCATTTAAAAAACAAAAAAACCGTTGAAAATTAATCATTAAAGCCGTAAGCAAATAATTATTGACAAAATTATTTTCAATCAAATAAATTCACTACTTTTCGTTACAATTACCATAATACATTACCATTTTAATATTATATTTATATTATTTTACGCATAAATAAATAAATTCTGTATATGAAAAATATAGAAGAAAATTATTTTCTTTTCTATTTACATGTTAAAGATAAAGGCACCCTAGGCCTTGTTGTTTATGGTCCACTGATATAAATAATTTATATATATATATAAAAAAATAATAATAATAAATAAATAAAAAAATGTTTATAGGAAATAAATCGGAAGTTATAAACGTAAATAATAATAATAATAATAATAAAAAAAAATTGTAAATTGTAACATTAAATTTAATTATGTTTTTTCAAACAAGATTTTCTTCCTATTTTCCGTTTATTTAATTTTAACATTGGAAATTGAAAAATTCACTTGACAAGGAAAGTAACATTTTATTTTTATTTTTTTTCTCTCTCTCTCTCTCTATGCTGCTGCCTTTTCTATATATAATATACATATTTCTATATGTTTATTATATATTAAAAAAAATATATATATTTAATCATTCAACATATTTTTAGAGATAAACTTAGTTTTAAACAGCAACAAACAAACAAACAGAACGAACAAAAATTAAATCACAAACACCACAAACATGAGTTAACGTAGAATCATTCTTTAATACAGAAAATGTTATTTAAATGAAAGAAAAAAAACCTTTCACTCAGTGTAGGTATAAATATATATTCTGTAGTTTATTTCCGTAAATTAAACTAAATCTGTCTATCATCATCATTTTACACATGTTCATAATAATTTAATTAAAAACAAAGAAAAAAAATAAAATAATAAATGATTTTATTTCATTCATTTACATTATTTTATTGTCACCAAATTGTTTATTAAATTTTAAACATATCATATATATATATATATATATATATATATATATGTATATAGAGAGATATGTATATAAATACATTAAATGGGTGGTAAGTTTGTTAAATTATTATTAAATAATCTAAACAAAATATTTACATTCAAACAAAACGTTTAAAACGTAACGAAAGAAAAAAAAACACACAATGTCAACAAATAATAATAATATTTTTTTTTTTAAACAGAATTTTCTACCACCCACAACTTTTTTTTCTTTTTTTTTTTTTTTATATTTTACTCTCTTCCCTAATTTCTTAATTATTAATATTTAACTAGAAAACAATTAAAAGAATTTATTTTTTTTATTAGTTTTTAAGAATATTATTACACAGTTTTGATTAAAGCAAAAGTCAACAATAGAATGAACATTTAATAGCTGAATGGTAGTTACTGCATTACAAAATTAATTGAATAATTATCATTAGTTAAATATAAGTGTTATATATATATATACGAGTATTATTATTATTATTATTAACACTTTAAAACGTTATCAAATGATAATGTTAATTAAAGTAAATTTTTAATTTTTTACTACTTCGTTATTATTTGCGTTATCATAGCACAAACACATTTATAATAATAATAATAATAATAATAATAATAATAATAATAATAATAATAATAATAATAATAATAACAATTATAATCTTTGTTATCAATACAAAAAAAAAAAAGAAGAGTATGCATGTAATAGATAATGAATAAAAAGTTAAGTAATAAAATGCATTTATTGTGTTATTAATTTACTTATCTACTAACTACTAACTGGTTACCATATATTACATTATTTATGTAAATAAAACTTATTTAACACCATTTTATTATTTATTTTGCTAATTATTATATCAAGATCATTTTAAGTAAAAAGAAGAAAAAAAAACCCATTCCTTATATACTATATAGGTATATGTATATACAGTTGCGGCCACACAATTATAGCGCTCGTTATATTTAAATTGTATTCCTTCAAAAATACAAAATACGCGGTAAACCTTTTTCTACAATATTTCCTCATTCTATTAATCTACAAATACCATATGTGATTATTTGTCTCAATATGAACTTGATTCCGTCATTCAAATTATGCCTTGGACAAATAATTTGCGCACAAATAGTTTCTGCAGCGTCGTTTATTATTTAAAACAATTATTATTTACTTGGAATTGGTAATTGCAGTTGGCTTTTGCTATGGCTCATCAGCATGCATGGATCAGATAGAAAATTGTATGTGAGACGACCCCCCAAAATCAAGTATTCAACCCAAAATATATACGAAATAAAATTTAACAGGTGCGCTAATTCTATGGTCGCAACTGTTTAGAAATATATTTAATTAAAATAAAAAATTGTCTGTTTAAGAATCAATGTAATAAATTTTATTTTTTTTTTATATATATATACATATATGGATTAATAGTAAATCCTTGATTAAATTATATACATACATATATATATAAAAAAAAAAAAAAACAAATAACAGAATCACGTGAGTTGAATCTATTTCATTATTTATTTTATAATAAAATAAAATAAAATAAAATAAAATTATTTCTTTTCGTTAGTTTTCATAAAAACATTTTATTTTAAATTTGAAAATAACGAAAATAAAATAATAATTCTACGTTACTTGTTGAATGGTTAAACAACATGCAACTATGTAGTATTAAAAAAAAAAAACAACCTCCTATATATACTATACACAATTTAGTATATTCATTCTTATTTATCATTTTAACAACGTTTATATTTTATATATTTATTTTATTTATACACGTATTACACATAAACTAACGTTGCGTCCTTTTATTAAATTGAGTGTATGTAACACACCTTCAAGGATAAAACAATTTTTTTTTTTTTAATTTATTATTAACAAGTATTATTTAAATTAAATTATTCATTAACTGGTTATGTGTGTTTGTAAGTTATATACAAATAAAATTAAATTAAAAAAAAATTCCACCCTTAAATAAATTACAAAGATTCACTGGGAACTAAATACTTGGGCTCTCAAGACGATTGAAAAAGAACTAGAGAGTGGTATTCGGTCTCAATTGAAAGATATTGAAAAACTATAATGAAAATCCGTATGTTTCAATAAAATAAATGTTCATTATCTTTTCCGACAATCGGAAAAACCGATTTTTAATTGTAAATCTTTAGAAAATTTAGCTGAAAAGTTGTGAAAAAAAAAATAAAATTTAATTACATAAACGATAGTCTAATTAATAAATTGTGATTAAAAATTTCCCAATTTTCTTTATATTTTCCGAACAATAAATGTATGTTTTAGAAACTCTCTCTCGTTCCACTCTGTACTACTTCTAGATCGTCTTGAGAGTCTTAGTACGTAGTTCCCAGTGAATCTTTATAATTTAATTAAGGGATAGAATTGATTTGATTCACTGATTACAGATTTTTTTTTTTTTAATGATAATCATATATTGTGAACAGTGATCGGAATAATTATGTTTTTAATACAATTTTAATAGTGATTTTTTATATTTAAAGGAAAATTAAACAATTAATAATATTAATCAGTAATCGGATAATATAATTAATAATTAAACAAATAAAACTATATAATTAGATTTCATTATTAAATAAAAAAAAAAAAAAAAATTAAATTAAAAAATGTTTACACAATTAAACATGATATTTTGCTTGTTTATATATATTTTTTTTTTTTTATTAATTAATATGTTAAATCACGTTATTTAATTATCTGTTTTTAATCTAATATATATTATGAAACCACAAGTTAATGTTTGTAATTAAATTAAAAAAAAAAAAACAATAAAATAAATGTGGTACAGACTTTTAACAATACAATAAACTCAACAAGCATCAACTATTCACTATTTTGATTATTTAATAAAATAATTAAATGACTGATTTTTTATTTAAACAAAAAAAAAACAAAAACAAAAAACGTTTAAATAATTAATTAATAATTTTCCATAATAAAAACTTTCATTGCTTACATTGTAATTCTTTTTTACATTAAAATTAAAGATAAATAAAAAGAATTTTGTAAACTTTGATACAGAAAATTACTCTCTATCTATTTTATGATAGAAAATCAAAGAATTTTTATTAAATTTTCATACAAAAAAAAGAAGAAAAAAAAAACCTTCAAAATATTAATCACAAACCTTAATTTTAATTAAGTCTTATGATATACAATTTATATTATTTATATTAAAAAAAAAAAAGAAAAAAAAAGGATCGTCAATATTTAATTTATTTATTTATAAACATTTCTTCTTATCGTAAAACATAAAGCAAGGAGTTTTGTTTTAATGTTTATATTGCGTGTATATAAAAATATTGATAAACACTACTGTGTATTTTATTATTTATTCAAAAAAAAAAGAAAAAAAAACAAATATATAATAAAAATATTTTCCCTAAAGATTTATTAAATACTTTCTCTTTAAACGAATAATTTAATGGATTTAAATGGTGATTAAAGATTTTTTTTTTATTTTTTTATTCAATACAGACAAAAACTACGTTTAAGAAAAAGAAAAACGTAAGCACCTTGTAACAAGTATACAAGAACCATAAAACACAATTTAGAATAAATTAAAATTTAATTAAATAATCACGTAATCACGTTAAAAATTCTACGAAATGAAATTTTTAATATGATACGTAGGTGACAAAAAACATTACAGTATACGGTAAATGGTTAGATTATATATTTTTTAAATTTATTTATTTATTTCAATATGATAAAATAACTGTTAATAATTATATTAAAAATCAAAGGTTAATATTAATTAACAGGTAAATTATTAATTATTAAATTGAAAAAAAAAAAAAAAAAAACAAAAATTTTATACAGAAATGACCTAATTATACATTTTTTTTTTGTTCAATTAATGTTGGTTTAATTGTTTGTTTTAAAATACTTTTTATTTATTTTTATTTTAAAGAAAATAACAATAAAAACAAATAGAACATAAAAACAAATTTATTATTATGAAAAAAAAAAAAAAAAAAAGGTGCAAACAATGCAAAATTATTACAAAATAACATATCACGAGTAACCTATTTGTCTATAATACTGTATGGTGTACTATTTGTAAAAATTTGCGTTAAAAAAATTAATTGACTGTGGTGAAGGTGGTTTAGTAAATTTAATTAGTAATTTTGGAAAATAAATGAGTAAAAAAAAAAATAGTAATGTAATTTTTTGCTTTTAAATAATTAATTAATTAATTAATTAAAATAGAGAAAACGAATCATTTCAACTGAATAAAAAAAAAACGTACAAAACACACACAATTAAAAGAAATTAAAATAAATAATTTGATCGATTGTCTGTTTGATTTAGAAATTATTTTTCGTTATTACAAATGTAATAAATAAAAATCAACATTAGAGTTTCCAGTATCGAATTTATCGATACAATCGACCAACAACCAGTAACAACAGTATCGATATTTCAACATAAATCTTTACATATTTTTTTCTTTCTAATGAATCTTTTTTGTTAATTTATACAAGAATTTAATTATTATTAATTATCCAAACTATTTTATGTTAGTTTCTTTTTTTTTTTTAAATAAACAATGAATTAATAAAGCGACAAAACATAGTATCGATAGTATCGGTATTCTTATGCGATAATATCGAAATATCGATACTAGCAAAATGTTTCGTTACTGGAAACTTTATTATTCCTGTTACTTCGTTTTTAATATTTAAATTAAACATATTAAAATACCATTTATTAATTAATTAAACTGATAATGATATTTTTTTTTTTTTTTGTTTTCATATAACACAAAAAAAAAAAAAAATGATGATGATGATAGTTAAAATCTAATTAAAAGAACGATTTACACGAGAAGTTAAGATTGTGAAAATATTAAAATAAAAAAAAATGGAAAAATTAATTAACATTTAATTGTTTTAAGATTTCTTATCAATTGCATAATTATTATTATATTTTATTATTAAATTAATTTTATCTTTATATTCGTGTTTATATTCGTGTTTAATTAATAATAATAAAAAAAAAAAACCTCAACTGTATAATAGCAAATAAATGACCATGATTACAAAAGATATTTTTTTTTTTGTTTTGTTTGATTATTTTCTTCTCTCGTAAATTTTACTATAAATCATTGAAAAGAAAGTTATAATAATAATAATTTAACAAATATTAAATTGTATAGGAAAAATTTTCACCAAAAAAAAAAAAAAAAACCAATCAACAAAATAAAAATAAATATAATTACACAAACAAAATTTCATTTCATTTCATTTTATTTTTAATTTCATTAAATGTTTTAAAATTATTTTACAAATACATATGTACATACATATATATATTTATATAAAGTGAAATTTAATTAAATTAAATTAATAAAATAGATTACATACTTGATTACAGTTTGCATGGTGTTTGTCATACAAAATTAATTTAGAAAATTAAATAAATTTTCTAAACGAAAAAAACACAAATTTAAATGTTTTTGTCTTTAGTTGTGTCTCTATTACTTCTTCTTCTTCTTCTTCTTCTTCTTCTTCTTCTTCTTCTTTTTTAACACTTTTTTTTTTCTTTTTTTTTTTTTTAATATCTTTAAAACAAAACGAAGTAAACAATCAAAAAAATTTTGTTCAAATTCGAAATAAACCGAAAATAAATTAACTTAACAAATTTTACAAACGGAGAACAACAACAAGTAAATAAATAAATTAATCAAAACAAACTTAACTTAAAAATTATAAGAAAACTATATAATAAAAAAATAAAAAACTATTTTGAAAACTATCGCACATTTATTTTACAGTTTTGTTAAACTTCCGTGTTGCATTTTACGTTTTTTTTTTGTTTGTTTGTTTGTTTGTTTGTTATTTCTTCTCTTTATTATTATCACATTAAACAAAAAAAAAACCAAAAAAAAAAAAAAACACACACACTCACACACACAAAACAAAAAGATTATTTTAACATAAAATTATTTAATTAAGAAAAAAAAAAAAAAAAATTCAATTAAAAATAGAAAGAAAATAAAAATAAAAACAAAAAAGAAAAGAAAACACGATGTAAATATATTTAAGTAAGTGAGATTTGATTAAAAAAAAATTAATTTTTTGTTTTTTTTATTTTATTTTATTTATTTTGTACGACCCGTCCAACGAGACAAGCCACGATGAACTAAGTATTTTCGACTCCGGTTTCACGGTTTTATATAAAAAAAATTATATACTAAAAGAAACGCGAAACAGTTTTTGTTTTTTTATGTATTTTATTTTTTTTTTTCTTTTTATACAAAAAACCAAATGCTAATTTTTTATTTCTCCTATTTGATAATTCTACCTCAAATAATAAAAAGAAGCAGAAAAGAAAAAAAAAAAAAAGCTCAATTTTTACTACTAGTCTACTTAATTCTTCTTTTATTTTAAAATTTTATTTCAAGAAAAAAAATATACGACGACTACAAATCAAATCAAAAAGAAAAAAATATTTATTTATTATTTTTTTTTTTTTTTCAATTTTTCGTTGTTATTGTTTTTATGTGTTGAATTTATTTTGACGACAGAATTCTTTTCTTTTTCTTTTTTTTTTATTTTAATAGTTTGTTACCTTCTTTTGCTTTTTCTTTTTCTTTTACTGATGATTAGTTTTAGTTTTAGTTTTATTTTATTTTAATTAAATATATAAGAAACAGAAACAAAATTTTTATTTTAGTTTTATTAGGTTCACTCGTAAAGAAAAAACATTTATTTAACAAAACTACTGTGTGTTAGATACGTTAGTATTTAAGATCAAGTTTTTATTTTTTTTTTTTTTCCTTCGTAATTTGATTCTAATACACACACCTATGGTTTAATATAACACCTATATAGTATATATATATATAATGTTTTGTGTTAAATTAATTATAATCCAGTAATAATATATAACGTATTAAGATTGTTTTTGTTCATTACAACATTTCGTTGGGTGGTTCAATAACATTATTAACGTTTTACCAACATTTAGTTTGGTTATGAAAAAAAAAAAAAAAACAAAAAATAAAATAAATTCTATTATTTCTACAATAACGTGCTTATAAATTTATTATCTTTTAATTTATTATGATTAATAAAAAGTGCAAATATAACAACGTACATACATATATTACGTTTTATAAATAATAATTCAAAATAAATTAAGAAAAATAAAAATCAGATTAACAAAGAATTTTTTTCTTAATTAATTAATTACATTTTTTGTTGTTGTTGTTGTATTAAATACGTATGAAAACATAGTTTAATTCATTTATTTATTTATTTATTTATTTATTTATATTTGATTGGCATGTGTATGATAAATTTATTTTAATTAATTATTAATATTATGTGTGTGATGCATTAACTTTTTATTTTAATAATAATAATATATAATTAATAAAATATTGTCTTTGTAAGAATGTTATAGCGTCAAATGAATACGTACTTGAATTATTACTAAAAAAGTAAATAAATATTTTATTAATAATAAAGTAAAGTAAATTACATAGAACAGAAAAAAAAATACATTATTTATTTTATATAATAAACGTATCAAGTGCAGCAACACCTGTATACGGATTTAATGTCACATATGGTCATTTAATAATAACAAAAATCAAATCACATCAAATAATTTAATCTAAAAAATCAAATTTCCTTCCTTTTTTTTTATTAAATTAATTAGTTTTTTGATTTGCACCATAACAACGATTGAATAAATTATAGAAATAAGTAAAATTGGTAATAATAAAATTACTTTTAGTTAAATTGTATTTTTATCATTTAAATTTATTAATTTAAGTAGATTTTTAATGATAAACAATACATTAAGTCACTTTCATTAAAACTTGATTTATGTAAATGAAATTAAAGAAGAAGCTTTTAATTGATGTACAATTAAACAATGTAGTTATTTAAAGTAGAGAAACCATAGATAAATAATAAGATTATTGCTTTATAATTACATTTAACAACTATTATAGATAAGGGTTAACCTCGTTTAATTAAAAAACAGTTTTTCAATAAAATAATTATGTATAAACACAAACAAACATAGATTAATCATTATTTGTATAATATTATCCACCTTATAAACCAACTTTCCTTAATCAAAACATAAAGATAATTATATTGTGTTGCGTTTATAACACATTATTCTAAAAGTTAATACAAAGTATACAAACAATTATTTGTATAAAAATCTTTGTTAAAAAATTGTATATTAAAAAAAAAAAAAAAAAAGTATAAACGAATGTTATTGAAAGATAATAATTAAAAAATAATAATAAAAAAAAAACAAAATTACCTGGCTGATTATCTGACTTTTTTTCTGCGTCTTCTTCTTCTTTTAAGTAATATTATAAAGCTTTGCATTCTATCAAATAATTAATTAATTCTTTTTTAATATGCATAAAATTACATTTAACATTAATAATCATGCTCCTCACATGTTACTCTTATAAAAGCTTAATATTATAGCATGGCAATCAAACAAATCCAGATAAGCAGGTTTACCGTTAAATACTTGTTTACGTTTTTATATATCCATTTTTTTTTTTTTTTTTTTTTATTTCTGTTTTCTTTTCTTTTATAATATACTTCTTATCGTTTTAAGGAATATATTTTGATATACATGTATGTATGTGCATGTTTTGAAAACAGATAATAAATGTTTTCTCTGCATCTAATTAGTCTGTCTTTTAGTGTAATAAACATTTATTACTAAAAAAAAAATAATAATAAAGATTTAAACAATTAAAGGAGATTTATATTTGAAAAATAATATTATTATCAATAAACAGATATAAATAAACATAAAAAAAAATTAATTTTGCCAAAATTGTAAACAAAAAAAAAAAGAAGTCAATTGACCTACATGGATTTAAGAAATGTTGAAGGTCAATACGCCTAACGTATAAATTTAAATACATTTATAATGCAAATGAGTGCGTCGTCTCCTTTATTTTTTTTTTCTTTTCTTTTTTTATTACATTTCTACATGTATTCACAAACTAATTAATAAACTTCTTTTTTTTTCTTTTTTTTTTTAAATACCAGTTCATTTACACCTTTTATTTTTATTAACAGTATATATTTAAATCAATAATATAAACATTATTTATCTTGATTAAAAACAAATAACAAAAAAAAAAAAAATCAATTTTCGTCCTTTTTATATAATTATAATGAATAGCAATCAGCACAACAACAAATAATCAAATATTATTATTATTATTAACGAAACGGTTATACATTATGATCAAATAATATAAATTATATTTTACCACACCTTTTACTTTAATATAATTAACATTCTTGGATTAAAAAAAAAAAAAAAAAAGACGAGAGAAAATTTTGAATCATCAACCAGAATAGCCATATTTGAATATTTACAAAAAATAATAATAATAAAAGAAAAGATTTATTACTTTTATTGATTGTTAATTATAGATGTTTCTTGTTAATAAATTTAAAAAAATATATATATATTTAATTTCACTTATTTAATAGTTAAACTATTCTATTAAATACTTTTATTTTATATTTAATTCAATTATATTTAACAAAATATCGAACCATTCAAGTCTAATAGGAATCATTCAACTTTGACAAAAAAATAATAATTATAAATATACTTGATAACTATTATTCTGAAAGAGGTTTTTCAACATTAATAATTATATTTCTCTATGTAGGCATTAAGATTTGTTTTAATAAAATTAAAAAAAAAAAACAGAAACTTCTTCACTATTCAATTATAAGCCTTAAGCCACTAACATATTTGTTTAATGAAATTTTAAATAAATATTCTTACACTTGGATAGTAGGCATTGAAATCTCTAGAATTTGTTTGTACTTATAAGATACAGTTAGTTTTTCAATTAAAATATTAAAACGAACCATACTAATGTATGGGCGTTATTTTATCGTTTATTATAATGATATTTGAATATATATATTTTTTTTCCATTCAATACATGTATAATTAAGCTTTTAACTTGACTTAAAATAAGATGACTATCAAAAATATGCCACAGTAATAATGTATTTACAAAATAAGAAATTATTACAATTGGAAAATGTTTAACTTTCATGTTTTTGATGTAGGTACGGTATTGCTTATAATATACCAACATTCTGTATTAGAATTTTAAATCGTAGATCACTTTTACTGTGATATAATATTCCTTTCTTTTCTGGTAATTGCTAAAAAAAAATACTATTCTAATTTAATTCGATTATTATGTCCTTTATATACTTCCAATACCATTTACTGTTAATTCTGTATATATTGCTTTAACGTTATCTTCTGGTGAGCAATATCAAAATCAGCAAAAATGCAAATTTATATTATGTATGTTTTGTAATTAATTATTTAATTTAAATGTAGTGCTTGTGAAACATTTATCTGCAATAAATAGACGAGGTTATCTAAAAAAAAAAACACAAAATATATTTTTATTGATAATTAATAGAAAGATACAAAATTAACTATTCAACCATCGTTGATTAAAACGATAAATTTAAACCGCCAAATAAAATTTATCGTTTAATTTTTTAAATGTGGTACTACTAAATACAGTGCACCATAAAATATTATTTTTCTTAGCAGCTGTGACGGTAACTGCTAATATTTCGCTAAGTAGCATTTTAAAATATAAATATGGCTGACGTTCTATATTCATAGTGTATTATTATAGTGTACAGATTCTTTAAAATTAATTTTAAATCAAACATAAAGTGATTTTAATTAACAATAAATATAAAAATATTGTGTTCAAATTATTAATTATTATAGAGAAATAATTATTAAAATAAAAAATTAATACCATTTTAAGTAAAATTGATTAAATAAAGATACATATCCACATTTTCGTATAATGTGACGTTTACCAAATTAATCTTAAAATATCAGTTTTATTATTATTATTATTTTTTTTTAAAGCTGTATTAAATTTAGTGCTTATATACCAAAGGTTCTTACACAAATAATATAAAATGAATTTTTCACTACCACCACCCGAGTTACCACCTGGTGGAATGGTTAATTTTAGTATGCCTCCACCAAGTATGCCAAGATCTGGCGGAATGATGAGTATGGGTGGAGGCACGGGGAAACCTGGACAACCATATTTTAGGCCATTCAATTCAGGTTTTATTCGTGGACCTGGAGGTATTCCTATGAGTCAAGATGATTTCGATGGAAAACGACTTCGTAAAAGTGTTATGAGGAAAACAGTTGATTACAATGCAGCAATTATAAAATCTTTAGAGGTCTTACAATAAGAAATAAATATTTTAGTGTTTATGAAATTATAATTTTAAATTACTAATTTAGACAAGGGTATGGCAACGAGATTACAGGGACAGAAGAGCATTACAGCCTGAAAGTATTTATACACCAGAATTTTTACCTCCACCTAGTTATATGGACAATCCCAGTAATGCTGTAACAACAAAATTTGTGAAAACAGCAACAAACAAAATGAGATGCCCTATATTTACGCTAGCTTGGACACCAGAAGGTCGACGTTTAGTTACAGGTGCTAGTTCTGGAGAATTTACACTGTGGAATGGCCTTACATTTAATTTTGAAACAATATTACAGGTAATGTTAATAGTGTGACTAAATTTTGAGGTTATGTTATTTGAATAAATTAATTTACAGGCACACGATGTTCCAGTTAGAACGATGGTATGGTCCCACAATGATAACTGGATGGTGACAGGTGATCATGGTGGTTACGTTAAATATTGGCAGTCAAACATGAACAATGTAAAAATGTTCCAAGCACATAAGGAACCAATTAGAGGAATAAGGTACATCAACATCACTTTAAGAAATTTAATATAGATTTATTGTCTTGATTATATAAGTAATAAATGGGGTTCAAATTACATTTTATTTCAATAATATATATGAATAAAACAATAAAAAAAAAAAAAGAGGTTTGTGCAGGGAAGGGTTAATTAATTAATATTTTGAGTTGGAAAGAAAGAAAGTAATATTCAAATTGCTAGAAGATTTTTTTTTTATTTATTTGGTTTTTTTTTTTTTTATTTGCACTAAACTTTATTTATTTATCTTTTTTTTTTGGTGTTTTCAAAAAGCAGTCTAAAAAAAAAAATCATTCGAAAGATGTAAATATTCGTTTTAAAGAAATAAATAAATGATTATAAACATCCACATAATATCCATTAAATCCCTTCCACATGTAACATAGATGTGTATATAAGTAGAGAGAAAGTGAGAGAGAAAGAAAAATATTATCAAGCTTTAATTAATTTATTCATTATGTTCTAAACAAATAAAAAACAATTAATATTTAGATAATTAATTATAAATTTTTATACAAATAAATATATATAAAATTATATTACAAAAAAAAAGAAAGATAAATAAATAAATAAATAAAAATTTATATAAAAATGACTTCAACGAAAGTTAAGAAAAAAAGACTGAAAAATGTAAAATAATTTTTTTTTTATAGTACCTGATGAAGCTGTGTAAATAAAATTTAATTAATAAATTTATTTCTATTTGTAAATTTCACGTTTATTCATTATTATTATTATTATTATTATTATTATTATTATTATTAATTATTATTATAATCATCAGAAACGACGCGTTATATATTATACTTTATTATTTTTATTTATATTTTTAAAATTTTTAATTAATTAATTAATTAACAAACATTTTATTTATTTATTTTTTTTATTATTTTTAAACTTTGTTTTCCTTTTTCTTATTTTGTTTTTGTTTTTGAAAATAAATAAAGGATATTTGCAAAAACATAAAAAAAAAAAAAAAAAACATAATTCTTTTATTTAATAAAAAGCATATTTGCAAATATAAATAAAATAAATAAAAATTTTATTGAAAATTGTGTGTTTCGTTCCTGAACAACATATATAAACTACTGTTGCGGACATAATTATATTCAAAAGGGATGTTTCTTGTTTTTCACTTTTTTTTATTTATATTTTTCTTTTTTTATTTATTTTTTTTTTTTTTATTATTACTCAATGAATTTTTGGTTAATAAAAGCCAAGTCGTCAACCAAGAGATTTTTTAGAAACAAAATAATAATAATGGTCATTCTACAAATGAAGATTGTTTTTGGTCCGTTTTTTTTTTTTTCTCTATAATTATTTATTTATTTTGCTCATTATTTCTTTTAAAAAATATATTTGAAATTATTTATTGTGTTTTATTTTATCCTTATTGATATATGATTAATTAATAAAAAAAAAACAAACAAAATGCTGAATATTAAATTTATAAATCGAAATAAAAATAAAAAAAAAACAAAATTTATAATAATAATAATAAAAAAGAAAATAAATAGATTATTGAATATTTTTGATAAATTAATTTTACAGCTTTAGTCCATCGGACAATAAATTTGCTAGCTGCAGTGATGATGGAACATTAAGAGTATGGGATTTTTTGAGATGTCAAGAAGAACGTGTACTTAGGGGTAAATACATGAATAATTTTAATATAAATTTATAGTTTGCTTTAAGATAAAGTTTGCATTTATTAGGTCATGGTGCTGATGTTAAATGTGTACACTGGCATCCACAAAAAGCATTAATTGTATCTGGTAGTAAAGATAATCAGCAACCAATTAAATTATGGGATCCTAAGAGTGGTCAAGCATTAGCCACCCTGCATGCGCATAAATCAACAGTTATGGATTTAAAATGGAATGACAATGGCAATTGGCTTGTTACTGCATCAAGAGATCATTTATTGAAATTATTTGATTTAAGGAATTTAAGTGAAGAAGTACAAATATTTAGAGGTCATAAAAAGGAAGCAAGTGCTGTATCATGGCATCCGGTTCACGAAGGCTTATTCAGCTCTGGCGGATCTGATGGTTCAATATTGTTTTGGAACGTTGGGTAAATATAAGAATTAATTTGATTTACTCAAATATAAACGTTTTGTGTTTTATTTTATAAAGTACGGATAAAGAAGTGGGTGCAATCGATGCAGCACATGACAGTATCGTATGGACCTTAGCTTGGCATCCTTTAGGTCATATCTTGTGTTCTGGATCGAATGATCATACAATAAAGTTTTGGACAAGAAATAGACCCGGCGATCAAATGAGAGACAAATATAATTTGAATACTTTACCTGCTGGGTCGGCTGGTTTGGATGAATGCGAAATAGGTATGATTTAAAAAAAATATAATATAAGGGTGTTACTAATGATTTAATAAATTTGTAGAAGATTATGTTATACCGGGAATGGGTCCAGAAGATAAAATAGAATTCACAGACAGTCTTACGGCGGATGATGGTTTTATTCCTGGGTTGGACTTAGATGCCCAATCTGATGGAAATGATAAAAATAATCAAAAAGAGAAGAAAGTACCTTATAGTAAACCGATTCCTCGTAACTTTCAAGCACAATGGAATGATACAGGCCGTGCTGAGGAAAATGACGATAACACTTCAAAAGAAATTAAGGAAGTTATAACGCAAATTGTAGAAAATACTCCAGGTGTAGTTCCTTTACAAAAAATAGCACCATCAGCTATTATTGTTTACGGAAAAATGATCCAAGTATTAGGTAATGAATCTTAAATTTAATGTTTAATTTAATTAAATATGTAACCAACATCCATGGAATATTTTTAGCGGGATCTCAATTAGAGGCGGCTATCTTAGAAGGTCCTGAGGCATTAAATAAATATATAAGTTCTGGAGAAATAGAAGAGCTACATGATGTCATGCCACATGAAGAGGAAGACGAATCTAGCACATATGAAAATTCATCTCATAATAGTCCTATATCGAAAAAAGCTCGTTTAGATTTTGATCACAATCCAACGTTAATATATGATAAAGAAGATTCAAATAGTAATGGACAACAATCTCAAATGTCAGCCACACCATTCATTCCACCTTTAATGGCAATAAATACATTTAGTAATTTTGCAAATCAAGATTCAGACTTTAGGAATTATGATAAGGATGACCGATTTTCATCAAATAATGAAACAAATAATAGTAATTGGCAAAGTGGATCAACAGATAGGCCTTGGGATAATTCCAGTAATAATTTTGACAGGTAATTATATAAAGGCAGAAAATAAATATTTAATTTTTTATGCAGGATCATTTAATAATGGAAGCAATGCTTGGAGTGTACCGCCAACGATAAATCGTGTAAGTGACTCGTATAGGGGTAGTCGAGAAGGAAATGGAAATTCAAATGGGAGCAGTAACAATGGAAGCTATAACAAGTACAGCAATAGTAACAACAATAATAGCAGTAATAGTAATAATTCAAATAATAGAGGATCTCGAAGAAATGCAAATAACAGCAATAGTTCAAATAGTAATAATTCAGGAAGAGATAATAATAGGTCTGGTCGATCACAAGGGAATCGACCATGGAACAACAACAGAAGGAATTAAAAGTGAAAATAAAAACTAAAAGAAAAATAAAAACTATTCATTACACATAAACTTGAATTAATAGTGAAAGTTATGAATGTATAAAAAAAAATTTATCCAACAAAGATTTAACATTGTTTAATAATTATATCGTGAAAATCTAATTGACAATTAATTATTATTATATTTTATTAATGTAAAATAATTTTTAAGAAAAATGTAAAGTTGATAATTATTGATTTAATATAAATAGATTTAAAAACGTGTTTTAAATTTATATATATTATACAGCATATAATAAATTATATAATAAAAGAGAAATTAATTAAATTAAAACAATAAAAAAGATCCACAATAATAGCTAAATAAATAATTATAATAATTAATTATTTTATCATAAAAATAATTAATATTTTTATACCTAAATTAAGTGAGTATATTTAAATTTTTAATTTATTATTAATTGTGTTTATATATAGTTAGAAAAATTTGAAAAAAATAAAAATATATCTGGCAATACCAATAAAAAAAAAATTTCCCAAAAGAGTGGGTAATTTATTGTGCCTACATACATAAATCATTTTTTTTTTTTGACAAGCGACTAACAAACTCAACTATTTGTCACCAAATAATATACATATTTTATGTATATCATATTCTTTTTATAAACATAAAATATTCTGTAAAGTGTAGTAATTTAAAATATAATTAATAATGTCAGATAGTGAAATCAGTAAAATGAAGGTAATATATTATTAAAATTAATAATAAAATAACATATGAAAATTTTTAGGTTATATTATGTTATAGGTTGCCGATCTAAAAAAAGAATTAAAAAATAGGCATCTTAGCACAGTTGGTAATAAAATTGAATTACAAGAACGTCTTCAGGCTGCCTACTTAGGTAATTAATAATAAAAAAAAAATTATTTTATAATAGTTTTTCATAAAATTGAATTTATTTCTTTAGTGGGGGACTCAACACTTGACGATACAGTTATATCAGAAGAATTTCTAGAAGACGATGTACTTAATGTAAGAATTTAAACATTTGTGAATAATATTATTTATATGGAAAACAAATAATTAAAAGTGTCACATTTTTAGGATGATGAATTGGACGAAGACGCAAAATCATTGGGATTGTTAGACGTTCACGATGACTCTGTTCTCAAGTCACCACTATCAGAAATTGATACAAAATCTCAAAATGGAGAGGATCTTTGTGCACAGAAAAAAGTAGTGTTAAAACGAAATATATCTCTATTAACAAGCATTGATGATTCTGTCATTAATAAATTGGATGATAATTTGACAACAATCGATTTAAAAACATCTGACCATTCAGATTCAGAGCCAGACAAAAAGGTTGTAAAATTGTCAGATCTTTCGATCAAAGCACGACTAGAAATGAGAGCAAAGAAATTCGGTGGTAATATTCCACCAGATGCTAAAAAACAAGCCAGAGCTGAACGTTTCTCTTTGGCTAAAAATAATGAAAATGATGATAAATCGATCAGTAAAAATGAGCCAATTGTAACAGTAGAGGCACTAAAAAAACGTGCTGAACGTTTTGGTGTATCTGTATCATCGACCATGACAAAAATTGAGAATCAGGAAAAATTATTAAAAAGACAGGAACGTTTTGGCGTAAAGAATACAACAAATCCAACAACCACCGATACCAGTAATGCTACAACCGCCACGGTAGCAGTACCCACCGATTATGCTGAGAAAGCTAAAAAACGTTTAGAACGTTTTAAACCAACTGTTAAATAATAATAATAATAGCAGCAAAACTCATATTTTAATAAATATAATAATGTACGAAATATAATATTAATTTAGTAACATAAGAAATATAAATTCCAACATTTTTAACTTATGTGGAGAATGGAGAATTGGTTTTTTTAAAACGTCTTATTATTATTTGTTTTCCAAAATTATTGAAGTTTGAATTGTTTGTATATTTCTGCGACTTATTTATAAATTTTTAATAAATATATACATATATTTCTTATAATCAATTAACGTAATTTATTTATTTATTATTTTTTTTATATATACTTTAATCACGATTACTTTAGATATGATAAAAATAAAAAGATTTTTGTGTTTGGAAAAAAAAAAACGATAGACATCCATATCTAATGTTAAAAACAAATTTTATTTAAAAATATGACATTGTTTATATAATAATATAAATGGAAATTAAACCAAAACAAAAAAAAAAAAAATAAGATTTGGATTAAGATGCGAAAGTTTCTAATTCATTTACAGGAATCTCCGGTTCTTCATCATTGTATATATTTTCTGCCATTTGCCATACTTGCATTATATTATCCTCAGACACAGAACAAATAACCCATGGTTCATTTGGATTCCATGAAAAATCTGAGATCTTTGCGGTATGACCACCATGTATAAACAATAGTTCTGGTGGTCCGTCTTCGGCATCCTCGGCGGATTGCTCCTCGCCAATCTTTGATAAGTCCCAAACGTGCAATCTTCAATAAATGTGGTAGTATAAAACATTAAACTTTATATAAAATTTTATTATTATTTTACTACCTTCTATCGGTGCCGCTCGATGCCAAAATTGTTTCATTGTGGGGTGACCACTGTACTTGGAAGATTTCATCTTTATGCGATTCAAATGAATGTAATTTTAATTTCAAGTTTCTTAAATCCCATAATGCTACGGTCTTATCAGCTGATCCGGTCGCAAGAATGAATTCTAAAATAAAAATTCAATTAGATTTCTAAACACAAACACCTGACATAATAACAATTAACGAACCAGAATATGGGTTAAAACTTAGACAATTAACTTCTGCTGTATGCGCATCAACAGTATGAGATGGTTTTGATGTATTGTTACAGCGCGTATCCCAAATCATTAACTTTTGATCATCAGCAACTGATCCGAATAGTGATTCGTGTAATAAATGCCAAGCAACATCTTCTACGACAGCTGTGTGACCGGTGAAAATATTTTTTGCATCAATAATTCTATGTTCTTTAGGTGTCGCATTAATATCCCATAAACAAATCGTATGATCGTCACTGGCTGATAATAAATAACCATTTAAATTAGGATTCCAAGATAATCCATAACCTTCCTTTTGATGACCTCTTAGCCTAAAAATTTTTAAAGTAATTAGTTGTGACAGCATGAAAAATTTTATTTTTTCGTTTTATTTTTACCTTAAATCAGGGTGGCATTCACCACTTGGTTCTGGTTTACTTGGATGTTTTGTATAATCAAATACTAATACATCGCTGGATGGAGTTTTAGTGGCAATAACACATGGATTTTGTGGCATATAACGAGCTCTATTTACTTCACCTTCATGATTTATTTTTATTTCAATTTCTATTTTGCCAGCAACAGAGCCAAATCCACCGAATTCACCTTTTTCATTATCATAGTGGCTAGCATCGAATTGTGCATCTTCATTTGGCAACTGAACACTTGCAATTAATAGGTGATTCTGTTCATCAGATGTATGTGTACCTAGAATAAGTCTATGCACAGAATAATCTTTGCCTTCTGGTTTGGTTACATCGGGAAGCCATTGAGCAGTTAGTGATGGCCATTCTAACGCATGTGTCATCACCAAATCATACAGAAAAGGTGTATTTTTTTTCCATATTTTATATTCCTCATTAATAACTCGCTCTTCAACAGCGTCATCAAATGCCTCAGCTGAAACAATAAATTTTCATAACCTTATAACTTTTGTTTGCTTAACTTTGTGTGATATAAATGTCATTATTTTTAGTAATTCATTAATTCACTAATTTATTTTTTATTTCTTAATTAAACAATAAACTCAAAACTTACCACCATCGGCTCCTCTATCAGCCATAATTACTTTAAATTTGTTTATTGTTTTTCTCGAAGTGTTAATACAATATACCCGCCAATAATAATGCTTCGCTTATGTGCCACTCGCGCTAGCTTGTCTAGAAAATGTCTACACTTGTTAATTCAATGGATTCTACTAGTATTTCATTCACAATTTCTATAACTTTACCACTTCACAGTAATTGTAAATGATAACACATTAACAGTATATTTCTAAATTATTTTAACAATTTCTATAATTTTTAATTATATAGTTAATCACCACGCTCCTAAATAATCTAGGCAATTATTAATATTACAAATCAAACGAAAATTTATTCAGCCAATCATATTTTAGACATCATTCTTTAATTTAATAATAAAGCCGGTTTAAAGCACACCCTACAGGCAATAACTAAAATATAACTATAATAATGCCACCATATTGTAAACTTGTTTATTTTTCCATATTATAAGCATTACAAATAAGTTCATTGAGTCGTGTCAAAGTTATAAAAGTTTTCTTTTATGTTGTGTGTCCGTCATTGACAATTTATAGTTTTATATATTAACAAAAAAAAAAAAAAAAACTTAATAGTTTATCATTAATTAATTTTGATAATTTAGGAATGTGTTTTAATTTTTTTTAAATATGTTTGGGTTTTAAAAACAATTAATTTAACGTAAATCTGTTATCGCAAATACTAATTTTCGTTAGGTCATTGACTGCACGGGTCGTTCGGATTAAAATCGGATACATTTGATTTATTTTTCTAGATAATTAAAATTTATTAGGCTAGGGGTTGGTTAGGGTTTTGTTTATGATTTTAGGTTTTTTTTTCCTTTTAAATTAAATTAAATTTTAAATTACTTGGTTTAGTTTTATTGTTAAACAATCAATGATTTTTGATATTTTTTCCTTTCTATATTTTATTTTATAAAAAATTTATAAAAATATATAAAAAATAAAAAAATGAATATGCAGGCGATAAAAAATGTTAGCGATTGCATACCATTATATTTGCCACATAGTTTATATCTTAAACCAAATGCAAAATTTAATATATCAGTGTCACTACCCCCTACAACAACGGGGAAAACGATATCAAATTGGGATATTATGGAAAAGTTACGTCAGTTAATACATCCGGATACATATACTGTATTGAAAGTAATTAACGAAATAAAATTCTTTTTAATGAACTCTATATAAAGTCTATGAATGTATTTTTAGGTTTCAAAGAGTACCCTAGAATTTTTAAGATTCGAAGCTGAAATCGAGGAACGTGGACGTTTAAAAATTGTATTATCACGTCTCGATGGAAGTACAATAAAATTAGCAGGATTTTCTGAATCTGTTAAATTACGTGCATCTGAAGCAAAAGATGATTTTCCAACACGTCATGATTGGGACTCTTTTTTTCGTGATGCCCGAAATATGGACGAATTAAAAGCTGGTGAACGTCCAGACACAATACATATATCAAATTTACCAATACGTTGGTTTTGTGCTAGGCATCTTGAAAATACAGATAATGTAAAACCAAGTGAAAGTATTTTTAAAAGAATTTTTGAAAAATTTGGTCCTGTACGAATGGTGGATATACCAATATGTGATTCATATCGACCACAAATGAAGTCTCATATGTCTGGAATGAAAACATTTTCATTTGATCAAGAATTATATTTTGAGGGGTAATTTTTTGATTTTCGATTTTCTGTTTGTTTTATGATAATTCAATAACAAAGTAATAAAAATGAATTTTTATTTCAGTTATGTTCAATTTGATGAATATGGTGGTTTTGTTAAATTAATGGATGAGCTGCGCGGAATGAAATTAGTGAAGCGGCTGGGTGATGCTAATCTAGCAGTAAACATTACAGTGAATTTTGATAAAACAAAACATCTGAGTGAAGCCACAATCAAAAGACGTAATGTGGTCCGAGAACGTTTTATAGCAAAGGATCGAATCAAAGAAGAGGAAGAGAAGCGAAAACAAGAAGATGAATTAAAGAAAAAAGAACGGGAAAGGTTATCTTACGTTTTATTTAAAAAAGTTTCTTTTTTTGTTTTTATTATTTAATTTAAATCAATTTGTGTATTGTTCGCATTTCATTAATAATTTATGAAAAAAAAAAACAATAATAATTATTATTATTTTAAGAATTTGCGTCATAATTATAATAGAATTTACCAATAAAAATTATATCTCAAGAGAAAGCAAAATATTACAGGAAACAACAAGAGGATCTAAAACTAGCTGAAGAAGAGCGTCAACATGAACGTGAGGAGAAACGTAAGGAAAAATATATGAAGAAGATAAGAGAAAAGGAACAATTAGAAATAGCAAGTAAAATACGTTCAGAAGAGAAGAAACTTTTAATCGCCCAACGTAAATTAGAAAGTTTTCGATTACTGGAAGCACTTTTTGAACGAATTAAGGTAAAATTTCATAGTTTTTTTTTTTTTGTATAATCATTTGATGCAATGATGAATTAAAATTTTAGACAAAAACCTCAAAACTGACTACAGTTAAAGTAGAAAATGAGAAGGATAAACGGATAAAAGGAAATGGACACGCAGGTAAAAGCGCATTAGAAAAAATGAGTGGATTAGAAGGAAAGGATTTACGAAATAAGCTAATGAAAAAATATAAAATAAATCAAGAAAAAGAATTAAAAATGCAACGAGAACGGGTACGACAAGTAAAGGAAGGGAAAGAGATTCTGACAACAATATTAGCTGGTGATAGATCTAGATCGCCAAGTATTAATTCTATTAGTTCAAATGATAGTATATTGAGTGATCAAAGTAAAAAAAGTGTAAAAAAGAAGAAAAAGAAACGAAATAGTTCTTCGTCATCCTCATCATCTTCCGATGAGAAGCCACCTAGAAAAAATAATGATCAACACCATATGAGACCTGCTGTCCAAATGGCATCACCATTTGTACAAATGCCTAATCCTGAAATGTGTGAAATGATGAATATGTTCTCGTATCCCTCATTATTCTTTCAACCACATATGCAGCATATGCAGGCTTTTAATAATGATCTGTATGTAAATCCAATGGCATTTCGGGGTTATAGAACGAGGCCTCGTGGTCGTGGAAGAGGCAGAGGAATGCGTTCTCGTGGAGGATACTCACAATCTGGAAATCCATACGATACGGAGCAATACTATCGTTATTTCCAGAAAACTGCCGGTACACCAGACGATTATGACAATAGAGATAGACAGCGATCTTATTCTAGGTATTTTTTAATTGTTTTTATCTTGTTATAAAAAAAAAGAAAACGATAATTAATTTTATTTTTAATAGATCTAGACATTCGTGTTCACGGTCAAAACGAAGTTACAGTAGGTCAAGTTCTAGATCAAAATCTAGATCTAAATCAAGATCAAATTCACGTTCTAAATCTAAGAAATTAGTATCAACACTACGTCGCTCTCACTCTAGAAGCTCAACGTCTACAAATTGGACAAGATCTAGAAGTCGATCGCGTAGCAAAACATGGTCGCGTGATGGGTAAATAATAATAAAAAAAAAAATCGTTTTATTTCGTGATTAAATATTTTTAAATAAAAATTATTTTTGTTATAGAAAATCCCGATCAAAGTCAAGATCTAAGTCACAAACAAAATCTAAATCAAAATCAAAATCCTACTCACGATCTAAATCAAGGTCACGATCAGGGTCCCGATCTAGTACAAAATCACGGCCAGATATAAAGTTAAAAGGTAAACATACAAAAATAACATTAAAATCAGAGAAAGTTGTGAAAAGTGCCAAAGATATTCATAGACGTGTACAAAAGGGTATTGCCAGTGAAGATCAATCATGTCAATCAAGGAAAACCGATGATTCGGATAATGATAATGATGAAATAACAAATAAACGTACAAATGTATCATCAGGATCAAAGAAACGACGTTCAAGTTCTGTTGATAGCTCGAAATTTATATCACCGAAACGTAGAACTAAAAGCACAACACCAGAGAATCACTGGTCGAAATAATTTTCATTTTATTTTCTGTTTCTTTCATTTCTTTTTTTTTTTTTTTTTTTTTTTTTTTTTTTTCTTTTTTCTTTTTTTGTCTTCATAAAATTTCACGATTTAATTTAATAATAATAATAATAATAATAATAATTGTAACATTTAATTAAATAATTTATATGTGTATATCAAGATTTGAATTAATTAATTAATTAACCATTCATTTTGTATAAACGAATATTTAATATTAACAACAATAATAATTAACAAGTTTTTGTATAATAATTGCTGAAAGCATTTTATTTCGTTAAACGAGAAAAATGTGTACGAGAAAAATGAGAAATAAATAATAATTATGTAATGTTTTTATATATTTCATTCTCATTAAAAGTTGATAAAATTTATTCTAAAGGCACATACATAAATTACTAAATACTTCTTTATACAATTTGTATTATTTAAATATATAATAATAATAAATTGTAATAATTTATGATTAATACTTATAAAAACTGTAAAAATTCTTCTTTTTTTTTATGTTTTTGTTTTTATTTTTATTTATTTATTTTAATTAATTAATTATGAATAGAATGTTAATACTGAACTTTGATTACCACGTACTAATAACATTGGTGGCATATCCTTTGTAAGCATTTCCAACCATGACATATATAATGGTGCAGATACTGTACCCTGTCGTGGCATTGGTAATGACATCACAATAACTGATGCATCATGTGAATGTTCTATTAATAATTCACGTAAACGTAATTGACGATAGGTTTTCTCACGTAATGTTATCTTCTCCGTATCAGATATAAAACAATTTGTATTTTCATCCTCGGTAAAACCTTCCATTAATTTTTCATGCATTGCAATTGTTTCACTTGTTGGTTTCTCTGTTACACCTTGTAACATTGTTAATGAAGCGTAATCAATACGAAGTTTAAACAATAGATTTGCCATACTTTAAAAGAGAAAATTTTTAATTAATATTAGAAAAATTAAAGGAAATTCCCAAAAATAATTACTTTCTCTCTTCAACTTCTAGTTCCAATTTACGATTTGTCAATGCGAAAACTCTTATCTTGCAGTTCGCCCATGATGATCTTGATGAGAGAATATACGGCAATAACATTGTTAAGCCACCATCATCATATAACCACCAAACATCGATTGTTCCCTTTGGTTGACGTCGATTAAATATTCCCATTGCATCTAAAATCTCTTTTGGTACAGCAGAACCACCGCGTGTTGAATACACCATATTATGTTCGGCCATCTCTTTCATTTGCTTCAATTTCTTCTGATTTGGCATCGGTGCTAAGACCAGAGTAAAATCGTATTGTAAGCAACAATAAATTCTTTGTATTCCTTTTGTAAATACTTACGAGGCTGTGGTATTGTAATGGTATTACTGTTGCTTCCTCCTAAGGCCTCAATATTCAAGTTTGAATCAGCGTGCATAAGTTTACGCGACTTAACATTTAGGTCACCAATCATACTATCGTACATACTTAAATTACTAGAAGACATAGCAGTTGGGAGCTGGGACGTAGAGTTATTAACCGATAAACCAACTGGTGGTGTTTCACCAACTTCAATGTCCAAATTTAAATAAGAAAAGTTTATTCCATTAGGTAGACGAAGAATTGCTACGGCCATTCTATTGCCAAATGCATTGCTGTAAAATAAAACAAAAATAAACTTAGTGTATTATCGAAGCTTGTTTAATATTTACGGAACTTACTGTAATATCTTGAAATATTCAACAAGTTCACTAGGATTGCACGTTCTCCAATCAGATTTATAACCCATTAAAATAATATTCGGTGCTAATTTACCAATACCTGAACTCTGAATCAATGTACGGACGCCTTCCTCTAAATTTAATCCATCAACAATGGTGTAGAAACCTTTCACCTTGCGCACATCTAACCACTTGTAGCCCTCCTTTAATTGGGCCATACGTGTACGATATGACATTTTTTCCTAAACGAAAATTTCAAAAGTTAATCTCACAAAGAATTCTTTTGAAAATACGAGTAGCTTACCGGCACACAATCACCAACAACCAATAGAGAATGATTCTTTGTAAGTAGATGAGCCAAATCGATAAGTGGCGGACGATTTTGTGGTTTTCCAGTTAACACCAGTACCTAGAATCACAAATTTAAACTAAAAATATTTAATATTTGTCTTGAATTGCTTCCTCTATTTCATATAAATCTTTACTTGGGGATGATAATTTTTCACGTGATCGCTAACATTTTGCAAGCGATATGCAGCCGCTAATGCTGTTTTATATGTTTGGGCTTGCGTTGATGATCCCCAGTTAACGTCCGGCTTACGATACAACACAATCAAGTATAGAGCCGCAATTACAAGCAAGGTTATCACTGATGAGACGTAATCAATTAAAAACATAATTGCGATGCATAACAGGAAGCCAAATAAGCTCAGCCAAACGTTATAAAACTAAAAAGATTGGGAAAACTAATTAGTAAAAACTTAGTTGGTTTTTGATTTTAATAAGGAACCAACTCTAAACGTAGGACGCCATCCGAGTGGTTTAACCAAAGCGGCATGGAACGTACAGTAGTTAATAAGAGCATAGGACGCCAAATAAAACGTTGATATAAGCGGAGCAATAAGATTCAATTCAGCTAAAATTAAAAAAAAAAAAATAAATATTTTAATAAAACGTAGC
This sequence comes from Ptychoptera albimana, assembly GCA_961205885.1. Lineage (NCBI taxonomy): Eukaryota > Metazoa > Arthropoda > Insecta > Diptera > Ptychopteridae > Ptychoptera > Ptychoptera albimana. Next base: position 26,963,578 of record OY540803.1, read on the forward strand.
AGCTAATTTATTAAAAAAAAAAAGTTACCAATTAGCAAGAATAATGAGGAGATGATAAAAGTTAAAACGTATCCTCGATAAGGTTCACCATGTTTACCGTAACCTTTTGAGAAGAATATAACACCTGGATAGATTTTATCAATGCCAAGCGCTTGGATAAGCCGAGGAACAGATAATAAATTTGTTAACGCCGTACTTAAGGTAGCTGCAAAGCAACCAGCATAAATTAATGGACCCCAGACTGACATCAATTGCATCACAGTATAAGAATTTTGTAAACCATAATGGCAACTCTGTATAAGAAAACGTGTTTTATTCATTTGATTTTGATTGGAAATCATTATTATTATTATTATTCTTTACCAATGTATCGCTACAATTGGATAATGTTCCATTAACCAGATCAGTTATATTGCCAGAGGCATCACGTAATGCTGCACCGCCAGCAAAGACCACAAACAAAGCATAAGATAACATAGATATGATTAGTGCGAGCATTGTGCCTTTTGGTATAGCTGAGGCTGGATCCTTTAAATCACCAGAAATGTTAGCGCCTGCTTGAATACCAGTTACACTGGGAAAGAAAATGGCGAAAACACTAAAAAATGTTTGATCAACATTTTCACTAAATCTGTAATCCGGTACCCAATTCGATTTTAATATATCCACTATAGAAGCAGAGAGCAGAAAAAAAAATTTAATTAATTGATTTTCCAAAAAATGAGCGTTTTTTGTTTTTAATACGTACATTGAAATCCTTCAAATCCTTGTGCTTTCTCAGTATCATCAGATGGTCCCAAAAGTGTACCAATCAAAAAGTCAGCAATTGCAAATATTATGATAGCAACTAGGAAGTTTTGTGCTTTGGCCTCCCATTCCATACCGACAGCACATATGACAACCATAATTAATAATGCAATAATGCCAACAATTCGTATATCATTCAGGCTGCCATCAACAATTTTTAAACCGTGCTCCTCTAATAAATATTAATTGAAAGATTAAATTAAATAAAGAAGAAGAAGCGAAAAAGTAGAGAAATCTTATTTACTTAGTAAATCATTTAAGGAGCTACAAAAACCGATTGTATTCATTGAGGCAGCAACAGCATTCGCAAAAGCAAATACAACACCAACGGATGCACCAAATTCTGGTCCCAATGAACGTGATATTATGTAATAAATTCCACCTGCACAAAAAAAAAAAGAAAAATTAAATTCAAAATTTAAAACCGAGATAAAATAAAATGTTTATAATGTAAAGTAATTTACCGCCTTTAACATCGCCATTAGTACTTATAGCTGATAACGATAATGTTGTGATGACGCAAACCTTTAACAAATATAAACAAAGTGTGAATCTCACGTGTTTTCATTTAATTATTATTTAATTTTACTAACAACTGTTGAGATTCCAATGATGATAAGTGAACCAACGATACCAGCCTGTCCGACAACCCAGCTGAGACGAAGGAACAACATAACACCCCAAATATTTAAGAGACATGGTATTAGTACACCAACGATCCATCCTAATTTTATACCGTGTCCTTGTGCTTTATTCTCTGGTGTTTCAGGATCTAGATTCTCCTACAAATCGAAAAACACAAACAAAAAAAAAAAAAAAATAATAATATATTTATTTTTCTTCCCCACTTAGCACTTAATCACACTTGAAATAATTTTTTAATTGTTTTTTCTTATTTTTTATTTTTAATTACAGTAAACAACGTATGTAATTCCTGATCAATTATTATCTGTTTTTATTAATTATTTATTAATTATTTACCTTTTTACTGATTGTTTGTTTACATTTTGGTTTTGTGTTTATTGTTGGAGTTCATTTCTAAGTTTAATGAAATTCTTTTTTCTTTTTTTTTTTTAATTTTTATCTATCGGTAGCGAGAACTATCGAGAATTTTATTTAAAGAGAAATAATTATAACTGGGGATTTACCTCCAGATATTTGAAGGTGGGGCATAATACGTACATTTGTTGTTTGTGGAGTTTTTTTTTTATTAAGTTTCCAATTGGAAATACATAGTGAGAGAATATTCACGACCTCCAAGTATTTACCAACTCTAGTTTCATCTACAAAGCGAAAATAGTTTCAGGATTTTTAGGCCCGACTAAAAGGTCTTCAGGGTTAACTAGAAAAATCTCCGGATGAGATGGTTTTTTTTTTTTAAATCTTATCGATTTTGGAAGTATATTGAATGCGAGAAAGATAGAATTGGTTTCAAAATTTAATACTAAGCATCTTCCGCTGCTTTACTATACTTTTTATCCATTTTTAATCCATCTCTCAAAAGGTAAACAATTAAAATATCTAAATAATTAAGGGCATTAAGTTTTTTTTTTAGAGATCTTTTAACTAAATACACTGGAATTATGGCAACAAATATGAAACAAGGTAATCCAATAAATTTTTCAAATAATAAAGAATCGAAATTCTTAGTTCAAATCAGCATTCAAAAGGTTTTTATTTTGTAACGTAATTAGGCTCCTTTAAAACGATACAAAAAACCTTTCCATTAGAATCCTTTTGTGCCCAATTACCGAGTCTTTTATTGTCGGACTTTGACCACTCTGATTTTTACTATAATTCATTTGTGAAAGTCTTAATAAATAAAATTATTCGAGACTAAAATCTATCTATATTTTTCTGTTCAATAATTTTTTACACAATGCCACAGTCCAGTGTTAAATTCTTTAGGATGTGTAATCGTCCATTTAATTGACAAATACACGAAAAATAAATACAATAATAAATAAATAGTTTTCACAATTTAAAATACTGGATAAAAACATTAAAAATTCGTTAAAAATTCGTTAAAATCGAATACAAAAGATGTGTTTCTATAGAAAGATAATTGTCACACCCATAAAGCATAGCGAAATCATTATATTGCAAAGCATACAAATTAAATTAATTAAAAAATATTACTTGAGAAAAACAATAATTAATTAACATTTATATTCGATAATAATTTAACACATTGAATCAATATTATTATATAATTAAATTAGTGTTAAACAAATAATAATAAAAAACAACAACTAATAAGTGTCATAATAAATAAATGGAATCTAAATCTGAATATAATTACCCAAAAAAAAAAAATTAAATTAAATTAAATAAAATAGAATGAAACAAAACATACGATTATTTTTATTTTATTCCTCTAATAAATGGTAAATAAATAAATAAAAAAAAAATAAAAATAATAAATTAATAATTCACGATATTTATAACTAAATTTAACTAAATTAAACCAGATTGATTTGTTAAATATTAATAATCTATGAATAATAAATCTTTTATTATGAATGTTAGCGAAATTAATTTACATCTCAACTAATGTTAATTAATTTATTTATATAATTTTTCAATTTTTTTTTTTTTTTGTATAATAATAATTTTCCTCAGTTATATTCTAATAGAATTCGATAAATTATTTAAATTTGGATGATTTTTTAATTGAATTTATCCTAGAGTCATGTTTTTGGTCATGTAACGCGAAATGGAATAGCGAATTTTTTCACGGTATTTTCAAATTTTAATGCTTCAACAGCAATTAGACATAAACAAAAAACACATCGTCAAAGTTCCGAAAGATTTATTGACTTATTTTTACGTAAATTTAAAGCCATAATGATAATTTCCATTAATTTTCATAAGTAAACAAGCTTAACGTGAGTTCCGCCATTTTATTTTTAAAGCCCTAATTCATGAATCACAAATTCGTTAATTAATTAACTTTCAGAATGGTTTTTTGCAAAAAAAAAAAATTTGCATTATAATGTTCCTGCGGAATAATAACCAAATTTCGATTTGGATACACAAAAACAGAAATATTCAAAATGTCAAAAAATTGACGAGTTCCCAAACTGTTTTCGTCAATTTTTAATGAAATTAAATTTTAATTAACAGTCAAAGTAGGCTTAGAAATTTCTGTTTAAACCAAAAAAAAAAAAATTCAAATTGATTTTACACCTTCCACACTTCTATAGTAGAAAACAGAAAAAAAAAAAAACATTCCACCACTCAGATTAAAAGAGACAAAAATGCTTACTGGCTTTGGTTCAGGATCACCATGAAGTTCACCAAGTGATGGCCGCTTCAAGGCCCGTTTTGATATACGATAATTATCAAGACGTGGCAGTGCCTCTCTATAAAAAGAAAAAATATTTTTATTTTTTTTTCCATTTTTAATTAATCAATAATTAAATGAAGAAATTTAATTAATGTATGATGCGATTGGTTATTGTGTAAATCATGTAATAAAGAATAATAATAATAATGATAATTTTCATTAAATTTATCGTCATCAAAAATAATAATAATAATTAGCAGATAAATGATAAATAATGTTAATTTAATTTAAATTTATACATATAAAAATACATTATTATTATTATTATTATTAATTTTTATTTTTTTTTTATTTTATATATAATTTGCACATAACGATTTATATTTATTTATTAAAATAATAATAATAATATTAATAATTTTTATATCAATATCGCTGTCAATGTGTAACAAATAAATAAAAAAAAAAAAAAAAAACAGAGTAAATAGCAAAAACACTACCTCGGGTACCTACAACCAAGAAAACTTACAAGGCTTTACAGGGGGTTAAATACGATAAAATATAGATCAGTGTTCGGATAGAGTAACTTTAATGTTCCGGAGTTGAAATGCAATAAATATAGATCAGTGTGATCACACAGAATAACTTTAATGTTGAGCAGTTAAATGATTCCTACTAGTCTCTACTTTTTTTATTTTGTAAAATACGCGTGCAGAAAGTAAAAACATTTTATCAGTGAAATGACAACACGAATTTTTCTATTCATGATTTTTACTGATTAATATTTTATTATTATTTTACTGTGTATTACATTTGTGATCATTTTTCTGTTCCAATTACAGTACGATCACCATTTATATGGAATTAAAATGGTTGCTTGGGACTACATGGAACAGTAATCTATTGTTGGGTAATAACAGAAGTTTTCGTACTGTTTTTATAGAAAAAATAGAAATAATCACCGCACATAAATTAAAGTCAATCTTGAATAATAATTTGCCTTAAATAAGATAACATAATCCATACAAAATCCTCGATTATCACATTTTTCAATTGAATTATTCAATAATTAATTAAAAACAGCAAAACATAAAATGCTAATTACCTTGTCAATTGTGCTAAACTAAATTTACGTCGATCATCTAATTTAGCAGGTACTGTACGTGAATTTCGTCGATTCAATGAATTTGGATTTAATGTTAATTCATTGTTTGGTCCATGGTATGATAAACCACTGACATTATCACCACGTTCATCAATTGTTTCAACACGTGATATAGAAAAACGATCCATAATTTAATAACTTTTTTCTTTTTATCAGTTTCTATCAGTTTAAACTATTTTCACACAAATTTAACTTTTCTTTAATAAATTGTTTATTTTTATTTTTTTTAACTATCTTTGCTTTTTCCCTCTTAATTAATTAATACCTCTTAATTATTCATTTTTAGTTCTTTTATGCATAACGTTTTTTCAGCGTTGAAAAACTAAATGGCAAAATATATATATATAAAAAAAAATGTAAAATACAATTGCGTACAGGTGTGTAATTAAAATAATAATAAAAAAAAAGAAAAGATTTTTTTTTCTGTTAAATAAATTAAAGAGAAGGATAAATGAAAATTAAAAAATTAATTTGCGTCATTAGATTCCATTGAATGTCACACAGATTGATTGATTTTTGTGTTTTTTTTTTTTTTTTTTAATTAATCAAGCTGAGTAAATTCTTTTAAGAAATCTAATTACGTAATTAAACTTTTACATTTCTAATTAATTAATTAATTAATTAATTAATACAATTAAACAAAACATTTTCACTTATTAATAATTCAGAAACTAAATAAATTTATTTTATGAAATTCTTAAAGAATTTTAATCCATATCTGTATGCAATATAAAAATAAATTTTTTAAATTAAATTAAGAAGCATAAAATTCTCAAATTTTTAGTCGAAATTTAACGTAAATTTCACAGAAATATTATCTTAAAAAAAAAAACGTTTTTTTTTTCCTTCTATAAATCACGATTCACAGTACGTAAACATAAATTTAAAACACATTTTACCACAAAATCAGTTAAATAATTAAACAGCACATGGAAAAACAATAAAAAAAAAAAAAACAAAACAAAACAAAAACAAAAGAAACAAAAAATTTTTTTTTTAGAACAGATCAGATTCAAAAAAATCTATTCCGTTCAGACAGGACAGGATTGTCAATGAAGATTTATTGATTAGTGTTTTGCCTTTTATACCATTTTTTTTTTTTTCACAAATCACATATAATTGTGTATAAATGAAAATCTAAGGCAATTTTATAAAAGAACCAATTAAATAAAAAAAAATATATATATATTTATATATTTGTTAATTGATAAATAAATATTATTACGACAACGTTGATGACGTTGATTTTTATTTATTTAACTTATAAATTATTAAATTAAAATTACTTATTAAATATGGTAGGGGTTTACACAGATCACTCGAGTTTTTATTAAATATATGGTTAACATAGGTAAATACTGTGATAACAATTGGAAAAAGTTAATATAAAATCTTAATATTTACCAAGATTCCCATTGAATCCATTATAAATGTTGTAGGAGTCTAATTGATTTTCTATTTAAAAAATAATAATTATTAATAGTAAATTGAGTTATAACGAATATTAAAACGTATTTGTTATCACTATCAACCACGCAAAGATCACAGACTTGAGAGCAGTGCAATAATAATAATAAAAAAAATTCTTCTCATATTCTATAATGGAATTCATGATGATAAGATAATTTTGTTTTTTTTTTACAAAGTCTAATCTAATCCACCTTTCTAAGCCTAATAAACAAGTCATATACATTTCTATAACCGTTATCATAATATGTTTAAGGGATATTGTGTAATATTATCCAAGACATGGTATTCAGACAGACATAATATCCATAGTAGCTGATTATGTCTGTATTGATGACTTACGTAATTTATTGCTGTCTAGAAGTTTACCTAAGAAAATAATTTATTCACAAGGATTTAAAACTATTAACAACTATTCTGTGACAGAGATTATTAATTAATTACTTTTGTTAGCTAATGAGTAAAATAAAAAGAAATTTTATAGTGGCGTCTGTTTATCGAGGTCAGATTTATTTTAATTTAATTGAAAAATCGTTTAATGTTGCTTTCTCTCCATGTTTTGATAGAAAATCTGACTGGGTATTGATTAGTACATTCGTTTTAGAAACTTGGAGTTTTATTCTCCTAGTGAGCATATCCCACTTGAGGCTAAATAAACCTCCAAAAATGTGTTGTACTGGAATTTAATTTTCTTTTTAATCTGGAAATGCTTTTACCAACTTTCTTCCCTGTTCTGTAGCGTAACGTATGCGTCTGAATCTTCTAGAGTACTTACATTATAACCGATATACGCTTCGTTTCGTAGTCTGAACGTAAAATTTTTCTTTATTTCACCAGACAAAACACTTATCTGGAAGTTTCTTTGGTATAGAGCGTGTAAAGTGGAATCTCGGTTGCTTTGAAACGATGATTATTTACATACAATCGAAATGTTTTCTTATCTAGTTTCTGTTATAAATTTACAAAGGTATTTAGTTCCTATAGGAATCTAGATAAATCAGTGATTCTATAGCATCGTCGAAATCTTTCTATTTATTACGATTCGGTACATTGTTTTTGATCTTAAATGTTTTTTTTTTCACAAATATTCTCTCGCTTCTTCTACCAATCCAACATGTGCCACAAGCCATACATTTTAAATCAAAAATAAAAAAATTAATTATGATTAATTTGTTAATTACTGGAGTATTAATTATAATGTGTTTAAACTGGTAATAATTAATTATTGAAATGAAATAAAATTAAAAATTAAAATACTTTTTATTTTTCTTTATTATTATTATAATTAACATAATTATTCCAAAATAATAATTAAAAAATTTAATACAAAATTTTAAAAGTTAAAAATTAATTTCAAATGTGAAACGAAGACAAAAATGGTATAATTCTAGTTTATAGTGTCCTACAGTCTACTAATAATAAGCACGCCGTGGATTATTCTGTAAAGATAGGAAAAAAAAAAAAAAAGAAAGAAATAATCAATTACAGGCCAGACAGATTGTAATGTATGTGTAAATGTTTTACCAATGGATTCGGCCTAAATCTATATGCTAACATCATCCGTTTTCTATATGCTTCATATTCTGTATCATCTTGATGGGGCGGTGATACAGATTCAACACCAAGACCTTGATTATTTTCACGTTGTACAGATCTACAGATTTGAAAAGAAGAGAAGAAACAATACATACAAATTAGATTGTTTGTTGTAACTTCTGTTTTTTTTTTTTTTTCATCTACTCTTTTCCATATCATTATTTATAATAATACAACAAACGTTCGCTAATCATTTCAGAACAATAAAATCCAATTAAAATTTTTATATTTTAAAACAATTAATTACAAAAATATAGGGGAGAGAAAAAAAAGTAAAAACAATGCAGTGGAATAAAACTAAAAAAAAAAATGCAAAAATAAAGTAAAAAAAAGTTTTACAGGATGGATTTGATGAGGATTGTCCTGTAAATTTATATATTCTTTTCTTTTATTATTCAATTTAATTATTAATTCTTTGTGATAAATAAGGGGGATAAAAAAAAAAATCAAAAAAAAAAAAATAGAGAAGAAAAATAATTAGAGAGAAGAAAATTAACTAATAAAATTATATACAAAGTGTTTTTATTTATTTATTTTATTTTTATTTTTATTTAAATTTTTTCTTTTTTTTTTTTCTTTTCTTTTTTTTTTTTTTTATTAATTTAATTAATAATTAATTAATTAATTAATTAATTTTTCTTTTTTGTATATTTTTTTTTACTTATGATTAAAAAAAAAAAAAAAAAAATTTGTTTTTCCTTAATATTTACGTAATAGCGAACTTGTTCATTAATATAAATATATAGCGTAATATTTCTTTTCTTTTTCTTTTTCGTTTTTTTTTTTTTTTTTTTTTTTTGATTTAATCTAAATATACTTGTTAACCGGATCTATAATGCCGCTTCCGCTGGCACCTAAACCTTGTCCTTCTATCCAACCAAGTTTTTGTAGCATTTGAAAACCTAAAACAAAAGCAAGCAAATAAATAAATAAATTCATAAATGAATGAAAAATAAATTCTAACCAATGTTGTCCTCTTTAAGTTTGTACTCCTTGTAATCACTAACATCCGGTTCACGATTGTTTTTCTTTGCTTCATATTTCTCCATGAATTTTTTCAATTCTTCTGGCGGTAAAAAATCACCAATATGATGTTTTCCCTCAGATTGTTTATTTAATGCATCTGCCCAGACACGTGTTGCTTCCATTTCAGCATTCCGTAATTTATGCTCCCATGTACCACCAGTTGTGTCCTCATCCGAATCATAATCATATTTAAAAATACCACTAGTTGCTAAACGATCAATCTCTTGTCGTTTTCTCATCATATCCTGATACAAAAGATTTATTTTAAAATGTTCCTCTGCCTTCTGCCAGTCCTCTTCACTTAACTCAGTTGTACCAAAATTTTGCCTTACATATACTAATAATGCTGGATCTGAACGTCCATATGATTTTAATAATGTTTGTGATGATTGACTATCATCATTTGTTTTATTACTATCAGGATAATTAACTAAGCCTGGCTTTAATTCTATCTTATCACCCCAACGACTTTTTTTACGTTTACTACGTAAATGATGCAATTTTGAATCTGTATCCGAATCCTTTTCACTACGTGAACTTCGTGTACTTGAATTATTTTTCTTATCTCTATAATAATTACAATCATCCATATCTGAGTCAGTTGTCTCTGAATCATCTTGTGGATTTGTTAATTTTCTTTTTATATTTTTTAAATTTCTCTCTTTTGCCTCTCGCATATATTCTGTATCAGAATCAGATTCATCTTCTTTGTCTTCATAAATTTCAGCCGGATCATATTTTTCTGCTGAATCATATTTTTTTGCACGACGATAAAATTTTATCATTTCCCTATAATTTTTATAATCGTCCGATTCTTTCTCAAATAAAAACCTAAAATTATCATAAGATAAAACAAAAAAAAAAATTATTTAATAAAAATAAAAGAGAAAATCATCTTCATCATAACCATTAAAATAGTTATTTGATTGTATTTATTAATAATTTACCATAATATTGGTTGTAATTCATTTTTTCGTAATAATAATTGTTCTTCACAGGCATCGCCATGTTTGGCAACCATTTCAACTAATTGCATTAATGTTGTTGGAATATCATCACCTGAAATAGCTATACGAAAAAGAATCACATAAATATGGTAAATAAATATTTTAATTAAAGCTTATTCACACATTTTTATATTAGATGAAATCATAAACAAATATATGATTAAAATATTTGATAAATTAAATTATAGACGACAATGTGCTTTAAACAATATTTACCGAATTACTAACCTTTTTTGTACTTTGTGAAACATTCTGGTACTTTAATGGCATCCAAATTTAATTGTGGCTTCGGAATGGCGTTCAGATCTAAGTCTTTAGGTGAAGGAATTTCATTTAATGAAATAGGTTTAGGAGCAGGAATCGAATGCAATGGTGCTAATTCTGGAAGATTTCTGAATATTGAAAGTATTGGTGGCGGAATATTTAGATTAAAAAATGGTTGATTACCACTGTTGACATTTGACGAAGATGATGTTGAAGGAAACGACGACGACGTTGTTGTTGTTGTTGGATTTGTTTGTTGTAGTAAATTTGTGGGTGGAACTGTTGTCTTACACATATTCGATATTTGAGAAAATGAAAATTGTTGATTGTTCATTTGTGAATTATTACTACTTGATGGATTATTATTATTATTATTGTTATTATTATTATTATTATTAATTTGTGACGAGAGAGATGATGTTGCAAAATTACTTTTATCACTATTTTCATCCCAATTACCTGAGCTACTAAAAACATAATTAAAAGAAAAAGAAAAGAATAGAAACAGCATAAATAAACTTAATTATTTTTTTTTTTTTGGAAAATGCTTATAATTACACTAACGTGTCTTTTGGACTTATATTTTTTTCATCTTGGCTACCCGCACTATCACTTGTGCCATCATCCTCATCATCATCATTCCTTTTTGCTGCTTCTGTTATTTTCTTAAAGTTTTCTAAAAACGATCCGTCATTATTAAATGTATTACGCAAGGTACAAATAGGTACTGTATCGTGTTTCCTAAAAAATCAACACACAAAAAACATATAAATTTATGTTACATAATTTTATTCGTAATTTATATATAAATATACAGTTTTGGAGATAAATCAGATGACTTTGTATTATTATTAACATTAGTAGCTGCTGCTACGGCCTTCGCTAATTCGGCATTTCGTTGTTTTTCTAATATTTCTAGTTTCTTTTTTGCAATTAGCTCTTCTTGTTTTGTCATTTGCGCAACCCTATCGCTACGGCTGATTGATTGCCGTGACATATTTTTATATTGTTAAAGCCAACCTTTAATTGAAAAATTATAAAAACAGCTCCTTTTATATTATTACGATAATATAAAATATATATATTTATTTAAATATAATTGAGAATTTTATTATAAAGAAAACATTTTCACAATGATTTGAAGTTACTTCAAAACTGGCTATTGTCACCATCCACAAAAATCAACAATTTCGTCCACGACGAACGAACAAGAACGAAATGACAGTTCTCGTTTTATTAATATGGCGATTTATAAAATTTAACGAATTTATATTTAACTTCAACATAGTTGCATTGTCGTACTCTCTGTTTTTTTATTTTTATTTTTTAACTCCGAAAATCTTTTTTTTCTACATGTTCATAACTTCGGCTTAAAAATATTAATATTTTAAATAATGTTTAATTAATAATTATTAAGATCTAATATAAATATTTAAATCCAATAAATATTCTATAAAATGTAACTTTTGGTATAATAAACCGAAATTGCATAAAAAAAATTTAAACAAGAATTTCGAAATATTTCTAATCAGGGACTTTAATTTAAAAAAATAAAAATAAAAATTAATGCCAACATTGCACAATAAAAAACACTTATTTATTTGACATTTTATAAATCTCATATCAACCAAAAATTAATGTATATATTTACATTGCATTATTATTATTAACTGTTTTAGTTTATTTGTAAATCGTAATTAATTTTAAATAAAGGAATAATAAACGTCTCTTTGTTACGATTTTGTACAAAAGGTGAAATCTTCATTGCATTGTTAACAGTAGATAAACGAATATTTAAAGAAAATATATAATTGCAAGTCATAAAAAGTTATAAAAAGATGTCGAAGATATATTTAGGATTACGTTTTCCTAAGAAACCATATGAAAGAATACTCATTAATAATGTGGATCTTCAAAATGATGTGAAACATTTAAAATCAGAAGCCGCCAATATAATTAAATATGCCCAGGATGATTTAAGTAAAAATTAATTAAATTTGATACGTAATATATATGCTCTTGAATAAATATTTAATTTTCTTTGTAGTTTTTATTTATTCTGGAAATGTTCTTAAGGATTGTGATATATTACAACAACAAGGAATTAAGCCCGGTGTTACAATTAATGTGGTTAAAAAACATCAAGAATTTATAGAACCTATTGAGCCGGTCAAAGACAAGGATTTATTACAAATTAGTGTTTTGTTTGACTCGTTGACATTCAATAGTTGCTACGTAAGTGTAATCCAGAGAAACATTGAAACAAAATATTTCTTATTTTGTCCTGTTTTCATTTAGAAAGCATCGACAAGGCCTGAAATATTAAAGAAAATCATAGACGAGTTTCCTGCCCTTAGAAGGGATTTGGGTGCGATTTCAATTATACGTGATCCTGCGCTATTATATTCATTCAAGGATTATAAATACCTTGTTGAAATTAGTGAAAGACATCCGATTCTTATTCATGCTGCTAAATACATTTTTACATGCATCAAACAATACATCTCAAAGAAAATCTTAGAAGCTAGGAGCAATCGTGGTATTTTTATTATAATTATTATTCTATTCTATTCTCTAAAAAAAAAAAAAAAACAAAAAAAAAATTATATATTTTCTTTTTATTATAATTATTTTGTAAAATATTTTTAATTAGAAGAACAATATTCAGATTCATCGTCTGGATCAGAACCAAATACGCCATCGACATCACGGGAACCTTCATCATCAAGACGTATCACTAGAAATCAATTGGCGAGTGCAATCACATCAACATTAAATGCATTACCGTTGGGTAGAGTACCATTAGCTAGTGGTGAACAGGATACAAGTGCCGGTACAATAACATCATTAATGTTAAATAATGCTATAATGCAAGCATTAGGTGGTGGTACATCATCAGGAACACCACCAGCACAATTATCAATACCATCAACATCTGGTTTATCGAATGAAACAATCCCACAAAGTCCTGTTGTCACATCAACAAATCGACAAGCATTGAATTTACGTTTTGATATGCCACCAAATACAACAAGTGCTCAAACAGCAATTTATGCTGCTGAACTGCAACAAATGCGTGACATGAGTTTATTCGATGAGAAAATAAATCTAGAAGCATTAATAATCTGTGACGGTAATGTTCAAGCAGCAATAAATTTAGTTTTATGTGGAATTAATAATTAAAAACTAAACAAAAAAAAAATAGAAATTCTGTTTGTTTGTTTTTTTTTTTTTTAATTTCATTTATTATAATATTAAATAGTTTATGTGTATATAAATAATTTTTCTTCTATTATATATTTTACAAGCTGAATTAAATTTAAATTAAATTATAATTATATAAAACAAATAATAAATAAACGAAAATTGAAAAAAAAAAAAAAAAAATTCTTTATTATTTATATTTTAGCTTTAAATTCTTTTTTTTTTTTTTATTTCTTTTTTTTTTATACCAAGATATGTATCACATTGTTTCTCATTTTTTTAATAATTTTTCAATTTTTTCTCTCATCATAAATGCTCGTTAATTAATTAATTAATTGATTCTTGATTTTTTTTTTTGTTTATTACATGGTTGAGTATTTTTATTTGTTAAAAAAAAAAATAAACAAATACAAACAGTGGAAAATACAAAAAAATAATAGAAAATAATAATTGAATTTGAAAATAAAATTAAATTAAATTAAATTAAAAAGAAAAAGTACAAACAGAAAGAAATTTTTTTTTTTATTTATTCGCTGAATTATTATTTTTATTTTAATCATACATATCCATATATATATTATATATATATTTATTTATTTTTTTTTATTGTTTTCACTTCATTTTAAAAATAATTGAGAATAATGGATAAATAATTAGATACATATATAATATATCTATATATATATATATATGCATTATAGTAATAATAATAATTAAGAAAATACTATGATATTAAGAAATCTAAAGCCTTTTCCTTATTATTATTAAATTTAACTAAAGCAGCAGATATTTTTGTTTCCTCAAAACCTAAATCGAGTAATTCACTTAATGGTATTAAATGTTCAACAATCTATAAGCAATAAAAAATATTTTTTTTTTTTTTTTTAGAAATAATTAAATTAAATAAAAAAAATATAAACATACTTTCTTATCATCATTTCCATAAATTTTAATTACCCGTGATACACGTTCTAATGGAAAGCCCATTGAGCTTATTTTTGCTGCTAAATTTTGTAATGATTGTGATAATTTATTAAATGTTAAATCATTTAATTTATTAATTAATGTTGCTGTTGTTGTTGATGACGTTATTAATGGGGTTGTTATACCTGTAGTTGTTTCATTATCAATTTTCTTTATTGTTTTTTCATACTTTACTGACTTTTTTGGTTTTGCATTATCTTTAAAATAGAAAAGAAAATAAATAAATAAAATTAAACAAAGAAAACAATTTCTTACGTTTTGGTGTTGTTATTGTCTGACTATTGTTACGCGTACGCTTTTTCTCCGAATCAATTAATTCATCATTTAATTCTTTGATGATGTCAGGAACACTTTTTGATTTATTTTTTGTACTAGCTACTGTTGTTTCATCATTATTTATTTGTCTTGATATAATTGTTTTATTTAATGCTGTCTCTGTTGCCGTTTGTTTAATTATTGTTAAACTATTATCAGATGGTCTTGATATTTGATACGGATAATATATGTCATGTTGTTGCTGTTGTTGTTGATTATTATAATTATTATAACCAGACGCATAATTTTGATTTGTTATTGTCGTTGTTGTTGATAAACTATTATTTATTGTATTATTTGTAAAATAATAATCATTATTTGGTATATTATTATAACCATTTATATTACAATAAGGGATTACAGGATGATTATCATTATAATTATGTGATGGGGTATTTGTTATGTAATTTGGTGCATATATTGATGCATTATCAATTTGTTGATTTTGTTGATTTGTCGTTGTTATTGCTTGTTGATAAATATTATTTTG
Organism: Ptychoptera albimana; assembly: GCA_961205885.1. Classification (NCBI taxonomy): domain Eukaryota; kingdom Metazoa; phylum Arthropoda; class Insecta; order Diptera; family Ptychopteridae; genus Ptychoptera; species Ptychoptera albimana. Next base: position 26,979,192 of record OY540803.1, read on the forward strand.
CTCATTATTATAATTTGTATATAATTGATTATAATAATTATTTGAATTTTGTATATTCTCAACTAATTGTATATTATTCTGTTGATTATTCGGTTGCGGTTGAATATTTTGATGGTCTGAATGATTATAATTAAAATTATATAAATTATTATCTAGTAATTGATGGTTACTATCATTTTTATTATTTAAATCTTGATTTGTTTGTGTTGGATTATCATCGGAATGTTTATTTGTGGAATTATTTGTATTTAGACATTGCGCTAATATATCTAAATCATTAATTGTTTTCAATTCCATATTATCAAATGGACTTGATGTATCATTCTCAAAATCTGAATAATTTATCTTATAAAAATTCGAATTATGTGTTGATGATGCATTATTGACAGAATTTGAGTTATTATAATTACTATGATTTGTTTCGCATGTTATAGGATTGTAGTTATCATTTTGATTCTCAGGCACTACCGTCGGCGTTAATATTGTATCAAATTTATTTAATGGATTAAAGAAGCCACCCTGATTATAATTTGTTTGTTCAATTTGGGACGCATTTGTTGTTGGATTATTTGGAGTCGTATTTAAAGGCTCTTCTGTTTCATCCTCCGAGGAGAGATCTTCTGCGCTCGGATAAGATAATTCATTAAGCATTTGTTTTTGTTTTTCTTCTAAATATTTTTGTTCTTCTACCTCTTTTAATCTTATTCTTTCTCTTCGTTCACAGCGTTCATTTTCAATAACAGACTTCCACTCTTTTATTTTTATTAAAACATTTTGTTCTAAGGCAAAATCATAATTTAATGACAGCAATGTTAAATCGGTTGTAGATAATCGCTGTTGGACACTTTGTGGCAATGATACTTTCGGCGGTGGCTTATATTTTTCAGATATTTTCACTGGAACACCGTCCATATAATTTGAATGACTCTGTGACATTTTTTGTCCCCTACAAATTAGATTAAAATATTATACGTTGTTGTTATTCATAGTTTTTCATTAGTCATATCAATTATTTTCATGTCATTACCACATTAATTTTTTATTTTTATGTTATTATATCACATTATTTCCATCTTTTTCATACTACTTATTTTAAGAAACAACTATTTTATATTTTATTTTGCAAACTTATAATTTTACTTAAAGTATTTTGACAGTCTTCTTACACAAAAAGTAAAAAAAAAAAATTATATGAAAGAATGACAAATATTAAATGACAGATGATTATTTGTTTTAGTTACTAAATAAATTGCTGCCAATATTTAAAAATAAAAATACCCTCCATAAAGGTGAATCGGTTTCTCAATAATGTTTTTGTTTGAAAATGTATATTTTAAATTAATTTTTTCAATTAAATAAATTAAAAATCAAACATTTTTTTTTTCATTCTATAATGTTTTATTTTAAATCTTTTCGTTAATACAATAAAACATATAAATTTTAAATGAACAATTAAATAATATTTTATTACTGAGCAAAAATTAACGGTATACCGTAACCGATAAATATTATATACGAATCGAAAAATCACTTTACTTCTTTGTCGAAACAACTACTACACACTCAAACAAGTAATATTTCACTTTGTCGTAACAAACAGCCAATAGAAATAGTCGTCGTACTTCAGCAGCAGCAAAGCAAGACCAAGAAGAGTAGTTTTAGAGTTAAAAAAGAAAAGAAATAAAAAAAAAAAAAAAAGAATAAAAGTGTGGGATCGTTTATTGTTCATAAAGTGTAATATTAATGTTAAATAAATATTTTAATATAATAATAATAATATAAGTAGAAACAATATTAATTGTGATAATAAAGTTCAATCTAAATGTGTGACCAATCGTTATGAAAACTCATTTGCAATTTTTTCTCATATAGCGTGAATGTGTCGAAGACGACCACGAACAGTGGAGAAGAAAATTGTGAAGTTGCAATCAAGACTAGAGAAAAAAGGAATAATAGAATTAAAAGTAAAATAATAATAATAATAAAAATAAAATAACCTATTACCATCTACGAAGACGGGTGTTTTAAAACAACTCAATTATAGATATTTAATTTTTAGTTGTTTTTATATAGATAATTTTTTTATTAGTTTTTGAGTGCTGTGTTGTGTGTGATTGTTTTAATTAAATAAATAAAGTTATACATAAAAATAAAAATAAATCATTAAGTGTATAAATATATATATATATATATATCTATATATATTTATATATATATATAGATATATATAAATATATATAAATATATATATATAGTTAATATAAAGACAATATGACTGAATATAAACTAGTCGTCGTAGGTGCCGGAGGTGTTGGTAAATCAGCATTAACAATTCAATTAATACAAAATCATTTTGTGGATGAGTACGATCCCACCATTGAGGATTCCTATCGTAAACAAGTAGTGATTGGTGAGTTAGTGAAATAAAAAAAAAAAAAAAAAAAGATTAAAATCTAATCATAAAAAATAAGAAAAATTTAGGTAAAAACACATTACTTAGTTACAAAAGCAAAAAAAAAAAAAAAAATAATAATAAAAATTCTTATTAGTCATTTTTTTTTGTTTTTTTTTTATTTATTTCATTTTATGTGAAATATACAATGACGATAAAAACATAATTAATGCATTTCTACTACTATGTATATATAATATGTTAACTTGTATAATAATTAACGAAAAAAAAAAAAAACAAATAACAAGATGAAGATATCAAAGTGACACAAGATGAATAAATGTTAGAAAATAAAAGAAAAAGTACAAGTAATGCCAAAATGAAAAGAAAAAAAAAAAAAAACTAAAGATAAATAAATAAATACATTTATTATTCATGTACATACATATGTATGTATTATATATACATAGAGTTGTTCTTCTTTCAATCTCTACTATCAGTGTACCTATTGTTGTACTCCTTTTATATTATTACACATAATAAATTACTTAGTGTTTCTACTAATTTATAACAATTTGTTTATTAGTAAACTAGACATTCACTAAATATATGTATATATTAAAAATTAAAAGACGAATTGAAAAATACTGGAGAGAGTATTGTGTTTACTTGCAATTGCATATGTATGTATATATATAGTAATAAAGTGTTTAAAATATTTTTTTTTATGTATTAAAGGTGTTAATAAAATAGCTAGATAGAGTCACTGCGTTTAGCCAGTACAGCACCAAGGCGGTGTTTTTATAACCACAAAAAATATATATATATATATAATACACATAATAATAATACAGAAAATGTATTTATAAATTTTTTGCAATATAATTGAAACAAGCAAAAAAAAAAAAAAAAATTAAGAAAAAGGATATTTTATTTTTCTTCGTTTCTTTTTTAATAATAATAATAATAATTAATGGAGTTTTTTTTTTTTTTGTTTAAAGTTATTTACAAACAAAGTAAACATTTTTTTGTTTTATTTCATTTTTTTTTTTCTACAAATAAATAATTGAAAAGAACAATAGTAATTAATTTTTTGTTGTATTTTTAAAATACAACTTTTATGCGAAAAAATAAAGGAAAAGAAAAAAAAATCTTGCGTGTTGTCAAAAAATGTGTATCCATCCGCCCATAATTGACAGCTGCACACTAGAATCGTACTACCGATTCCCTATAATGCGCATACATCAAATAATATTTAAACAGCAGTAATGTTTGTTAGATCAATGTTATTTTATTGTTGACCATGAGCGGTATCATAGGGATCGTTTTTAGGCATTTAATTAATAATTATTAATTACAATATTTACATAATAAAAATATTTGAGATAAAGGAAAAGTTAATTAAAAAAACTGTTGTAAGGCGGGTGTTTTTTTATATTATGTTGTTTTCAGTTAATTAATTATATATAGTTTTATCAATATTTTTAGTTAATTTATTAATTAGGAATTATACCGATTAATTTATTACTATATATAGTAGCTTTAGTTTTTTTTTTTTTTTTTGTTTTATTATTATTGTATTTCTAAAGAAATGTGATCGTATTATCGACAGGGTTGCATGACAGCCATCAAAAAAAAAAAGAAGAAGAAGAAGAAGAAAAAAAAAAAACAGACAATGTAGTCATTTTACTATACATTTGTAAAATACAATACAATCATATATACTACTAAACTCTATAAATAATTAAAGACGTTCCCTATACAAACGTAAATATGTATATAGATAATACACATATACACATTTAGTAAACACTTTATATATTATTTTACTACAAATTTATTTACTATATAAACAATAAAATAAAAACAATAAAGAAATAGTATCATATTAATTATTATTATTTACTATTTATTTAAATGAAATATAAGAAAAAGAAAAATAAATAAATAATAATAATTAGAGAAAAATATTAAGGTGAATAACATGATATATATATATTTGCCATTTTTAATTTATTTTTCGTTATTTTCTAAATTAATTAAATGTATTTGTAATACTAATAATAATAAATAATACATAAATATTTATAATAAAAAAAAATTATTTTATTTTATTTATTTATTATTATTTTTTTTTTTTAAAAAGAATTATGATTCACATAATTTAATTTAATTTAATTGATCATTATTATACTTTTTGTAAGACAATACATGAAAAATTTGTTCATTTTTTTTTTTTGGTGTAAGCATGACACCTTTTCTTAAAAAAATAGAAAAGAATCTTTGATTATATAAAAACGCAAACAGACAACAGTATGCTCTGCTCCTCATATACACTGATTAAAAGAATAAAAATGTTTAATTAAAAATAGTTTAGTTTTGTTTTTTACGCTGTCACATTTATCAACAAGTGTGCTTTTTTTTTTTTGTTTTGCTTCCTCTATTTTAATATTTCTACCTGTAGTGTTTATTCTATGTTATGTTTATATTCATTATTAATTATTTGATTTTTATTTATTTATATACTACAGATAGTAATTATATATAATTGTAATTAGATAGATATATAATTAAAATTTAGAAATAAACATTTATTTTATGTTGAATAATTATCAATACATATTCCTTATTATTATTATTATTGAAAGTGTTTCTGTTCTAATAATAATTAATTACTATATAATTTTTTTCTTTTTTTTTTGTATAAAATAATAATAATTTAAAGGTTAAAACCTGTATGTTTATATAAACATTGTGGTTTAATCAATTTACATTAATATCGTTTGTAATTTATGTTATAAAAAAAAAAAAAAATTTTTGTTACCGCGTTATTATTTGTTCTAACAAAATAATCTTTTTTAAATTATTTCTACAATAAAATTAATTAAATTTCGTTTTTTTTTTTTTATTATTATTTATTAGATGGTGAAACATGTCTTTTGGATATTTTGGATACCGCTGGTCAAGAAGAATATTCTGCGATGAGAGATCAATACATGAGAACCGGTGAAGGTTTCCTTCTTGTATTTGCTGTAAATAGTGCCAAAAGTTTTGAAGATATAGGTATATAATTAATTAATTCATTTATTGTTTTGTTTATTTATTTAGAGAGAAATTTAATTTAAAAAATAAATTTTTATAGGAACATATCGAGAACAAATAAAACGTGTTAAAGATGCTGAAGAAGTTCCGATGGTGCTGGTGGGCAACAAATGTGATTTACAAGCATGGGCAGTTGATATGAATCAGGCTAGAGATGTAAAATTAAAAAAAAAAAATTAAATAAAGAAAAAATATTTTAATTATTTAATGTAAAAAAAAAATAATCTATTTGTAGGTGGCTAAACAGTACGGTATTCCATTTGTTGAGACATCAGCGAAAACCCGAATGGGTGTTGATGATGCCTTTTATACACTTGTACGTGAAATACGTAAAGATAAAGAACAAAAGGGGAAGAAAAATCGTAAACATAGTAAACTTGGTTCCCATCGTAGATTCAAATGTGAATTGTTGTAATTTGTCAAATTGTTTTCTTTTTTCCATTTCTTTATCATTTGTTCATTAAATTTATTTTTCTTTTTGTTGTTTTTGTCTTGTAATCTTTATAATTTTTTATTTTTTTTGTTTTTATGATTAATTGTAATTAATCTTTTCATTTATGTAATGCTTTTTATTTTATATTTTATTGATTATAATTGAACACAACCAACTACAAACAACTACCAATATTAAAATTTATTTTTATTTTAATTTTTATATATATATTTTTTTTTTATAAAACATAATTAATTAATTAAAAAAATAACGCTATACAGTAATTAAATTAATATTATTATTATTATTATTATGTTTGTTATTGTTTTTATTATTAATTATTAATTAAAAGTTTTTTTTTTTAGTAAAACAGAACACAACATAAAACGAAATTAAAAAAAAAAAAAAAAAATGATTAATTCATCATTTAATTAGCGAAAATTTAAATGTTTTTTTTTTTTTTTTTTTTTTAATTTCTTCTTTTTCATTTATATATTTACCAATAATTATTGTGTATTACTTATACTTTTATTTCTATTTATTAATTATAATTAATTAAGAAATTAACTAAATTACAGAAAAGAAATAAAACAAAACAAAAAAAAAACAATTTATTATAATAATATTAAAATAAATAAATAATGATTAATTAAATAAGTAATAACGTTAATCAACAATTAAAAAAAATAAATAATAATAATAATTAAAAAAAAATGAAAAACAACTACAGGACAATTTAGAGATTTAAAAAGCATGCACAGTAAAGTAAAGTAAATTAATGTAAAACGAAAGGATAGTTAAAAGTAAATTAAAGTAATAAAGCGAAAGGATAAGTTAAACGAAATGATAATAAAAACAATTATAAAAGAAAAATACTTTAATTAAAAAAAATAATAATAATAACTAGGAGGTAATCAAGTATTAAATGTAAAAAAAAAAACGAAAGAAAAAAGAGAGAAAAATAATTAAACCGCCATAGTCTTAAATGTGTTTTTATGAACAATTTTTTATTTTATTTTTTAATTAATTAATTTTTTTCTTTTCTTTATTTATTAATTAATTATTATTTCATTATTTAATTTTGTTTTTGATAAAATAAACGTTGAAAATGCCTAAAAAAAAAAAAAACACACTGTAATAACAGTTCTTATTGTATTGTGTTAATCAAGATAAAAAAATAATAATGAAATTGTGCTTAAAACGTTACAATAATGATTTAAATAAATGAAATGAAACTAGAAATTATATATATTTATATATATATTATACATATATTTAAAAATCTTTCTTTTTTTTTTTTTAAACACATAAATTTGTATAAAATAATTAAATAAAATAAATAAAAAAAAATATCAATTAATTAAATAAAAGTAAAAAACGAAAAAAAAAAAAAATCGAATTCATAAGTTTTTCGTCATAAATGAGATTATTAAATGTTTATTGTTTATACATGGACTTGTTATTTGGAATTATGCTAGTGAAACACTTTGACTGTCATGTTTGTTAACCACAGTGTTATATACATACATATATACATATATATTAATAAATATTCAAATGATTTTTAATTAATTTAACAGATAATTATATATTTTATAATTTCATAATTTTTTTTTTTTTTAATTATAAAGTTTTAAAGACTTATTTAAACATATGTAAAACATGTAATAATGGAAAAAAGAAGAATACAAAGCATAACAACAATAAATATTAATATTAATAATAATAATAATAATAATTAAACAAGAAATGCTTACATATTTAATTAAAAATAAAATAAAAAATTTTTTTTTTCCATTTTTCACCATTTTTAAAATCATAGACAGATAATTATTGAATTTTTTTATTTTATAAATAAGTAAATGAAAGATGGAGAAATATTATAATAATTATTATTATTATTATTACATTTTATTAATACAAATAATGCTAAATAACTAAATAAACTAGATAAACAAAACAATATAATAAATAATTAATTAATTAATATAAAAAAAAAAAAAAGAAAAAAACCGTCACTGTCACAAAGCTGCTTCTGCTGAACAAATGAATTTGAATTTCATTTGTCAATGCATGGTAAAATATTATAAATTTAAACGCACAATATAAAAAATTAAAACAATAAAAAATTATGATCACAAAATGAATAAAAAAAAAAACTTTTATAAATATTTAAATGATTATAAAAAAAAGAAAAATTATAAATAGACGAAGAGGGAGAGAAAAAACTAAAAAAAAGGGAAATTAATTAATTGATGTAAAAGGTGCAGGTGAACCGAGCACATGCGATAAATAATACACATTTCTCTAGTGAATGATTGGTTCGATTGTTTTGTGTGTTTGTAATAATAATCAACCAATCAACAACAACTCGTAAAACCGGTGTAATTACAATTAAATGTCAAAAAGAAAAAAAAAAAAAAACATAAAAACCTGCGCAATGATTAAAACAAAAGAAGAGAAAAAAAAAAAAATGAAAAAAAATCTTATTTTCAAAAGATATAATTAAATAAAATTTTTAATTTAATCTGAGATTAAAAATGTTAATAATGTTTAATTTAAAGAAGAAAATTTATTAAATAAAAAGTTATAACGACAAAAATTATTTTGCACAAGAAAAAAAAAAAATAAAAAATATAATTAATTAAAAAAGAAAAAGAAAAGAAATTTGTTATTTACATATTTACAGTTTTATTGAATTTAATTTTTCTTTATTCTGTGTTTTTTATTATTTTCTTTTTTATTATGTATTATTATTATTATTTTTTTTTTAATTTCGTTTCTCCTTTTTATATAAGTTTTTTATATAATTTGTAATTTAATTAAAATAATAATAAAATTATATTTTCGAACGAATTATTTTCTTTTTTTCATTCTTTTTTATTTTATTATTTTTATAATTAGTGAATATTATTAATAAATAAATAATTAAAAAAAAAAAAAAAAAAACAAAATAGGTATTCAAAATATTGTAATAAAAAAAAAAAAAAAAAAAACTTTTCTTATTGATAATATATCTAATAATAATAATTAATTAATTAATAATAATAATAATTAAAAAAAGAAAATTTAAAATTAAGTGTCAAATTCTGTACTGCATGGTCCGTTTTTTTTGTTTATTAATTGATGACATCGACGCCATTAATTGTTTGAATACAATTCTGGTGACGTTATAAATGCATAAAACAAATGCCATCAGAGCTGTATTTTACGTAATAATTTTATTTTAATTAAACAAAAAAAAATAAAAAAAAAAGGGAAGAAAGAATGTTTAAACAAAAAAAAAAACGAGGAATTATTAAAGATCATGAATGTGACTAATTTTTACTATTACAACTTACTATTTTTAAAAACTAATTAAAAAAAGAATAAAAAAAAAATTGTTTTATTTTATCAAAACAAAACAAAACAAAAAAAAAAATAGATGAAGATAAATAATAAGAGAGTAAGTGAGAGAGAAAGAGAGAAAAAATAATTATTATTTAAAATAAAAAAAAAGTTTTTTAAAAAAGTGATAAAATTTCTTATTTAATTCAATTTATTTATTAAATAAGTGAAATAGTAAATGAGTGAGTTATTTTTATTTATTTATTATATTTTATTTTAATTATTATATTGAAACGTTTCGTGTGACATATTTATGCCACTTATTGGAAATTCCCACCACTAACTACGTATAGCCATTTATTTTAAGAATTTTTTCTTTATTTTTCATTTGATCAGGTAAATAATATAATTTAAGGCTCTAAAAAAAATATAAAAGGCTCAATTTTGACACCCTGTGATATTTTCAAATGTTAAGCAAATAATTTTACATCAATCCTGTTAATCTTAAATCAGTTTAGAGCCAGTACAACACCAGCCTTGTTTTGTTACACAGTATTCGTGTAATACAAAAATCCTGATAAAATGCACCTTAAATAAGAATTTTTCCTATTTTATCAAACATTATCAACAAGAGAGTCCAGAGTCTACGATACTTCGTAAAAAGGAAGAGCAAATAAATTAAGAACTTCGTTGTTAAGCTTCCTATAAAATCACTAAAAGTAACATTTCTAATATAAAAAAGATATTTCAATTCACAAAACAGTTTCTATAATTTAAGAGTAGAATGCCATAAATCTTACTGAATAATCAACATTTTAAAACAAAGAAAACCGTTGAATGAATTAAAAATGAAAATGAATTATAAAATGTAATTCTGGTGCGTAAATAACTTAGCGGTTGATCAGTACTTACAAAATATATCGCGAAAAGATAAATAATATATGAATCATGCTGTTTGTTTAAGGGAAAACCAAACGATTCTTTTATCTTAACTTTATTATTATTATTATTATTATTATTTAAATTTAAATTTTCTCTTTGATTTTTTTTTAAAGCAGCAACAATTCTAAAATTAAATTCTGATAAAGATAAACAACAATAAAAAAAAAAAAGGAAAATCATAATTTAAATTAAATGTTCAACATTTATTATAAATTATTTCTATATATATATATATTTAATTACACATTATTGTTATTTATTAAACAAAGCAAAAAATTATTTAATTTAATGGGTTATAGTGGCCACGACATTTATCATTTCTTATTAATTTTTTTATGTCAACATGTGGATATTTATCAGCTAGTAATTGTCTATCAAGATTTGGATTGCGACGTAAAAGATGCATTACTTGATTACGATCGCGGCTAAAATAAAAAGTAAAAATAAATAATTAATTTATCTATATAATTTAATAATTAATTAATTTTTAAAACAATTAAACATACTTTCGCTGTTTACGTTTGGCATTCCATAATTTTTCACGGTATAAACGTAAAAATTTTGTTGTACCACCGGGACGATAAAATTTATGTGTCTCATGCCAACGACGATTCATTATTTTTGGTATTAAATGTTCTGTATGTCGATAATAATAATTAATACCAAGTTGATTAGGTAATAATTCACCGGGACGTTCACCATCTGTACCAACTTCTAGTAAGTGATATGCTTTATTACGTTCTCGGACAACTTCCTCTAAATTTTTCATTGATTCTTTTACCTAAAAATAAAAAAAATGAAGATTTTTTTTTAATGAAAAACTCTATTTTTAAGACAAAATGGATAGAAACACCTTATCAATTCTTTCAGGATTGGCAAACACTTGCATTTTGTCTTTACATTCATGTTCCATAGTTATTAACATATTACGTTCCTTTAACAAGATAAACCATAATTTATGTAGATCTGAATTTGATTTTATACGAAGTTCATCTCTTGTCCACGCACGACCACATTTTATTTCATTTAAACCCCAATTTTTTTTATCTTCAAAAAATTCCATAAGATCATATTTGATTGGGGTTGTGTGTAATGTTTTCGTAGATATTACAGGTAAATTATTATAAATACTAAAAATATTTAATTTAAAAAAATATTGAACATAACCCAACTTTGATTTTTTTTTTCTTTTTTAATGCATTTCGGCTTACCGATTAAATAGAGAAAATTTCGTAACATTTTGTGTATTAAATGTGGCAAATTTACTTAATAATCCTAATTGTTTTGTACAGTTAATTAATCTATTTAATAAAACCATTTTGTTATTTTTATATTATTAAATTAGTTTTATTTTTCTCACATCCATTTATGACATTTACGAAAACAAGTTACGAAACGTACTAGAAGAAAATGGCTGATCCTTAACGAATTTGATTTATTTTTATTTTTAATTAATCACAAATTAATAAATCCTTGAAATATATTTGAATTATTTATTAAAATTGTAAAGAAAACAAAAATTTTACAAAATATCCTAATCATCAAATTTAATTTTTATGCCTTTAAAATCACCTATCACAGGTTTTAACTTTTGTTTTGCTGCCCATGATGGATGTAATCCTGGTTCCGGTTCAACTGGTTTATTAAATTTTTGCACGAAATTGTTTGTTGGTGGCGTATAAGATGGTTTTGCATCTGAATCAAATGTTGTCTTTTTACCCTGAAAACTAGCAATAATTGGTTTCATCTTTTGTTTCGCTGCCCACGAGGGATGTAATTGTTCCTCTTCTTTAAACCTTTTATTCATCTTTGATTCTGTATAATCAAAGTCTTTACGTTTAAAATTGTTTTCTATTCTTCTCTCTTTGAATCTTGGCTCCAAATTTTGTTTTCGATTTTTCATGTACGAATAATTATTTGTAGATTCGTGCTCTTGATTATTTTCCGTGTTATTATTATTATTTGATTCATCAGTTGGTGGCGGATTTACTATTGTTGCTACATAATTTTCACCAGAATTTGTCATGAAAAATGAGTCCACCGATTTAATGATATTCGGTTTTGGGGCCTCACTGAATTTATTTAAAGATGAATCATTTTTCCTATTAATAACTTTTGCTGGAGGATTTATTTCATCTATTTCAGGTAAAGATTTCTTACTTTTCTTATCCTTCTTTTGCTTCTTTACAACTATTTTCGGACTTGCCTTTTTAACGATTTTTTTTGGTAATTCGGTTTCTTCATTTACATCCTCGCCATCATCATCGTTATTACTTTCAACATCTGTGTTGTTATTGCTTTCAGATGCTGATTCATTTACCGTTTCCTTATTTTCATCGTCATCATCACTTTGTTTTGTTTCTTCATTATCTTCACTATCAACTGATTCACTTTCTTTCTTTTCCTTCTTTTTACCTTTTGTTTTCGGTAGTTTACCTAGTTTTTGTTGTTTCTTTTTTCCCAATTCAAGTAGTTTCTCTTCCCAATTTTCATCTTCATCCAAGTTATATTTGGTTCTAATTTCTTTTACACTATCAACAATAGCTTTTTGCATACAAATCTTTGCATAAATTCTTTCCGTAGGTGTTGACTTAAAACTGGTTAATAGCTTCTTTGGATCCTTGGTGGTTAAAGCGTATTTGGCAATTTCCATAAAATTTAAATGCTGTAAATATAAAAAAAAATAAATTAATATTTTTGTTTTTCTTTAATTTATGTAATCCACAAACCTTTAAAATTTCTAATTCATTTATTAATTTAGCTGATTGCTTCTCTAATTTTTCATTTTTTTTCTTCGTTTCCAAGATTTTATTTAAATTTTTTATCGACTTTATACATTTACGTGTTAAGAATAATGAAACTTTTTCAATTTCCTTCTTCATGCCAATTAACTAAAACAAGTTACATTTAATTAATTATTTATTTATTTATTATTATTTTATTATGATAATTACCTCATTATTTATTATAAATTTATTAAACATTTTCGGTTTATTTATTTTAAAAATAAAACAACAGCATGTATGTTGATTTGTTCGTTATAACCTCAATTTTAATGTTTTGATATAAATTTGACATTTCTAGTGGTCTATTTGGAGACTATGTGTGTACAAAATGAGAACTCTACAAATGATGGGGAGAGCTTATGCTTTTATTTTCAAGAGAGCGTGAGAGAATAATATGAAATTCAGTGAAGTTAATTACAGTAAATTCCAAATCAAATTTTATTTTAGCAACAATTCCTTTAAGCAAATTATTTTTAAAGAAACAATTTCTGATTCTAGATTTAAGAAGATAAGTGGAATGAATGATGTGCTGAAAACGATGGCACTTGAATTTCAAGAGCAAATGGTATGTACAGATACTTTCAGAGCTAGCGATGGTTGGTTAAAGAAATTTAAAAATCACCACGGAATAAATGTGTTAAAATAACTTTATTAAAAAACTGACTGATTGCGATTGATTAACTATCAATAAGTGATAAGGTGATATTGCGTTTATTATGCGTATAAATAGTTAATTATATAAATATTAATCATATCGATTATTTTTTTTTATAAAACATCAGTTTTATAAACACTTCTTGGCTTTGGTTTTGGTGGTCCCTTTAGTTGTGCATTTAATTCAAATAATATTTCACATTTAGAATTGCTCAACTCTTCGAATTTTTGTATTATAATTGGTAATAATACTTCAGCTAAATAATTTTTATTACGTGCAACAAAATTTAGCTAAAAATAAATAATTAATTATATTAAGTCTCTATAAAAAGAAAAAAGTTTTAATTCACTTACATCAACGTTTAATGTCTGATTTGGTTTAATATTGTATTGTGCTAAAAAGAGATTTTTTAATAATACTTCTGTATCGATTTTCAGTGATTCATTTTTCGCTAAAATTCCACAACTTTCTGTTACACTTAGTATGTGACGACAAAAATTAACCGTCGATTGTGTTAAATTAATCCATGTATCACCTGTTACTTGTGACTTCATATTAATACCGAAACCGTCTAATTCACGTAAAATACTTTTTATATTTGCCTTTGTTTGTAAATTATACGGTTGCCATGTATCCTCGGTACGTCCAATTGTTTCAATTAAACGATATTTTGCCTCCTCTATTATTTGTTCTAATGTATTACGAAGCAAACCTTCCAAGTGATACGATAGATCTAATCCAATCTCGGTTAACTAAAAAGTAATAAATTAATAAAAAAAGACAAAGAAAAGAAAAATGGAATTTCTGTATTTACTTTTGAACAAGGCTGACGAACACCTTCGACACATTTTGCTACCGTTTCCAAGTGGGTACCCTTTGTTAGATAATGCTTTATTAATTGCGATGCGAAATATTGCAATTCGGAATTACACCAAACGACAAGAGCTTCATAAGTAAACAAAAAAAAAAAAATTAACAAATTTGTTATAAAATTCAGTGTGGAAATAAAAAATGTTTTACCACTGCTACATGCAGCCTGAGCACCAAATGCACCCAGAAATTCACTTGCAACTTGGGCAAGATCACAGAAAAATAATTCTGAAATTCCCAAATTATTACGTCGTGCTTGTCTTTGAGATGCTCTAGAAAAAAAAAAAAAAAAAAAACGATAAACATTAATGCTGAATTGAATATCGAAATCAACAGGAACAACAGACCTGATAGCAATTGTGCATACTCTCAACAAATAGCTACAAGCTTCTCGTGCTTTTCCCATTTCCGCTAGCAACTTTAAGGGACGTCTTGATGATCGTAATGCTGCCGGTAAACTTCTACTTTGTAAATTAGATAATTCTAATAAAAGCACCGATGTAAGATTTATTTTTAAAATTTTTATTTTTTCATTTATTTCCGGTGCATTATGGAATGTACTGTCTTTGGATAAATATTCAGTGCATTTCTGAATAAGAGAAAGTGCATCCTCAAAATGACGTTGCGCTATTAATGCTTGGATTTCTTCATTAGCGGATCCTAACCATTCTGGTACCAAATTTTCAGCTATTGAAGACGTTGGACTTATTGTCATTTCACTTGATATTGATTTAGTATCTGTAGTAGATTTTTGCTGTTGTAGAGACGGAGGACGTGGCGCTGGACCTTTTTTATGTTTTGTTTGATTAAACTTGATCGCTACTTCACACTTTTCAATCCATTCCAACTAGAATATTATTTTTATGTTAAAAAAACCCGATTGTATGCTTTTTAAATAAATTTTCCAATGATTTACCTTTGCTGCTGAATTCATGCACTGGAAAATTTTCGATCCATCCGTTGTTATTATATTAATTGCATTCCGGACACCATCTAAATCTTTTATGTTGATGACACCGATTTTTGCTGTTTCATATTGGGAAATAAATTCTAATTTCTTATCATGCTTAATCTTTGATATTATTAAAGTGTCATTAAATAAAAATAAATGTACACGACAAATTGGTCTGTAATCATTGGCATCCAATTCCAATAAGCCACCTTCATGTATGAAGGTTTTATTATCAAGATTTCCCTAAAATTCAACGATTAAGAATTCTAATTAATAATAAATCAAAAACTAGAAAAACCTTCAAATCATACTAACATCAAAACCCACAAGTGATTCCTTAATTAGTACCAAAGCTTTTTTATTTTGTAGATCTTCATTTAAGCTTGGATCATTTTCTTGTTCCGTTATTATATTTTTTTGATCATCCAGAACAGATTCTTCGCGTAATGTTGACAGTAAATTTCGTTGTTCAATTAAAATATGCGACAATTGATACATTTCTGATTCCAAATCTATAAAAGTTTAGGCGAAGAAGGGCCATTAAATAATTAAATTTCTTTGTTTTTTTTTTTGTATATAATTTTAACTATTTCTTACGTGAGATTTCTTTTGCAGTCTCAATAAACTGCATATAATTTGCATAAACATGTTTTTTTAGTTGGGCTGATGTTTGATCACTAAATCCTTGAATTTTTGCTTTTCGTTGTTGTAATTCGGTGCCCCCAACACATTCCTGGACCAGTTTTTTTACATCTTTAGAATTAGATAAAAATATCAAAAAACTTTACATTGTATTAATTCTTTATTTTTGTTTTTTGTTTTAATTAATTAACATGGAACTTACAGTCCTCCGCTTTAAAGTCTTTTGATTCAAACATATTTATATTTGGTTCAGGCATTTAGATACTTTGTTATGAATCTTCCCCAATATTTATAACAAGATTAACACTGACACTGACGTTTTGACGTCCTAATACACAAAACACTGCAAAATGAAATATTTTATTTATTATACAAGTGGCATCTGTTGTAAATTTTGTAAAATAATTTTATGCTTTAATTAGTTAGGGAACTAACGATCATTTTTGTTTTATTTTAATGGATGATTTTGTGTAATCATCCAAGTGAATTAAATATGAATTTCTCTCCAAATAATGCGCCAAAAGAATAATTTTGATTAATTACATCGTTTTCCGTAGACAATATAACGTAAACAAAAAAAAAAGAAAGAAAGAAATTCTTGCTGCATTTGTTATCACTATCCGTAGTCATTACCCTTCTTAAACACATTTTATGAGTGTTTTACGACTGATTATATTTAGTTTTGCATAAATTTCTGATAAAAATATGCTTATTGCAGCCTGCACCATTTACATATTTATAATTAACGCATTTAAGAGCAATAAACATTGAATTAGTCACACAAAACACTTTTTAACTTGGTAAACTAGTGATAATGGAATATTTTTTCTTAAATTTTTTTATTTTATTCATAATTATAATTTATGCGGAATGTTTCTATAAAACTATTGATGGTGAAACATTTTACATAAGTGAATCTAAGGTAAATTTGAATTTATTTAATTTAATTACTAATCAAAAGATAATAAAAATTCTTTTGAATTTACGAAAAAAAAAAAAAAAAAAAAGGCGACTTGGTATGATGCAGACGTTTTTTGTAACAAATCTGATATGAATTTACTATCGATAAGAACACCAAAAATCACCGTAATGATTATGAAATTAAATTTAAAAGATGAATATTGGACAGGTGGTTATGTTAAAAAGAATAATTTTGATGTTGAGTGGCCATATGAATGGCCTGATGAGGAAAAGTATTCAAATTGGGGTGAAAATAATTTCTACTGTGTGGTGATTGGTATAGATGGCATGTGGCACATTGATAATTGTCTAAATTCCAATTATTTTATTTGTGAAAATTTAGATTCAACAACAATTGGTAGAATTATTAAATAATTAATTAATTAATTAATTAATTTCACATTAATAATATTTAATTATTTTTTAGAAGAGTCAACGGTTCACTCAACTGAATTTTCCATCACGACAGAAACACGTAAATAATTTTATATCACAACACTGGGTGGTAAACGTATTTCAAATTTTTTCTTTACATTTTAGATAGAACAGGAATAGTGACCCCAAAAACATCTGACAATGGTAACCTTTTCAATCGGAATTAACAAAAATTATACGGAATTCACATTAATTAATATAATTTTTTTATTTATTTGCAAAAAATAATCCAGTTGGTTCGATTATGCCCATACTACTAACAATCCCTATAGCGTTAGCAACATTATTATCTTATGGATCTGCGTTTTTAAACATGTTGCTGGACGCATTAGCTGCTTGTGAAATTACATCAGAAATAACCGTAAGCAATGTAGAATATTGCTTAGACATATCTAAGGGTGTTGGTGAGCAAAACTATTTCGTTAGCAATGTCAAGGTGTAATCCCTTAAAACACGATAAAACGTTTTGTGTAAAAACTTTTCATTTATAGGCGAATTGGTTTGATGCATTAAACTTTTGTAGAAGAAACAACATGCATCTCTTGAGAATCTATTCAGTTGAGGAGAATCATCAGATGAAAAAGTTTAATTTAAAAGAATCATTTTGGTCGGGTGGCAATGATCTTACAAATGATCATAAATGGGCATGGATTGGTGACTACAAAGATATTCCTATGCAATACACAAAATGGTCACGAAAACAATATAAAACAAATTGGAATCAATATGGTAATTGTGTATCGATAAATAACGATTTAACCTGGACAAAGGATAATTGTTTAAAAGAATTAAAATTCGTTTGTGGACGGAATAGGGATTTTAGTTTTTTTAATTTATTTAATCATAACACGAAAATATTAGAGGATTTAATTGGCATACAAAAGCCAAAGATTAATGAAATTTGCATTTAATTTTAATTTTAATTTTTAAATTTTAAATTTTGTTTCAAAACATAAGATAAAAATAAATTTTATTAAATATATTACAAAAATATTGTTTATCTAAAATCCGAATAAAAATACCAAAAAGGCAAATGAAATATGTCAAAAAGGGATAACAAAAACCACATTTAAATGTATTTAATTATTATAATAATAATAATAATAATAATAATATTAATAAAAAAGAAAAATGTAATCAAACACTGTAGTCTGGTCTGTCGTCGTTCATCTGGTTTATATAAAATATTTTCACTGATTAGATATACAAAAAAAAAAACAAAAATTCGTTCATCAATGAACAACGCGGAACGTTTTACGTAAATTCAGCGATAATAATAAAAATGATGGAAACAATGAATCTATGATATTTATATAAAAAAAAAAAAAAAAAAAAACTGCGTAGAGACAATAAATTAAATTAAATTAAATTAATCGAAAAACTAATATTAATAGAAATCAATAAGAGATTTAAATAGAATTAATATTCTGTTGTTTAGCTTAAGACAAAAATAATAATAATAATAATAATTTTCGATGTCCAGTTTAATTATTGTACATCAATCCCAGATAATATCTCTGGGGACATTTATTATTATTATAATAATAATAATAATAATAAAAGAGAGCAAAACTACACTGGTTGGTGTATGGTAAAAATAATAAAATATTACATGTGGTGTTTTTTTTTCTTTTTTTTTTTACATACGATCCCTGCATTTTGTTATATGGAAAAATAATATTAATTACTCTATTGGGTCTTATTTTCTCTGAAATCTTCTTCTTCTTTGTCATTTTTTTTTGTTTTTGGTTTTGGTTTTTTTTTTTTTTTTTTCAACGATATTATATGCGAGATAGAGAAATTATAATTCCTAAATGCAAATTGCATTTAAATATTGAACATTTATTTTTTTTTTTTATTAAATCATTCATTCAGTTGTTATCCATTGATTTGTTAATAAGTCGTTTGTTTTTGTGGAATTAATTTTGTTTTTGGTTTTTTTTTTTCTTTTTTAATTTTGGAATAATGAATACATTTACATTGGCTTCGGATGATTTTCTATCAAATGGTTTTCATCAATTTTATAATGAGTTACAACAGGATGATACCGTAACAACAATATCAACAGCAGCCACAACATCAACACCCTATTTTACTAATTATAATAATTTTGATAATTATTATACAAATTGTGATTCATATTTTAGTGATCTTGTTGATAATATTTATAATCCAATAACTGATATTGATAATCTAATGGTAAATACATGCATGGAATATAATCATGATGATTGTTGTATGGAATATAATCATGATAGCAATATAACAAATGAAACAAATGGTAATTATTATCAATTGGATAATGCTTATAATAAAAATTCATATTTTAATTATGATTATGATCTGGATAATATATTAGCGGATACAAATTTAAAATTAACAAATGAATTAAATTTAAATGCGAATTTACCTGATCGAACACCATTGTGCAGTGATTCATGTGATTTATTTATAAAGGAAAGTGCGGAAAATTTAAAATTGGCCACAATGGATAATACGCGTAATAATGATGAGAATTTATCGATAACGAAAAATATTTTAACACATTTAACAACGGTTAATGAGGATCGTTCATTAATATGTACATTTGGTGAATGCGGTAAGGTGTATGCAAAGCCAGCCCATTTAAAAGCTCACCTACGCCGACATATCGGTGATAAACCGTATATATGTACATGGGCTAATTGTACGTGGCGTTTTTCACGTTCTGATGAATTGGCAAGGCATCGACGTTCACATTCCGGTGTAAAACCATACAAATGTGATTATTGTCCAAAATGTTTTGCACGATCTGATCACTTAACAAAACATCGAAAGGTGCATGAAAGAAAAATGGCAGCGATGTGGTGTAACAGCGGAGGTTTTAAAAATAAAATTTCACCAAAACAATGTCGAAATAAACGGCAAAAAAGTTAATTAATAATCAAATTAATTAATTAATTTAATTATGTTTTTGTTTTTTTTACTTAGAAATTATTATTATTATTATTCATTTTGTTTCTTTACATTTTTTTTTTTTTTTAATTAATCTTTCATTAATTTCAATTAAAATTGTTTTATTTTTTATTTTTAAACATCTTCTCATCTGCCATCCTCCAACTACAAATCAATTATAATCAGATTTAATTATTTCTTTAACTTAACTTAAAACTTAGCTCTTAACACATAATTTTAACTAATTTTTTTTTTTTGTTTTTTCTTTAATTTTTAATTTTTTTTATTTTAATTAAATTTTTCTTATTATTATTTTTTTTTCTCTTTCTTGTTAATAATAATTATTTTTAATTAAAGATTTAATTATTAATTAAAAATTTACAATGTATGTTATTACTTTTAAGGTATTTTTTATTTATTTTTGTTAATTAATTATTGTGATTAATTAATAAATTTTTAATTAAAAATAAAAAGAAATGTTTTTTTTTTTTTTTTTGCTTAACCACTTTGTTTTTGTTTAACTAATAAATTAATTAAGTGTCATTATTTTTTGTGTGTGTTTTTCTTTTCAAAATTAATTAATAAATTAATTAATTTCAAGTATTTATTATTTACCCACTTTTCACGGTTAAATTTAAAATTTGATGTATTTCATGCGTGCTGCATTTGTTTGGCAGGCAGCACATGTATAGAGAATTTTTTTTTTTGTTTTTGTTTTTTTCATTAGCAGTTAGCCATGACAAATTTATTTGAAAAAAAAAAAGAACAAACATTCGAAAATAAAGAAATTAATATCGAATTCGAATTAATAATTTTTTATGCCTACTGATGTTAAAAAAAAATTGCAAATAAAGCAAAAACAATAAAATAAAAATTAATTATAATTTTAGAAATATTTTATATTAATTAATTAATGTTACTTAAGTATGTAAATAATTAAAAATAATCCATTTTTTCTCTTTAAATTTATTATTTTACATTTAATCCATACATTTTAAGTAATAAAATTTCTCTTTATCATTTAATTATTTAATTTTATTACAAATGTGCTACTATTATTAAATTTTTATTTTTCATTTTTTGCATTATCTTTTTATTCATTAATTATTTAATTTAATTAATTATTTATTTTTTTTTTTTTATTTTTGTTGATATATATCACAAGATAGGTGCACGCACTAAATTCATACAAAAATCCATTTATTTAAAAATCACCATTTTAAAATAAAAAAAATTATTTAATTAAATCTTTCATATTTCTCATTAATATAAATTTAAATTTGTTTTTTAATAATGAAATTTCAAATAAACCATTTCCATGTTTTAAGCATCATCTATTTATGATTGACAAATCAACTGATTAAACATAAAATGTTGTTGTTGTTGTTATTACAAGAATTTGGCAAAAATAATAATTTATTTTGTGCTTTAATTGAATTTATGTGGGTGACATTTTATCTAACCAATACACTCACACACCACATATTATATATTTCACGTATTACCATTGCCGTTTTTTCTTTACTCCTTTCCTTTTTTTTTTTTTGTTGTAATTAATTAATTAATTAATTAATTTTTTTTTTCTTTTATACATAATTTTAATTATTTAATTTTTTTAATTTTTTTTTTTTTTTTGTTTTTCATTTTCAGTCTCAGTTTTTCTTTACTTTTTATTTAATTAATTAATTTTATTATTTATTTATTTATTTATTTAATTAATTAATTAATTATTTCGTTTAAACTAAATACACAAAATAGTTTTTTTTTTTTTTTTTTTAATTTCTTTTTATCAATTATCATTATAACTATTTTATTTATATTATTTTTAATTGTTTTTTTTTTTCCTTCATTTTTTTTTTTTTTTTTTGTTTAAATTTAATTTAATTTTTTTTTTTCTTTTTTTAAATCATTTTTAATGAAATCTTTTTTAATTTATATTTTGAACATTTATTTATTATTAATTTTTTTGCTTTTCTTTCTTTCTCTTTCTTTTTTTTATTATTTTAATTAAATAGATTAATAGCTACAAATTTGATTTTAAACGCTGTTTCTTATAATTTTTACCATCTCTTCTTCGCTCGGTTCATTTCTTTTCTGTTTATTTAAATAATAAAAAAATAAATAATAAAACGGGATGATAATAATATTAATTAAAAATATAAGAAAAAAAAAAAAAAAATTAAATTATATTTATATAAAAATATATTTTTTTTTTTTTATATTATGTTTAATAAAAATTCACTATTTATTTCCTTTATTTATAAACTTTTGCCGGTATTTTAACAGTTGAAATGTAATTAATAATTAAAAAATGAAAAAAAAATAAAATAAAAAATTTAATTGGAAATTAGTACAAAATAAAAATTAAATAATAATAAACGAATAAAGTAAAAATTAAAAAAAAAAAAAAAACTGCTAATGAAAAAAAAAAACCTTAATTAAGTGTCATCAGAATGATTAAATACTTCAGAAAAGACGATAAATAAATTGTTTAACAATTCATTTAGTAAATAACTTCATAAACTGTTGCTTTCTTGTCACCGGATCCTGTCACAATATATTTATCATCGGTTGAGATGTCACAACTAAGAACTGAAGAAGTTTCTTTTGACTACAATAAAAAAAACGCGCAACCACGAAATTAGTATTTTCACATCATTTATTATGTGTTATTAATTAATTAATGAATTAAAATTAAAATTAAAATTACCTGGAATATACTTGCACCGTATGGTGTACGCCATGCATTTAATAAATTATCTTTACCCGTTGACACAAACCATTTTCCACACGTTGCAAATCGTAATGAGAGAACACAACTTTCATGTAAATGTAATTGATATTTATCTGATTTTGTAGCGTGCAATACTTCAACGTGAGAATTTTCCATACCCACTGCTAACCAGTCACCTGATTTGTAAATATAAAATAATTATTTATTTCAATAAGTGTGGTAATTAAATTTGAACTAACCAGTTGGACAATAGCCAAGAGAGAAAATTTGTGACGTGAAATCGTGTTGCTGTAATTGACGTCCCTCTCGAAGATCCCACGATCTAACTGTGTTGTCTAAACCACCAGTCCATAAACGACACCCATCGGGACTTATATCAATACATGAAGCGCCATCCGTATGACCTATTATCAAGAGTTATTCAATATAATTTTATATTAATACAATGTGAGCAAATGAAAATTTATTTTCAATTTTATTCATACCTTGAAATTGTCTAACCAAAGTTTGGTTGTGTAAGTCCCATACAGCTATATTACCGTCACTGCAACATGAGAAGCATACTTTTGAATCAGGGCTTATTGCTAATGCATAACAAGCTGGAGCTGCAGATGTTAATTCAGCTTTAATTCGAGGTGTAGGACTTGCTAAATCCCAAATGGATAAATTTGATGCTTCTCCACCAACAATTAACGTCCGACCATCTGGTAATAACTTTACGGATCTAATATAATTATCTCGTTGCTGTAAAAATAATTTTATTTTGTAAATTAGTAACAGAATTTAAAAATAATTTAAAAGAAGAAAAGAAAATGTATTCGTACCAAGCAATCAAGTTGACTAACTGGTGATTTATTGCCAGGTTGTGAAATATCCCACACTTTCACACATCCTTTACCACCGGTATATACATATTTTGTTGGATTTGAAATAGTCACGGCACAAACAACTTCACCATGTGACAAGGTATTAATTTGACGTGCATGATGGGGAATACCGGGACCAATTAATGCATCTGGGGGAAATGGTACTGGCTGTAAACTATTTTCACCATTCATATGAAACGAATATGCACTGCAAGGACAAACACAAAGGAATCAATTTAATAACAATCTCAATTATTAGTCATAAGTCGTAAATAAATAAAAATTTCTTAGTTAACACGTACGGTTTTCCACCAGTAATTGATGGGATAGCAGGTATACCATTTGTACGAACATGAGCATGAGGATCAAATGGCATAGGTGGTCTTCCATAACCTGGATCTGGTGGTGGCCGTTGGTATGGATCTGGTGGTCTTTGATAAGGCGAATTATAACCAGCAGGTGCTGGTGGCACTGAAGATTTAGGTGCACCGGGTGTTGCATTTGGCGTTGCTGCCCGTGTTTTGCCACCCGGGGTTCCTGGTTTATCGAGCTAAAATTTTAAATTATTTTAGTTTAATTTGAATACAAATATTTTTTAGAGATAAAAAACTTACATCTTTAGTTTTAAGACTTGGTGTTGAACGTGATGAACTGGATCCAGATCGTGATGGTGGTCTCTCACTAGATGGTTTTGAACTACTACCACCTGGTTTATCTGAACGATCACCATTCAGACCAATACTATCACGATCACGGTCTCGTGACTCCATTGATGCATGATCTCCATTTGGTCTTGGGGATGGTGATTCCTTTAATTAATACAAAAGATTAAAATTATTTATTATATTACCTATTATTGAAACGTCAATTATGGCAATTACAATAGAAATTAACAAAAAGAATAAAAGAAATTACTTGGGAAGAAAAGAAAAAATTGAAAAAAGTTATAAAGAAAATAAATTTCGGGCGGAAATGACTTTAAAATTTTATTTATTATTTATTTTTTATTTTTTCTAAACAAGACCTAACTAATTATTTTTAATTTTTTCTTTTTTTTTTTTTTTAGATTGAATAAACTTACCATTTCATTTGCAACATCCACAACTAAATCTTGATCGCTCTTTTCTCCATCGCTTTCCTGGAAAAATGATGGAAGAAACACATAAAAAAAAAAAAATAAAAATAAAAATTAAAAAAAAATAATAATAAAGACAAAAGAATATCTTATAGAAAAGTGTAGAAATGTTTAAAAAATAATAATTTTAATTAAAGAAGTATAAAAAACAAAAAAAAAAAAAAAATTAAAAAAAAAAAATATGATAATATTGGGGTGGTGGTGGTGGTGGAAAAGTTGTTTAGTTTCTGATTTCAATTTTTCTTTCAACAAAATGCAATTAGTCAAACAAAAAAAAAAGAGGACAAGCGATAAAAGAGTAGAGAAAGAAGCAAAAGAATTTAAAAAAATTGTTATTAATTAAAAAAAAATAAGTCTGAAACTCTTTGATGTTCCCGCCCGAAAAACAATACAATACAATAAAAAAAAAAAATAAATAAATGCCAAAACATGTATGAGAAGAACAAAAATAAAACTTAAAAACAGAAACAAGACCAAACATAAATAATGGACACAAAATAGAAAAAATACAAAAATTCTTTATAATCCCACTTACATGTGTCAATTTATCATCTTTTCGCCTTTTATTATCTGCTTCAATGTCTAGTGGCGATCTAGGGCGATATTTTTCCCGATCAGCCGGTGATACAGAATTTCTCTATTTTTTTTTCATTTTTTTTTTTGTTTTAATTTGTTTTTGTTTTATTTTATTATTTTTATTTGAATAAGAAAAGGGGGAAAATAAAAAAAAAAAAAAAAATTCTCTATTAGTTCAAAATTTCTTTGTTTTTAAATCTTACCATTTGTTCATCTACCTTAATATCTTCCCTGTGTAAATCTTGTGGTGCCTTAAGCATTCCCTGTGGTCCATGCGGAAGTCCCATTGGCCCACCAAAAGCACCTAATGGTCCTGCCAAGGCACCAGCTAATGTTGGTATTGCTTGTGGTGGTCCACCAGGTATCTGTTGTGCGTGCATTTGTTGCTAAATTATTTAATTAAATAATTAAAAGAGAGAAAGAAAAAGAAAAAGAAAAAAAAATTGTTTTTACTCTGTATGAATTGATTAAATTTAATTATATTTAAATTAATTAATAATAAAATGATGTGAGATAAATGATATTAAATGAAACAATCATATCAAAACACACACAATTAATTAATTTTTAGTCGTTGTTTCCTTAATTTAAATTATTAATGAAAATATAAACGCGATAAAAATAAAAAAAAACGTGAAACATTTTTTTTTTTTTAATAATATTATTATTTTTTAATTATAGCAAATTAAATTTTATTAAAATAGATGAAATGATTTATGAATAAATAAATAAATAATACAATTAATAACTAAAACTAATACAAAAAAAAAACTAATTAAAATCTAATGCAACAACAACAGAAATAAAAATTAAATTAAATAAAAAGAATGAAAGGAAGAAAGAAAGAAAAACATTTAATTACAGCATTACAAAACACAAAAAAATAATAATAAAGTCGTAGGAAAGAATATTAAATAAAAATCGTTTAATAATAATTAATAATTAATAATTAATAATAAAAAGTCATTAATTAAATATGAAAAATATTAACCTCACATTTTTTTTATTATATTATATTATTTAAAAACAAACTAATCTAATTGAGATATCATCATCATAAATATATAACGAACAACTGATAATAATTAAAATTAAATTTTAATAATTGTTTAGTTTTTTTTTTTTTTTATTTTATTTATTCTTTTCTGCTTTCCTATTATATACATTTCATAAAGCTACTACGGGCTAATAATTAGAACAAAACAAAAATAAAAATGATTAAAAAAAAAAAAAAAAACAATATAAATAAAAGGGTTAATAAAAACATTTTTTATTAATATAATTTTACTTTTTGTTATTATTATTATTATTAATATAAATATAAATATAAATATAAATATTATTATTATTATTATTAAAAACAATTAAATAATTAATTAACATATGGTGGTGGTTTATAATTAATACCATTTACAGTTGATTCAAAATCAAATGAAATTGTTAAAACATACAGAAACAACGTATAGCAAAAGAATAAAAAAATAAAAAAAACAAATAAATAAATAAATAAAAGAATAAAACGAGACATAAAACAGAAACGTAACCACCTTAGTAGCTTAATTAAACTTAATTAATCGAATAAGCTAGCTTTGTTTTGCTCTACGAAAATAATCATCTCGAAATTATTACATAAAAAATTAACGTAAAAAACCTTTAAAAACAGATTAAAACGAATAATAAAAAAAAAAAATTAAAATTAAAGAGAAAAGATTAACCACAAAATTCTATAAAAAAAAAAAAAAAAAACATTTTTCTATTTATTTATTTATTTATGTATTTATGTATTATTAAAATAAAATTTTATATAAACCAAAAAACAAAAAAAAAAAAAAATGAATTAAAAATTTTAAATCGTTAGTGGTTTTAACATTGAAATATGCACAATTAACCATTCGACCGATTAAAATAACCAAATTAAACTAATCCAAAATAAAACCAAAAAAACCAATCAACCAACCAACTAGCCACCCAACCAACCAGCCACCCAACCAACCAGCCAGCCAACCAAACAACCAACCAGGCAACCAACCGACCAAGCAAACAGCCAATCAACCAACCGACCAGCCACCAACAAATAAACTAAATTGGTCAACCATACCAATTATAAAAATACATGTAAATATTATATTTATATTTATAATAATGAAATTTTTGAAATTAATTTTATATTTATCATAATCAACAGACACACACACACACACAAAATAAATAAACATGAATTAAAAATATAACTAAATATTATTATTATCCCCCCTATAATAATTTCCCTGTTTATCATAAACTCTATAAAAACCGTGCCAATAAAACTTTTCATATACATAATTGTCGGAGAAAATAATGTGGAGAATTTAATTTAATTTTTCCCAAATAATAATAATAATAATAATAATAATAAGCCACCCATTTACACACACACAAACACCCTATATCTCAATGATTAAATAACATAATTTTATTATACTGTATTTAAAATATGTAGTTATAAATTTTAATAACACTGATTAAATTATTTAAAATGACATTTGTGTTGACATAACAAATATAAGCCACTGCCGCTGCCACCATCACCACCTACACTTCACTTATACCATCACCCAACATCACATCATCAATACTATATAAATAAAATCATAAACTAAAAAAAAAACAAAAAAAAAAAATCCACCCACCCACGCAAAAACAAAACAAAAAAAAATTTTTGTAAATCTGTATATCGGTGAAATATTTTTATTATATAAAATCTAATCTAATCTAATAAATTTTTTTTTAGAAATAATAATAAGTGGTAATAAGAAAATAATTCACTAATTAAACAATTAATTTTTTCTTTGTGTTAATTATTAAATTATTTATAATATAAATGATAATAAACATAAAATAAAAATGATTGAAAAAAATAAATAAATAAAATTATAATGAGAAATAAAAAAAAAAAAAAATTGTCTATTTTTTTTTTTGATTTTAATTAATAATTATTATTAATTTATAAGAATTAAGTACGCTTAGGTAAGCTACTAGGTAGTAGCGCAACAACAAGCAACATATCACAATAAAGAAAGAAAAAAAAAGAAAAAAAATTAATATTAATTAAAAATTAAAAAAAAAAAACAAGGTGATTTATTATTGTTTATTAATTAATTAATTCATTAATTTTTTTCAATGAAAATTTATTATGTTAAACATTAATTAAAAATACAAAAAAAAAAAAAATAATAATAATAATAAATAAATAAACACAGTTAATTAATTAGAACAATATCCGGTATGTGTGTGTGTGTGTGTAGAAATATAAAATAAAATAATTAATTAATATTAATAACAAACACAATAAATAACATATTAAGTAATGATAATTAGGGGAGAAAAAAATAAATAAATAAAAAATGTGTCAAAAACATTAATACTAATGAATATGAATAATCTCAACAAAAAGTGGTGGTGGAGGCGTTTAAAATAAAAAAAAAAATGAACAAATTAATCAATTAATTAATAATAAAAAAAAAAAATTAACAAATAAATTAACAAATAAATTAATTAATAAAAAATTAAAATTAAAATTAACAAATAAAAAAAAAATCGTTTTTCGTTAATCCGCGTTAATAAAATTTTACTCTTTTAATCTCTCTTTCTCTCTCTCTCTCTCTCTCTCTACACAAAAGATTATTTATTATTAATTAATTAATTAATTATTAATTTCTTTTTTTTTTACTTTTTTTTTATTTGTAATTAATTTTTTTTTTTCTTTTTGTTTCAAAAAAAAAAAAAAAAAAAAAAAACTTACGATAAGTTGCTGGATTCCCTGTTGTTGGTGCTGCTGCAAATTCAAAGAAGATATCCGCTTAGATATTAGACAGCGGTTATATATACATATATATGCACATTTAATACATATATACATATATATAACATAAATACATAACAAATTATATGATAATAATAATAATAATAATAATAACAAGAAAATTATATTTAAAAAGAAAAGAGAAAAAAAAAAAAATAATTAATTTAATTATCAACTGCTTGAGCAAATAAAGTTGGTGGGTGGTTGGTGTTTTAGTTGGCATTGGAATAATAATTTTGACTATTCTTGTTTGACTGGGAATTAGAATTATATTATCCAGACAATGTGGTAACAAAAAAAAACAAAAAAAAACATAAAATATCCTTTGAATTTTCCTAAGAATAAAATAAAAAAATTCTTTTCGATTGCTGTGTAACGCGTCTTAAATGCACAAGCAGTAAGAGTAAATATAGAAACAGAAATAATACGAAAAAATAATATAATTAATTAAATTATTATGTTATATTGCTTATTTACTACCTTTTGCTGAAAAATAAATTTTTCATTTGGAAAGGTGTTTAAAAAAAAATAAAAATGGGAAGAAGAGAAACAAGAAAAGAATTTTTTTTTTTTTTTTTTTTTTTTGCAACAATAAATAAAAAATAAGAAGAAGAAGAAGGAATAACGATTAACTTTTTAATTTTTAATTACTTTTTTTCTTTTAATAATAATAATAATAATAATAATAATAATAATAATAATAATAATAATAATAATAATAATAATAATACAATCTAAGCCTAATCTTTGTTAATATCTCAATTATGTGTCTACTCATTTATAATAAAAAAAAAAAAAAAAAATAATCAATTGGTTAAAACAATAATTGAATATCAATCAACATAATAAAAGAAAATTAATTAACCAATTTATTAATATAAATATATATACAAGGGAAAGACAAAAAAAAAAAAAAAAAATTTTTAAAAAAACCGCAAAAAATAATAATTAATTAATTAAAAAATAAAATAAAATCAAATAAAATAAAATAAGAAATTCAATAAAAAAAAGAAAATAATCTAAAAAATACAAAAAAAAAAAAAAATTTATTTTTATTTCAAAATAATTAATTAAAATCAAATCAAATCAAATCAAATAGAAACAACAAAACAAAAAAAAAAAAAAATCAAAAACAAACAAAAAAACTGGAAGAAACACAAATTTTGTTTTTTTTTGTTTTCTTTTTTAATTTTTCCAACTAAATAATTTTTACAGAAATAAAGAAATTTAATAAATAAATAAAGAAAGAAAGAAAGAATTTTTTTTTTTTTTTTTTTTTTTTACAAAATACTTACACCAATAATTGCATTTAATTCCGGCATTGTCACCTGCTTTGCCCGTTCCACCGCTTGTATAACCTGTGTTTGATGTTCAGTAGCAAGGAATGGTAATAATTGATTAATTAATGCATTTAAACGTTTTGCAATTTCCGTCTGTAATAAATCAAATATATATAAAAATTAATCAAAATGAAAAAAAAAAAAGAAATAAATCATAAATTATTTAATTAATTAATTAAAACATAAGTATAACCGTCTAATTATAATTGCAACACGGATTGATCAAAGTATTTACCATACGGAGAAATTATATTACTATTAAGGCTTTTTATATGGGTGTTATGGGTGTATATCATGTCCCCCAATAGAGTATTAAATATTTTGAATTTAATCAATTATAAAGGAAGTAAAACAAAGAGGAGTAACAGCAGCAGCAGCAGTAACAACAAAACGCATAACAATTAAAAAACAATAATTAATTTAATCTCAAATGTAATGTAAACTTAATTAGAAATGTCTTAGTCTAATTATAACAAAATTAATTTTCTTTATCTAAGAAGCAGAAGTAGGAGAAGAAGAAGAAGAAGAAGCAAAAACAGAACCAGAACACGATTATTATTTATGTATAAAATTACAATTAACAGCATAATTGTTTTTCTATAAATTTATGGTAAACTCCCCAAAATACATATTATTTATCTAATTAATAAAACCGTATCAGTTCGTAGCATCGAATAATAATTCACTCAATACCAAGTACTTAAATCATGGGAGAGACTAAAAAAAAAAAAAAAAAAAACATAATTTTTCTACTCACTTTAAGTCAATAAAAGCTTAAATACAAAGATTGTCTCACACCGCTCCCACCCAAACGAAACCTTACCTAACTTATTTATTATCAACTTTATTACGTATACGATTTTCTGATAATAATGTGACAACAATAAGCGTAAAAGAACAAACATTTATCTTTCTAGTTTGAACAATGTCATCATCAACAATCGAAAATAACCCATAAAAAAAAATCCCATTTTTACCCAATCCAAAAAGAAATTTTTTTTCTTTATTTTTAATCCTTTTGGACAGGACACATACTTTTGAGGAGATGACGAACATTTTTCTATTGCTATATTATTTACAACATTCATTCCTTCACAATAAAATCCCGAGTGATTCTTTTTTTTTTTTTTTATTTAAACTTGCCGTTTTATACAAACATAAAGCAAAATATCCATCCATGCGCGAACATTTGTATAAAGTGCTCACTCTCAACACGGCATTATGATAGCAAAAAAAAAAAGGAAACGAAACGAAAATAAATAAACATAATAAACAATAAACCAAAAAGGAAAAAAAAAATCTGATGTAAATATTTGGTAGTCTGTTGCTCTCTTTGACAAGACAATTTTTCATATTTTACTTTGATAAAAACAGAAAAAAAATGTCACTACTCAAACTGAATCAGAACTGACAACCTATAAGCACGGGAAAATATACAACAACAACAAAAAGGAAAAAAAAAAAAAAAAGTTAAATAAAAAGATAAAAGCATGAACCATTTTGTTTTCAGTTATTTCACCGTAACCTGGTCTGTTTCCTTATTGAATAGACGACGACGTCGACGACAACAACAACAACGAGGACGATGATGACGACTCTACTCTTTGTCACATGCATTTTCTGTTTAGGAAATTTTATTATTATCCATTTTTTTTTTTTTATTTTGCATTAATAAGCTTTTATACCCTTTTCACATTTTACCTACCTACCTATCTACCTATCTACTACCTTTCATATCAAACCGAAAAACTCTCACAACATTACCCACTTTTGTCGCAACTTTTTACCACTTAAACGCCCGACAACAGTCCCATTACCTAGAGCATCATTTGTGTCGTTTCAATTCCCTAAAGCATAGCAGGAAAAAAAAAAAAAAAACGAAAAAAATAATAAACACACGATGCATTGAGAAAAAATAAAATTACAATTATGTACTTGAATATAAAAGAGCGGGAGAGCGTACAATATACTTTGGTGGCAAAAAAAAACTCTTGTGATCATTGTTTATTTGCGGTAGCAAGTGGCAGTATAACAGTGTTATAAAAAAAAAAAAAACATCCGCATACGCAAATATATACATCTGATAAAGCAGCAACAATAAAATGACAACCTTAACCCCTTTCTATAAGCGCTGATCAGAAAATGGGGAGAAAATAAACAAGAAAAAGACAGTCGAGCATTTGGTCGAACCCACTTGACACAACAGGGAAATTTCGTAATTCGTATACATACACGATAAAAATAAATAAATAAATAAAAATATAAAGAAAGAAAAACAAAGGGAAAAAGCAGCATAAAGAATAAAAACAAAAAAAAAATAAAAGTAATGTTTGTGCTGCTGTTGTGATAGTGGAGCAGAAAATGTTGTTCTATATAAACCTACAACTACTCGTCGCAACCGCCACCGCCGCTTCTATTTTACTTTTTATTTATTTCATCCCTTTTTCCCTTTTTCCGTTTTTTTTTTATATTTTGTTGGCCGTGGATGGTTACTACATGGTGTTTTCGTTTTTTCATTTTTTTTTCATATCGAGTAGAGAAGAGTGTGATGACTCGGATTAGTGAAGTAAACGCGACGACTCAAAAATCGATGTCACCACAACTTCATATATATATTTATTTATACAAATATATATGTATATAACCCACATGAAAACTGCTTGGTTAGGATTATGACTATGGTTTAGGTGTCGGGTGTATTGAAAAAGCCACATCGCATGGATAAACATATATAGGAATATATGGTATGTGCACAGAAGGCAATACTGTGCTATGTTGGTTGATATAGTCAATGAAAAAGTTAAATGAGTGCAATGTACAACAATACAGTTCATACAACATCTATATGACTGAATGAATAAGCCGTTGCTGTTGCCGCCGCCGCCGCCACCGCCGAAGCTTCCAGATTTTCTCGAGGGAAATAAAACTTACATTTCATACAAAACACTTCTATTTTTTTTTTTTTTTATTATTATTATTATTTGTGTCGCTTTGGGGTTTTTCATCCCCCATCTGTATATTATTTCTTCTTTATTTCTTTTTTTGTATATACATTTTGTGTGTGTGTGTTTTTTTTTTCTACAATTTTACTGCTGGATTATGAGCATGGAGCATACTCAACTGAAGAGAAGCAGAAATAATGGGGTACAATTGTAGATAGATATACATTTATATATTGTTAACAAGAACGAAATACAGCTAAACAAATACATTTCACGCTTTGATATCAATTCTATATAATAGACTTTTACCACCGACTTGTTTTTGTCAATTCTCACTAGTTCAGTTCAACTAAAAAAAAAGATTTCTTTTTTTATTTTTTCTCTGCGCCACACCTTTTTTTATAGAAAAATTATATTACAATAGCGCGACCCCAATATAATTTTTCTTCTTTCTTATATTATTTTATTTTCTTTTCTCGTTAACTTTCTTCTACTACCTCGATATAAATAATAGAAAAATCGAGATGTTATTGTACAATCAAAAGCATAATTAAGAGTTATTATAATGTTATTAGGGTATTTGAATTGCATGTTTATAAAAAAAAATAAAAAAAAGGGCAAATAAATATTAATTTAAATAAAAAAATAAATTTAATTAATAAATTACTTCTTTAGTAGTTGGGTTACTACTAATGTTTCTTAAAGCTGCTTGGAAAATAGGGGGTTTGTTGCGGATAAATTATGCTGTTTACATGTTTATACTATTCAAATTAAGATGGCGTTTAAATGGTTTTTATTAAAGCTTCTTCTCTTTGCTTTTTTTTTTATTAAATTACACAAAACAACCTAACGTATAGTGGGGTATGATGTGTAGGCGAATGAACAAGCGAGTAAAAACGTGCTTAGTGTTTTTAAAACTTTTTTCTTTTTTTCTGTTAACTTACTTGAAAATAAACGTTTTATTTTTAATGTATGAG
Organism: Ptychoptera albimana; assembly: GCA_961205885.1. Taxonomy (NCBI): domain Eukaryota; kingdom Metazoa; phylum Arthropoda; class Insecta; order Diptera; family Ptychopteridae; genus Ptychoptera; species Ptychoptera albimana. The sequence continues at coordinate 27,014,033 of OY540803.1, forward strand.
AGAAACTTTTTTTTTATATATTATTTAATGCCGCTATTATTATTTTATTATAAAAAAGAACGTTTTTTTTTTTTAAACATTATAACAAACCATTTCCCCAAAGCTTTTATTGTTGTGCTGTTTTTATTTTTTATTGAAATTTTATTGCGGTAGGTTGAGTTTACAATAATTAATGTTATGGATAGATTTTTAAAAAAAAAACTGATAACATGGTTTATATAAATTTATATTATGTTTATTTGAAGTAATTATTAAACGTGTTAAACCAGGTTGAAAAAAAAAAAAAAAAAATCAATTTAATTGAAAAATAAAATATAATTCTCTCAACACTCAGAACCACAAAAAAAAAAAACTTTCTTTATCACTAAACGAAGGTCAGGTCAAGAAATGAAAAAAAAATATTCCTTTAAAAAATAAAGTGATTTTCTGTTATTACATTATTTTTCTACTATATATTTATGCTTTATTATTATGTATTATCATTTTTATAAACGAATAGGTATCCTTTCAATCATTAATAATAATACTTTGACGTCATTACAGTTGCTGATCTATTATATTTTCAATATCTTTCTCTAACCATAATATAATCGGTGAACCAAAGAGTGATGATATTGATGGAAACGGAACAGAAAAAATAAAAAATCGTATATATAAGCTAAAAATGATGTTTATGTTGTTATTATATAGATTTTTTATTATTTTTTTCTCTTTAACCATTTATATATGTAGGATGAGTAAATCAGTAAACTTGACGCGCAATTTATTCATTTCCTTTTTCCTTTTTTCATTTTCATTTTTTTTTCTACTTCTTCCTTTTCTGCTCTTATTCAATTTATCCGCATTTTACATAACGTCTTTTTTAGCCTTTTTTTTACAGTAAAATATAAGTTATTTGCATAAAAGTAAGAGAGAAAAATGGAAAAAAAAAATAATTTTAAAGGAAAAAATGTTGATTTAATTTTTTCATTTATTTTTTTTTTTTTTTCTTTTTTTTCGTTTCTTTTTTGGGTGGTCGTGGTGGTGACTAATCTTTTAAAACCTTGAATAGAACTTTTATTTTTCTTTTTGTTATTTTGTGCTTTTATAATATACATTATATATTCTTTTACGTCACTTCTATTTTATATAAAAAAAAACTTTTTGAATGCAAAACATAATAGAAGCATAAATAAACTATGCAATTCAATCTTCTTTTTTTTCTCTCTCTCTCTCTCTCTCTCTCTCTTCTATTATAGAAGAGTTTTAATTTAATAATATTAATATAATAGAAAAAAGAAAAAAGAAAAATAAACTGAAATCTTACCTGTTTGTGCATTTCAACATTTAATCCATAAGACATTTCGTAATACTGAAAATATAGAAAAGAAAGAGAAAGATAAAAATTTATATTATATTTTTTTATATAATTAATTAAATAAATATATATTTTTATATAGATGTAATAAAAAAAATAAATAAAAAATAAAAATCAACAACAAGAGAATAAATAAATAAAATTACCAGGCGCCCCCACTTATATTAAATTACGCACATACTATACGGTTTAACTATAACATCGCGTGCCATCGCATAATTTCAAATTAAACATCACCTGTATTTTGTGTACCACCTTTCTACCTATTGATACATTACATTATACACATCTCTTTATATATCTATATATCCTCTGTATATACATTATATAGAGTATGGTGTCTGTGACAATAATTACTGATCCTACTTCCGAAAACACCCCAAATATAAAATCATGTTCAAATTTTCTCTGTCACCTAGCTACAACCATTATACGAATAACAACTATCTATTTAAATACAACACAATTTATATATACATAGCATTTAACCATGTTTCAATTTCTATTGTTTAGTCAGAACAATATATGTAGCTACATAGAATTTTCTACATAATTTGTATGTTATGTTGTTATTCTTGTTTAGTCCCATTCTTGAGTAACAAATTTTCATTACGCCTGCCATGTCGATAGCAACAAATGATGACGCTATGAGTGACGGCTAATCTACACGCAATAATTGTATAGAAAAATAAATAAATTTATAGTAGGTAGGGTATATATGGTGGTAAAAGTTAGATCGTCGAATAAACTCAAATCAAATCGCTAAAATTTAACAATCACGGTAACATTGTCATTGATATATGTATATTCGTTAGAGTTATAATATAAAAACCACACTGATGAACGTGTTATTTTAAATATTTTACTTTGATACAGAACTAATATATAACTCGACCTCCCCCCATCAAAACCACCCCACATACATATATATTGAAACAAAAATACCAACAATCAATTTATAAATTTAAATTTAAAACATTTTTGTTGTTATTTGTGTTTATGATGATATCTAACAAAAAATAAAAAAATAAATTTTTTTTTTTTGATAAAAGAATATTTCTTCTATGAATAATAATAATAATAATAATAACAATATCCATGCATCCAACCCCTAAGCCAACCAACCATCTATGAAACAAATCAAATTTATAATATAATTTACATGGTATATAAACATATTTATGTTATAAACTGTATGATGCCTGACTGCCTGCCTGCCTGCCTAGTATATTTATATAATTGTTGCATGAATAACATATCTGCATAGCATAACTAATAAATTGATCTTTAGAAATTTCTACTCATTTATAATAATAATAAATAATAACAAACAACAACAAAAGCTAGTAGAGTACATGCATTATAATGGAAAATCACAAGTTTTGTGAATTTGAAAAATATGTAAATAAATAAGTCTCAATAGTTAATTGAGTAATAAGTTTAATATTTAAATAATAATAATAATAAGAAGAAGAAGCAACTTCTAGTATATTTCTAGTAGTGTCCATATACATAAATAAATTTTCATATAATACAATTAAATATAATCTAGAGTAAGGCTTTAAAAAAGTCATCACTTAATAATATTAACTAATATCGTATAGAGTTAAGTCAAGTTAATAATTTATATGAGAATTTAGATTGTGAAGTTTGGATGGGTGTTTTAAGACAAAACGATTACGCCCATCTTACTTACAACCACTTTTTCTTTACACCATCAGTTTACTTATCACATTTTAATAATAACAACAACAAAAAACATCAACTCATTTCCATTTCCAACATATTTTATGTTTATTATTTGTGTTTTTTTTTTTATCTTCTACTGTTTAATAGAGATTGAAATGAAAATATATCGGAGGGTGGTACGTTACGTTTATCATACGTTGAAAATCCTATGAACAGCAAAAAAAAAATTAAAATCATTATTATTCTGAACGTATAATGGTGAACCGGCAGGGTAGAAAGATACTACAGTGGTTAAAACCGATTTCTATCAACCATACACACACCAATCTCTACATCTACTTCGTTATTTTCTTCTAAACTCACAACAATTTATACCAAATTTTAACCCAATATATATGCTGCTATATACATATATACAATGTTACACCACAACTAGATATTTAGAAATCATGGATAAAATGAAAATATGGAAAAGGGTAATGATGTGAATATAGTATAGATCCAGACCGATGAACGATGAAAACAGTGATATAGATAAAGAACGAAGGGTTGACTGATGTGACGACCGGGATCAAATTTTATATTTCTATATATATATATATCGAAATATCGTATATCGCCTCTATACCACCCTTGTATATACATACATATATACATTACAACAATATAAAACTCTAAAAACTGGACAAACATTCTTTTATTATGGGTTTATTAATGCCATTGGAAAACCAATTTTATATTGGCTGTTATAATTATTATTATTATTGTTATTTTATTGACCATTTTATATATTTGTAGATTTTGTGGCTTTTAACTATCTAAAATATTAATACAATATAAATATAGAAGAAAGAAGAAAGAAGAAAAATCCGTAAATTCTTAATACAATATTTTAATTATATATATATATTACAAGAGGTGATTATTATTAACTAATTAATTAGATATTATAAAGTAATTTTCCGTTTTAAGTTAATAATTATTAAATAATAAAACATGTTTTCAAGATTTTCATACATTTATAATTTTAAAACCAATTGTTAACTGGTATGTAATATGCACAAATACATATTTAACATTTACAATTACTAATTATTAAATATAAACATATTTGTTATATACATTTATTTATGTTTAGAACATAGAATGAATTTCAACAATTAAATAATGTCCAATATAAATGTTGATAAAATATATATTAACAACCAAAGGACTAACTAAACTAATGTTACTAAACAACAAGAATAGCAACAGTAACAGCAATGATGATAATAATAATAATAATAATAATAATAATAATAATAATAATAACAACAACAACGGGCTAGAGACTAAATGAAACAAAATGCCAACGAAAAACAAAACACAAACGACCACAAAATTACGGTTTCAGCTTATTTGACTAAATACGATCTGTTATATTCAGTTCAACATTATCACCCCCTGACCTTTGTTGTATTCTCTATTCATTTCGGCTTATACAAACATGTGTATAGGTTTATATAACCACTTATAGCCTAGCTAAATATTCATTCAAAATTTTCAACCACTTTCTACTTGGCCTCTCACTCCAGCAACAGCAAAACTTTGCCTAATTCACAATTATCCTTCTGGTGGTTTATTTATACAGACTTTACCCATTCTATGTTGTCGTTCTCACTTTATTCATTTCCTTTTATACTTTAAGCATTAACCCAAACTCATTTTGCCATTTACTATCATCACAATCAAATTTTACCACTTTAATACCCAAACTGCTGTTAAAGAATTTTTATTTTATTTTTTTTTTTTTTTTTTTTTTTGTTTATTTAGTTTATTATTTTATTTTGTTTGTACGGATGGTTAATGTACGTACGTACGTACGCGGCTAAAATACATACATTTTATGCGAAACTTAATTAAGAAAGGTAGCTTATACAGTTGATGTATAAAATAAACCCAAAACACGGATACCATGAATAATCTAAACTCATTCTATTAAAAAAAAAAAAAAAAAACTCCGCACCCCCATTACCATTTTATTTTATGACAAATTCTAAATAGAAAATAAAATAAAATTTAAACATTGACGGCGATGAAGATACTGTGTATAAACACCCTTAGTCACTGTTATGATGACGTTATATAATGGATAATCGTGGTGGTTGTATATATATATACATATATATTGTACAAACAAGACGATTCCTTTGGTTATATATAGTATTCTCCGGTTTTTACACCCTAAACACGAAAAAATAAAAATTATATACATCTGAATTGAATCAAATTCAAACGATGTAAAAGGGAATGAAGAAAGATTTTACTCAATTAATTGTTTTAAAGTGAATAAACACAGTTTTAGTGTATTTTCAAATATCACCCTCCAACATATAATATTTTATACCAATTTTCGATTTCGATTTCAATTAACAATAAAAAAAAAAGAAAAAAAAAGAAAAGGAAAATGGAAAAGATTTATTGGGAATTATTTACTTTTTTTATTTCTTTTTTACTCAAGATAATTTAATTTAAAGACGATGATGAAGAAATAAATGTAACAAAGAATAAATCTGTCAATTTAAATTAAATATATATAAAAGCGGAGAAGAAATAAAACAAGATACAGAAGACAAGAAGGGGGAAAAAAAAAACTTTACTAATTGATTTAATTTTATAAATAAAAAAAAAATACAACAAGGATTATCAGGGAACGCCACTGTAGTTATACCAAATACCTAATTGTAATCCATCGACTTTTACCCATGACATTTTTTTTTTTCTTTGTTGGTTCTCACTCATTATACACATTGTTTACGGTTCATGCCATAACTCATAATGTAATCGATATAAACAAAAACATTATCTATTTTCCTAAACTAAAGTTATTCTGTTATATAGTGTTCTCCTCTTGGCATATCATTGACAGCAATGCAAAAAAAAAAAAAATAAATAAACCAAGTAGAAAAAAAAAAGCAGAAAAAGGTGGTGTGTTGTAATATACACAAAATATAGAAACAAAAAAATATATTTTCCTAAATAGCTTTTAGCTACTAAACTGCATGCTTTATATATACATATAATTTATAACTATAATACTTTTATATTATATAACACCGCTACTTGTCATATAGAACAGAAACTATATACTATACCAACTACACACATCAAAAATAACCCCCAAAAACAACACCAACAGTTTTATAGTAAAACACTAACATGTTGACTAGTGATAAAATTGAAAATAAATTTTTATTTCTATGTTTCGGTATATATAGAAATTTTTGCTTTTATTGACATAAAAAATTTTATTCTTTTTATATCTGGCAAAAGTTATACTTTTATTTGGGAAATAATTTAATCAGTAGATGATGATGAACATCACTACACATAAAACATAATTAAATAAAATAAAAATAAAAAAAGCTTACCATCACGTAATGCCTTTGCATTTCTGTTTTTTCGCTTGCTAATTTTTCACATTCCAGTTTTAGCCTTAAGGTAAAAAAAAAAAAAAAAAAAGTAAAAACAAAAAGAAAAATTTAATAATTAAGGATAATTTAATTTAGATAAAAGAAATAAAAAAAAAAACATTTAATGCAACGTAAAGAAAAAAGCACAAAAAACTTACGTGTGATATTGTCCTTGGAGAAAATTAAATTCTTCTTTTATCCGTTCTAACGTATCCGTTATTGTAAATTTTATTGGACCCTGTTGTGGTGGCCCCTGTAATTAAAAATAAAATTTTTTATTAAAATCAAATTCAAATTTTTCAATTCATTTAAATTTATTCGTTGCAGAAAAAGAAAAAAAACATTATCAATAAAGATAAAAATAAAAGATAAATTTAATGTTATTATCTAGATATAATCCATGAGAAAACTTTACAAACAGCTGATGATTAAATTAAAAGAAAAAAAAGAAGATAAATAAGCGCACAAAGCACAAGGTTTAAAATTATTATCAATAACCAAAACAAAACCTTTAAAAAGTATTATATTTCAATTTCTTTTCATATTTTCATATTTTTTTATTTCTTCACAAATATACCTGCCTGTTATTTAAATAACAACAAAAAATTAACAGGGGTTCAAAAGTTTTTTTCTGTATAAAATAGTAAAAAAAAAAAAAAAAAAAAACAAATACTGTATCAATTTGACAAAATTCATGGTAATCGATTTATAAATAATTCGCTCAAGTATAATATATAAAAGGGTTGATGAAAGCATTTGTCGAAAGCTAATTAATTTTAAATTGTCATAAATACCTTGGAAATTTAATACAGAAAATGGGGGTGTGTTGGGAAAAGACAAATTTTTTTTTGTAAATCAAATTTGCGTTAAAATTCATTAACACCTATTCAAAAAAAAAAAATAATGACAAAAAAGGTGAAAATAACGTCTTATTTCTCTTAGAAACTCAACAAAGTATGACTTGAAACGACTAAATTTACAAAAAAAAAAAAAAAAAAGGAAAAGCTAAAAGTAAAACCAAAACTTTTCTTAAAGCCAAACTAATGATTACATATTATTAAAGATAAACAGTGAACGAACGAACATTAAAAATTCCCTAGACAACTTACTTTTAATTGTTTTAATAGCAATATAACAAATTCACACAATCATCATACACTGTTGCTGTTGTTGTTGTTGTTGTGTTTAACAGATTCTTTACTTTGTCTAAACCACCGAAAATATGTAGCAAGAAACGGAAAAGTTAATACGATTATATTTTGATAGCCTATCCAGTTAATTAATATATTATACACATCATACGCTAAACACATTCATTCAAATTCATATACACAATGAATAAACATTCAATACTCATGCTATTAATTTAACTTTGTTATAAATATCACCCTTTATAATATACCCATGTATATCTTAAGGCTTAAATCTCCTCCTCATTTACATTATCTATTCAACCTTAATTTCTAATCTTGTACTAACTTTGTTAAAAGCAACAATAACAAAAACAACAGCAACAATAATAACGACACAACATGAAAAAGAAGAAAAAGGATGAAGGATGAAAAACAACCCTATCCGACCACCCTAAAAAGATTGTAAAGTTTTCACCGTTGTCGCTTAAAATGTTGCTACTGTTGTTTTTTTATTTATTTATTTATTTTTTTTTTTTGCTGCTAAGCGACTCCGACAAAACTTGTCACACCACCAAACACCCTACAAATATAACAACAATTTTATTTTGCCCAACAACCCAAACCCCTATATTATATGTATTCTATATGTATATACATAATAACCAACACAACATCTAACTAACCGCTTACCGTCAACCGAACCGCTTCAACCACCATCGTTGAAAGGTGTTGTATATTTTATATAACAAAGTTTACATTGCTTAAGGCGACGAATTGAACAAGGTTAGAATGAGACAATGTAAGGCCACGTTAAACATGGGTAATAGCAAAACATGTCGTGGTTGATATGCACAACTTTATTTTTATTTTATTTATTTATTTATTTTATTATATTTTATTATATTTTTTACTCCTTTATTATGGAATGAAGTGTTTTTACAATTTGGGTGATCTATCAGGATGATCAGGGTGGTTCAACTCACCGGTTAACTACTGTAGAAATGTTTAATGCTTTTTTTTTTTTTTTTTTGGTGAGACTTCGTTATGCATATATGTACATAGATAAAATTATTATAGAAAATCGTGTCGAATAGTTAAGTGAATGGATTGATTCTATTCGTTATATATCTATATAGAAGTTATTTAAAACAATATCAAGCTTTATCTATCTATAATACACTTTAGACTACTTGTTACCATGTAAAATATCCCATATAAAACAACCAGGATAATAATCAGAACAATACAAACAAAAAGATGTAGTAGTATCATCTAGATTTTCGGTAAATAAAATAAATACAAGTAATTGTGTAACATGATTATTGACAGATTTTCATCTATTATTATATGCAAATAACCTTATAATTAGAGATGGGTCGATATTTGAATAACTAATATTATAACCATGTTATTGAAATATAGCTAGTATCATAATTAACTGTTATCGGAAAATGGGTGTTATTGATATATCAATAAAAATATTTTTTTTGATTATTTGCTATCGAATTAAAAAAAAATCATTTTGAATTATTTTTACAAACGTCAAACGTACGCATTAAAAAATTGGTTTAGCATGTTTAGGCGAAAAAACAACAACAATTGACTTAATTCCTCACATTTAAACATAATAAAAATAAACCACTATATATGTATCATATTTGGATGTATTGTTTTAAAAAATAAAATATTTGGAATATATTCTGTCCATTTCGTTCATTCTTTCCTTAGCTCCTATAAAAAACATAGGATGTACTGCTCAAACAGCTACTTGATGCTGTTATAACAGCCAATATCATTTTTTTTTTGATATATCATTAGATATTTTTAATATATTCTGTCCATTTCGCTCATTCTTTCCTAAGCTCATATAAAAAACATAGGATGTACTGCTCAAACAGCTACTTGATGCTGTTATAACAGCCAATATCATTTTTTTTTGATATATCATTAGATATTTTTAATATATTCTGTCCATTTCGCTCATTCTTTCCTAAGCTCATATAAAAAACATAGGATGTACTGCTCAAACAGCTCCTTGATGCTGTTATAACAGCCAATATGAGATATATCAGTTTGTCAAATATATCAGCCAATTCGGATGATATTCAACCAAACTGTTTTCGGCTTCTTCTTGTTATTCCGATCTTTCGTAGAATATTTATTTGTTGTATATGTGCATTTTTTGTTCAATGCGAGCGTATTGTTTATATTAAAAAATACAAACGCATTGATAGAAAATAGACTTTCTCATGAGTTTAATATGTTTTCCATATATTTTTAAATTTTACTTTTATTATTACTAATTTAATGCCCGATTTTTTTATTTATTTAATCAAAATTGAAAACAGAAATTTTCATTTATCATTTTTCAAAAGTGCAAAATTTTATTTAATAATACATCGTTAATAAATTGATCAATCAATAATTGTAATTAATATTATTGTTTTAAAACTATAATCTGCCTAAATGAACATGATTTTTTTGTCGGGTCACTAGTTTTTTATTTAATTGCTTAAATTTCTGTGTTTGAAACTACAAAATTAGACTTTTAAGACGATCTGTAAAAGGTAGAGGGTGGAATTTTGTATCAAATTAAAGATATTAAAAAACTGTAGTAAAGCATAAGCTATTTTTTAAGATATGTATATTGTGTGTTTTTTTAATCACAATTAAATTAAATTAATTTTTTTTCTTTAGTTTTAGTTTAATATTGATTTTGGAAAAGTCTTACAATGAAAATGTTTTTTCTGATTGCCGGAAATGCAATAGAAACTTTTTATTGGGGCATACAAATATAAAGTACTGTTTTTTTATACTTTTTATTAGATACCAAATTCCACCTTCATTTTTCCACAGGTTTAGCCTTCAAATTTATATAAGGATAAAAAAAAATTAAAAAATATTTAAATAACAGGAGACCCTGTTATTTTTAACTGTTATTAAAAAATAACTATAACAGTTATAACAGTTAATGAAAAATAGCTGTTTTGCCCATCTCTACTTATAATATGTATTAACTAATTTACAGTATATTATTTCTGGAAGGTAACCAACATACAATAATTAGTTTATTGTAAAACTTCTTTCTTTCTTTTTTTAAATAACAAAAATTGGGTTAAATGAGAGAATTATATTGTTTTCTATTGTATTCAGTTTAAAACAGGATATTTAATTAAACGATGCTGCAATGTTACTAATTAATGTCATAGTATCTACACATTGTTATAAAAAAGTTTTTTAAATAAGCTTTTCTATGATACTAAACACAACTGAAAAATCCAACGATACGATACAAAACTTTCAAGTGCAAAGTCTAATGACGATACAGAAACTTTTAAATTTTAAATTCAATTGTTATAGACAAACAAAAATATGAAAAAATTTACACAAAACACAAAAGCTCATATTTTCTACAAAAAATCGCATCATTCTGCATGTAGTGACAGAGATTGAAATATCAAAAAAGAAAAAAAAAGGAAAAATTCAATCAAAAAGTTATCTCTATATTTTCGATTTGTTTCAACAAAACCAATCATATAATACTCAATTCAGCAAAAATGTATTTCCATCGACAAAACATATTGAGAAGAAATCATCATACTCCATGCTTATTTATTTATTTTTCCATTTGTTGTGTTGCGTCCTAGTAATGCTTCATATTTTTTATTTATTTATTTGAGCCCACTTCTTATAAACTTTATTAAAAAAAAAAAAAAAAAATTATTTTTCCAAACGAAACATTTGGTTTTTTTTCCAAACTTTGGACGGGGCTTATGCTTTTGTCTCATTTTCTACTTCCAAATCTATGTATTATTATTGTTTTTTATCAAACGGTTATAAATATTATAACATGGATATGAATGTAAATCACCCAAAACCGTACCACAACAGCACAAACCATATACAATATACAGAAATAATAATAAAAAAAAAAAATAGAAGCAGCACCAGCTTCATTGGATTGTGAGTTATTTTACTTCTTTTTTTTTTGTATTCACCAAAAACGATATGAATAACTAAACTCACACTCGGTTTATTTATTTTTTTTTATTTATTTCATTTTATAGTTTTAACTCGGTTTTGACTTTTCATATCAATTTAGTTTTTTTTTTTTGCTTTATTTATAATATTTATGTATTGTTATTAAATAAAAGCAAAACAAAATATGCAAAATAGTTTGCGATTTTTTTTCCCCATTTTTATTTATAAATTTTATTATCCTGTGCACCGTGTGATGAAGAACAACAACAACAACAGCTAACCGTCAACATTTTTTTTTTGTTTTCTTTTCTTTTCTTTTTTTTACAACCATCAATAAAATATTGTAATAATGTGTGGAGGAAATGTGTCCCGAAATATATATTCCAAAAAAAAAAAAAATAAATAAATAAACAACAACCATTGTCACTTCATTTTTTATCAAACTTTCTTATCACATACTTGTGATGATGACAAAACATACGATACAAAAGTAGTAAAGAGAGAAAGAGTGAAAGAAAAATCTATAAAATATGCAAACATTGATGCGACACACATTTTGCACATCATTCAATTTACCACCCCATTTATATATACATAGAGATATATATTTTTTTTTCCTTGTTTTTGTTTTTAAGGGTAGAAAAGATAACATTCCACCAAACTCCACCAAATAATAATAATAATAATAATAAGATTCCTTTTATCACCACTCAATTTGACGTATTTTTTCCTTATAACATTTTCAACATAATTTAGAAGTCAAATACATAATAGAAACTGATCTACTCACTTAAAGATGTTTATAAAACAAACAAAAAAATAGAAGCAAAGGCGATGAAAAAAAAAATTCCTAATTTTCTAGCTTATTGGTAAAATTGCCTTACTTTGTGTAGCGAGATCATCAACGGCGGAAATCGCTAATAAATTTACAAATCAATACAATAACAACAACAAAAAAAAAAAAAAACATTTTTAAAATTTTTATGTAAAATATGTATAAAAAAAATACAAAATACAAAATGCAAACAAACAAACAAACAAAATCATACATATGTTAAAACAAAAAAAAAAAAAAAAACAAAAAAAAAACTGTTTACAAATATATGTGCTGTGATTTTGTTGGTATAAATAAATCGTGCACTTATCCGTTGGTTTTACATTCAACATTCTTATTTTTCTGTACAGCATTTTTTTTATTTTTGCTCCTTTTTTATGTTAGCTATCTGACATGTGATATACTGTGTGCATTTTATACTGTTGCGGTAATGTTATATTTACAAAATACCAACAACAACAACAACATAACATTATATAACATAAAAATGTGAATAAAAAAAAAAATAAAAAACAAATTCCATGAGGTCGAATTATATACAAATAAATGCGCGCGCATAAGAGCATGTTGCGGGTGTACAAACGTTACATACGTATAAAAGACAAAAAAAAAAAAAAAATGTTATTTTGTATATACGATGTATACGGTGGTGGGTGGGATTTTTTATCGATTCACACTGTTCATTTTAGCCACATTCACACTCTTTTTTTTTTTTTTTTTTATTTATAAATTTTTTTTCCATTTTTTTTTTAACGTTATATTTTTGAACTCGAACAATTTTCTACCTTCCTTTAACCATCCATCTATCCATCACTTTGACGTTATACCATAGAGAAACAAACATATATATATATATATACACCTTACTAACAAACCTACATGTATAACCGACATCCTATATATTATGAACACTTCCATGAGCATAGAAAAAATATACACAGAAAAAAAAAACAACAAAAAATAAAATATCCATGGACTATAATACGAAGAACAATTGAGGGTGAGATGAAACATTGGTTACAAAAAAAAAATAAAAAAAATATATTCAGTAAAAATCAAGAATGAGTTGTTCGTTCAGGTGCATGGAAAATAAGGTGGAAAAATTTATATTTATATTATATATCCACATGTTCACACATTTGTATTATATGGGTGTAGCAGAGTTAAACATGTATGCTATCTGGGTGATTTCAAAACATATTTATGCTGTAGCAAAAAACAAAAAAAAAACATTTTTTTTTTATCAATTTGGTGAAACATTTATATTCTCCTCTTTAATAGAATAAAGTTAAAATATTTAGAAAGGGGAAAATAGGAAAGCAATCAAACAATTGCATCATTTACTATCAAATAAGATAAGGAACAGAAAGAAAAAATTAAAATTTTAATTTCTTAAAGCTTTAACGAATAATGAAAGAAAAAACAAAACTCAGACGAAATCAATAAGAATTTAATCAATTATTCGTGTAAATTGATAAAGAATTTTTTTTTTTTTGTATAACAGTTAAGTTATATAATTGACCCGTAACATATGCATAGTACTCTGTGTCTATATATCAAATGTTCAATCTGTTCATACATTTATCCTCCCATTCCTACATATAAACAATCGACAATCAATTCCCTGTTTTTCTTTCCAATTTTTCTTTTTCATTTTCTTTCGTTTTTTTTTTTTTTTCCTTTTATTCTTTATGTAACTTGAGCACAATAGTAAAAAAAAAACAAAATTTTCTACCACCCACGCATTCACCCTGCAAAAAAAAAGAAACGAAATCAAACATACGAGCTTTCAGTGAAAAATAAAAAAGAATAGAAAAATGTAACATACAAAACAAAAAAAAAAAAAATAAAAAAATAAAATAAAAGGAAGTAAAAATGATGAAGAAAATAAAAAAAGAAAAAAGAAGTTATTTTATGGATGATGTATAAAGAGAAGATAACAACTAGAACGACAGATTTGCTCCATGTGATTTGTGTAACAACGAAAACACAATATATATCTTGGGTCCATAATATAGCTCATTGCAAAACACAAAAGCACCCACACTTCCGAATGGTATGGGATAATGAAGCTAATATGGAATGATGGTTTCGCTCCCACTATTAAATGTGTTGGAGTGATTACGACCACAGAATAGCTACAACCTAAAATACCGCACCTAACCACTATTCCACTTATACATAAAGCTTTCGATGTTGTTTAATTCAACACCGCAACGCCATTTTGTTCGTTGTATACGATGGTACAGCTCCTTCGCATTATCAAGTTCTATAAATCCTCCCAACTCACAACCTGATATTCTTTTCTGACACATTGTTGAAGTTTGGTGATATTAAGACTTGTGTTTAGTCAAGTAAATGCAACAACTTGAGGTCGGAGTAAGATGGCTAGAAGTTTTTTTTTTTGTTTTTATTATCATTTCTTGTAGAGAATAAGCAACCAAAGAATACAGATGGCGTTTAACTTCAGTTCAGTGGTTTTCTTTGTGTTGAACGTCGTCTCTTATAATGTACAACATTGTTGTTCTCAGTTAGTTCTCATCCCAGTAACAGACACAATTTATCCGACCGACCGAACAACTTAACAAAATGAAAAAGGAAACACAAGACAAGAACCAAAGTTAAGCATTATAAAAAATAAATAAATTTCACGTCATTCCAACTCCTTATAAAGAGGCCAAGCGTTGGTTAAAATACTGTGAATTGTCTGAATATGATAAGGGTGTAGGTGTGGGTGTGGGTGTGGGTGTTGTATGTAAGTAGCGTAAAGAACTTTCGTATACAATTTTAGAACAAACATATACCAAATGAATGGATATTTATATACGGAAGATGTTTTAGGTTTGTTGTATGTGGTAACAACGGATGGTGATGACTTTACGGTTTTAACGAAAAAGGTTGTTCTGTGGATTTGAGTAGAAGTAGAAACCACAAAATAGAATCAGATTCTGGTTGTAACCATTAACAAATAAACAAACGAACAGACAAAACAAGCAAAACAAACGAGCAAAAAATATTGAAAATTAAAAATAAATTAAAGAAACAAATAAAGATATATTTAAACATCATATTTAAATAGATATTTAATATTCATATTGGTAGTATCCAGATAATAATAATAATAATAATAATAATAATAATTGTAGATGACGGATAATGTGGCTAATTTAATTGGTAACAATTAACTAATAACAAAGTCAATGTGTGTATCAAAAGTATTTCAAATATTTTCTAATTTTTATTATTTTTTTTTTTTTTGATTTTTTTTTTCTTATAAATATAAATAAAACAAATTGTGTTCAATAACTATTATGTTATTAATGAAACATAATTAAACAACAAGCAGCTAATAACAATGTTATAATAAATATATGTATGTTTATTACAGAGAGAACATTGAAAAACAACCAAAGAACAACCATGAAAAGTTTATTTTATTCAAGTTTAATATCCTTAATTTACAAAGCACTTAAACTAAAAGTGTTTGAGTTTTCTAAATACAACCCCATCCATATCTATATATATATATATGTATGTACATATAAAACAATATACATATGAGTAAATTGACCCAAATGATACTCACATATTTGTTCATTTATATTCTTAAATATTTAATATTATGATTAGGTCTTATGGTTCCCCTTTAATTTAAACAATTTATATAATTATATTTGCTTGACTTAACCGACAACATACAATTGAAAGTGAAAATAAATGCATATAATTATTTATTATCTTTATTGTTGTCACGCTTTTTAATATAATTATATTATATAGATGGTACATGTTATGCAATAATCATAAATATATAAATAAATAAATAAATAAAAAAAAAAACCACCACAAATGATTGATAAGAAAATAAATGCCATTTACAATATAACCGTGAAAATCTGCTGTTGTTGCTGCTTCTTCTTTTTCTTATTTTTTTTTTCTAATTCTAATTCTAATTTATGCATGGATAAATATTATTATATTTTATATTATTTAAATACCACATGCCCTTGTAGTTGCTGTTATATTGTTAAATAATCATCACCGTCACCATCACCCTTATTCATAAAAGTATATTTGTTAATCTTAAATTTTAACACAAATAAATATATAATAATAATAATAATAATAATGTAGAAGAAGAATGTGAAATAGCAAATAAACTTTAATCATCAAACAACCCAAAAATTATGATTACATCATTATATATAAATTTAATACAGAAGGGAAATCCTATATTAATATCTATAACTATAGCTATAGCTATATATCCATAGAACCATTCATTCAACCATCCAACCATCCATCCAACTTATACAATTTATATTATTTTCCTACCCTACACTTAATAAATAAACTAATGCGAAAATTATAGATTGCGATGACACATAATTAAATTAATTTTCACATCTACTTTTCTGATTTATAAATTCCAAGGGCACTTAATACAATATATTGGTTCGTTGATTCATTATTTATATTATATATATGTATATGCTCTGTTCTGCTCTACTCACCTCCTGCTATGCTATGCTACACTTTGAAACATAACCAATTTAAATTCATAACATTTGTTCCTCACTCTACATATATATGTGTATCCCATCAAACAACGATGAAATAAATATAAATTATAAATAAAACGTTAAAGTTGTGTCAAACAATAGGAAAATATAGAACTATACACCCCAAAACTATAAACTAATTCAAAAAAAAAAAAAAAAACAGAAAAAACAGAAAGAAAGGAAGGAAAAATATCATTTTTGTTTGATTTCTAGGGTGTAAACTGTTTAGTTAGGGCTGAAACCTGAATAGACAATTTTATGTAAGTACAAATGTCACGTAGAAAAAATATTTTCAATACAACATTTAACATTAAATCACAACACAGACAAACATTATGCAAATTGTTATAAAAAATTTTTTTTTTTAAATAAAACTTCACTTAGTTCACAAACTAACAGCAGCCAGAGCCAGCATTCTAGTTTCTTTAAGAAATTATTCTTTTTTTTTTTATTATATATCATAGCAGAATTATAATTTTATTTAACAATTACCTGCTACACAAATTATGTATAAGAAAAAAGATTTTTTTTTTTAATGATGATTAAAAATTTATTCAGCAAACTACCCTTTAAAAAATAAAGTTACAACTTTTCGTGTTATTTAATTCATTATTATATTTCTCACGCTACTATTACCCATCATCATCATCCTTTCCACACTTTTTCTGCTTTTTTGCTGTTATTGCTGCATCACTTAAAACCGATATTGCTCAGTTCATTTCATTCAAGATTCAACACTCAAATAAACAAGTATCGAAGCAAAAAAAAAAACAATTTATTTTCAACAAACGAGGGTGGCCCCGCCAGGCTACAAATAATCTAATTGTATTGATGTAGTCAACAAGCGTATATAGATATATTTTTATTTTTTTTTTGTTATAAATATATAGAGGAGAAACACTCATCTGGAGATACTAGATATAAATCTCATACCAAAATCCCATGTTTAGGGATTTTCAGGAACAACGACAATACAATTACAACAGAGATTTACTCAATTATATGTAAGTAAGTTTATAGATTTTTTTTAAATATTATTTACAAAAAAAAAATTAAAAAAAATTTTTATTACATCATAGGGACACAAAAAAGAAGAAGATTATATGCGAATAATGAATTTTTAGAATAAAAGGGTTAAAATTTATGTAAATTTAAAGAACAAAACGAAAAAATTACTTAGCTGCCTCATTTTTTCCATCTTTTAACCTTCTTAATATTACCTTTCCATCCCTTTTTCTGCTATTTTCCCTTTTAATGCAAAAAAAAAAACAAGGGTAAATAAAGTGAATTTAAAAAACATTGATCTTCAAGTGTAAAGTAGCAAAAATTATTGTTTGCAATTATTACCGTGTAGTATTTCAGAGAATCACAATAATTTTGTACATTTTCTATCAAAGGAGAATGTGGTGGTGGTAGTTAAAGAAGGAAACATAAATTATTCAGGATTTAAATTTACCCACATATTTTATGTTTTTATTTTGCTTTATAAAATTAATATCAAAGTAAGAGGCTTCTCTAAATAGAGAAATAAAATCGTAAAAAAAAAAAAAAAACAAAAAAAACCAAAAATTATAAAAGGAGCGTGGATTTTTTTTTTTTTTTACTTTTTTCGTGTTTCGTATTATTATTTTTTTGTCTTATTTTTTATTAAAGGCACAGAGAGCAAAGCAAACGTTTGCGTGTTCTTAAAGGGCAACCAAAATAAAGAAACAAAGCAAATAAACGTGTACGATATAATAAAAACGATAGAACGGATATAAAAAAAAAAAACAGGCGAAGATGGTGATGGTGGTTGGTTGGTTTAAATAAAAGTAAAAAAAAAAAAAATAAAAAATGTATCAATTCGGAAGCACAACATGAACATTACTTGTAAGAAAATTAGGGTTGTCATAATGTTACATAGTTTCCAAAATAACAGAGAACAAAATAAATAAACCATGACAAACAAAAATATAACCAAGAAAAAAAAAACAAAAAAACTTTCTAAAGAAATAAGAAAACATAGAAAATGTTAATAAAATTTTAGTTAGATACGAATCGTACATATATGTATGTATGTACATAATTAACACGACATATTTAAAATAACAATTATTGTTTTGCGGGTGGTAAATTTGTGAATGTTATAAAAATAAACTTTAAAACAAAAAAAAAAAAATCGTTTTCCATTTCACTTTTCAATAAACATTTTAATTAACCAAGATACAACAAAATTTTCTTTTTATTTTTAATTTATGTTAACACATGTAATAATAACTATTAAAAAAAAAAAAAAAAAGAAAAAGAAAAAAGAATTTTAAAGACACAAACACACGTCAAATACAGACACAAATAAATTGATTTCACTCTATGGATGATGATGATGCTAATAAAAATCGAGGCAATATGAAATACAAAATTCGATTATAAAAGTGCATTGTGTAAAAGCAGCTTTAAGGAATAAACAACCAAAGAAGAAGAAGAAGAAGAAGAAGAAGAAGAAGAAGAAGAAGAAGCAGCAGCAGAAACAACAACAAAAAAAAAACGAATGAGATAATACAAAAGAAACAAGAAAAACATAAATAATTATGCAGTCAATAAAAAAAAAAAAAAAAATCTTAATACAAATGATGATAAAAAAAAAAAAAAATGAAGAAGAAGACGAAGAAAATTAAACAGACAGACGGTAAAAATGAAAATAACAAAATTAAAAAAATTATTCATAATATTCTTCCGTTTAGATGATTTGATCACGCATCATCATCATCATCATCATCTCGGTACCAGTTTCAAAATCATATTAGTGCCGTTGCCTTTCAACAATATAAAAAATTTAATAAGAAAATCATCATCATGAAGCAAATACAAGATAAAAAACAAAAAAAAAAAATAAAAGAAGAAAATACCAAGAAAACCAACATTAATAATAAAATAATAAATGGTTTATCATCGTCATCAACATAATCTTCCTATACCACCATTTATTTGACTAAATAATAACAACACAAATCACCCAACAACAATCAAGTTAAAGAAAATAAATAAATGCAAAAAAAAAAAAAAAAAAAAAAAAAGGAAGAAAGACAGCAAAAATTATTATTGTCTCTCAATGTTTTACCAATTGGAATTATAATTTTAATTTAATTTTTTTTGTTTTTTTTTTAGGTGATTCTTCCTTTACAGTAGACGCGTTAAAATATAAACAATTATCAGGAGTCAACGTTTAATATTTAAGTCAAACGTTGAGAAGCTTATTTCTCTTGCAACCTGTTCATATCAAAATCTGTGATTTTCAACATCAATCTCTTATATTAAAGACCTCAAAAATGACAGAAATTTATTTAAAAATCGTATCAGACTGACGCATATTTCATAAACAATAAATTCTAATCTTCTGTAAATCAAAATAAATATTTTTACATTAAACACCACTCGAGCACCTCTTTCCAAACTAATTCAGAATCAAAGGTGTTGCATTTAGTTAGTAATATAGAAAACAATTTTCTATTTTAATGGTGCCACAAAATACCATAAGTGTTACTTTAGAAAATGGTAAAATTATAATTGAAGAATCTTTGTAATTTCTTGCATAAGGAATGCACATTATCACGCAACTACTGTAAAACTTTTTCCAATTTTATAATCTAAAAGCAAGCCTCTTACATATATCTCTCTATATATAAAAAAAAAAAATTTATTCCATCTTGTCTTAACTGAAGAAAACGACGATAAACATAAAAAAAAAAAAATAACCGTCAAGAATAGAGTTTTTTTTAAATTTATTTCTCTTCATAAACTACTTCTGTAGAAAAATACTACGATAAATAAATAATAAAGAAACCAAAACAAAAAAAAAAAATCATCTTATTAACCAAATGATATAAAAAACAAAAAAAAAAAAAAAACATGATTTGTTATTAGTGCATATAAAATGCATTCTTAAGTACGCTACACTACAAACAAATCCATAGAAAATATAAAAACTAAAGGTAAATTATATTTGTTACAAGTGGTACAAGAAAATACTTTTAATTTTTAACTCTACAAGTCAATCATTCTATTAAAAGAAAAAAAACCGCTAATACTTGCCTACTTCAAAAACTTTAATCGGCTTTTAGAGCTTTATTATTATACTAAATAATAATAATAAAAAAAAAATAAAAATAAATCAAAGAAAACAATAATAATAAATAAATAAATTACTTTAGGAAAGAATTTAATTGATTTCTGCTGGTTTTCAAACGAAAATAAAAAAAAATAATAATTTTTTAACGGTTTATATATTTATTTCGTTAAGTATAAAGTTATCTAGATAATTTAATTTAAACTTAATGAAAGAAAATAGCTTATTGAATTGTTTTTACTAATAAAATACAAATAGACTAGCCCCATCACTAATCATCACATAAAATAAATAATAATAAATTATAGTGAATAAGCAGCATTTACACTTGTTCTGACTTTAAATGATTGTCAGCCAGTCAATCTTAATTGCTTTATTTAATTCAATTGAGCAAATATAATTTTCTAAGACTATAATAAGTAGTTTAACCACTCACACTTCACTACTCACTTAATTATTTCATTAAATTTTAATAAATAAACGAACAATGTTATGAGATTAAACAAAAAAAAAAAAAAACAGAAATGACACCAACCACGTTTATGTATTTTAATTGTAATAAAAAAATTTACCCACACTTAACCATTGTTGACAAAAGCTACCTATCTTACAACAATATTAATAATAATAATAATAATAAAAAAAAAAAATTAATATATAAATTCCTGCGGTTTAAATACTGGTTAAACGTGTTAAACATATTATTGCTAATAAAACAAATAATATTTAATTAAAAATTTAAAAATAATCAACAATATAATTAATAAAAACATCATTTATGGTGATGACTAATAACTGTACTAAAACAAAAACAAAAACAAAAAAAAAACAAAAAAAACGCAACACGATAAAATAAATTTAAAAAGAAAAAAACTTTAAACTACTTGAAACACACAAGTGCCAAAGTTACAAAAAAAAAAGCAAGAAAAACAAATGTTAAATTTGTACTAAATAATGTGACAGATAGATAACGTAGTTAGATTTTTTTTTTTTTTTTTTTTTTTATATATAGGTTATGTTGTAAATTATTTTTCTTAACAAAAAAAACAAAACACTAAAAAACAGAAGAAAAAAATTTTTTTATTTTTAATTAATAATAAAAAAAAAGAAAATTTAATTCGAAACGTCATTTAACTAATAAATACCTATAACGTTGTTTAACCGTAAAATTTTAGTACACAGAAAAAAAAAAAAATGTTTCATTTTTGGTGAATTTTTTTTTTTATTATTATTGTTTCTTGTGTTTGACTTACTCATTTCTCATTAAATTTTTTTTATGATTTTATTTTTCTTATTCTTTAAGAGTTTAACACAACAAACAAAAAAAAAAAAAAAAAAAAAAAACGAAGAAAACAGAAAATAAAAAAAAAAAAATTTATATAAAGCTCGAACTGAGGCAAACAACTTTTTTTTTTTTTTTTTTTTTTTTTTTGTAATTATTATTACAGTAGAATAAACAACCAATCGTAAAGCGTGAAACAAGTCAATAGAGTGCGATATTTCTTTTCTTTTATTTTTCGTTAAATATATATGTATATAAAAAAAAAAAAGAAAAAAAAAAAAAAAACATTTCATGATATTTGCTTCGTTTATGTACATATAAAATAGAGAAAGAAGAAGACGAAAAAAAAACATCGCACACACATAGAAGTATTTTGTCTTTCTCTTGGAAAAATATAAATAAAAAAATTTTTCTGTATTATATTAATTTTTTCTTTTTCTTTTTTCCGTTTTTTTCTTCTTCTTCTTCTACTTCTTCGTCGTATTCGTTTATTTATTTATTTTTATTTTTTTTTGGTTTTTATTTTAAGTCTTGACGACTCCACGTGGACTCAATTTTGTGTATATTTAACGCTGTTGTCTATCATTTGTTAATTTTTGCTTGAATTTTTGTTAACAAAAACAAACACATCCATATACATATATATATACGTTTGTTTAACAAACTCTCATACTTTAACTCACATCCGATTTATAAATAACAAAAAAAAAAAAGAAAAAAATTAAATAAAAATAATAATGTATTTGTTGTAACCATAACATTGTGTGGCTGCTTTATAACGCAGCCATACAAAAAATAAAACAAAATATAAAAATTAAATTAAACAAAAAAAAAAAAAAAAAAAAAAAAAAAACAATGCGTAGTAATAGTGTTGATGGCGTGATTACTGGCATTACAATTCGTTTTACACAAACAAACAGAAAAAAAAAAAAAAAGCAGAAAAATTAATTAAATAAATTTACGAAAAAAAAAAAAAAAAAAAAAATCTTTTTTTGTAAAAGAATTTATTTTTTATTCAATTTTTTTTGTTTTTATTTTTACCTTTCTATAAAAAATTTGTTTGTCTGCTATTTGCATGATTGGAAAATTTTCAAATTAAACAAATAAAAAAAAAAAACAATTTTACAGAGCTTTTAGCTTTTATAAATGTTTAATAAAAAAAAAAAAGCAGCTTGAAATTTTAATTTTATATTCAATTCAGACAAAGACAGATAGATGGAAGGAGAGACAACGCACACACAAAGCGTTTTTTTTTTTTTTTTTATAAAACGATTCATCCAAAAAAAAAAAAATTTAAACGTGTCCGGTTAATAAAAAAAGATTATCCCATTCAAGTAGTAATTTAATCCCTGTGAATTGCTTAGTTTCTTTTTTTTTTTCTTTCTTTCTTTTTAAAGCATTTCCTTCGAATTTTTATTTAACCTTTTTATTTATTGTATTTCAAAGAATTTTTGTTTTTGTTTTTTTACGGTAAAGAAACACCAACAACAGACGCCAATCTGAATTTAATTGTTTTCTTTTTTTCTTTTTCTTTTTTAATTAATTAATTATAGCTGACACAAGACAGTTCGATCTATAGTTCGATCTTCCACCTGAGATCTAATTTAAATAAATTAAGGTTATTGATCGGATATTAAAAAAAAAAAACAAAACAACATTAATCGTTGCTGATGCTGCTGTTGCTCCATTAATTCACGAATCAAACAATTAAAAGGTTTTTTTTAATAATACTTTTGAAAAATATATATTCATTTGTTTATTATTATATTATTTATAATATTTTTAGTGTGGTTTTAAAAATGTCATTAAATATTAATCTCAAGTGGCAAACCTCTCTCATACCAATACTCTCACTTTCCCTTTCTTTTCCCGTTAAATACATTTATTATGTAAGCCAAACATGGTAAACAAAAATACAAAAAAAAAAATCTAATTAAACTGTTACGTCATAATTGTTTATCATTATAAATAATCATTAAATTATATATTAATAATATTATTATTATTATCTATTTAGGTGTGTAGAGTGTTGGTGTATAGTTGGTATATTCCGTGGTGGATGATTATTCAAATTAATTTATTTATTTTTTTCACATTGATAAGATTTTTTCATTTCTATTCTTTTCTTTATGTAGTTGTGTTGTGTTGTGCTGTGATTTCTTCTTTCTCATCTTTTATTTTATTTTCCGTGTATTATCAATAATTAAACAGAAATAATATAATCTCTATTATAATAATGAAAATACCTTGAGATTACGTTTTATGATGATGATATTTAAAATGTATTAAACATTTTTTTATTTTATTTATTTATTTATGACTTTTATATATAACAGCAAAAGAATTTCCGATTTATATCCGATGTGTTATTTCCTGTATTATTGTAATCATGATCCAGAGGTTAGTTTTTGCGAATAAATAATTATTTTCATGACAGCAGACGCGGAGTTTAACGCGTTTAAAATCGAAGCTAATACCAAGTGCATGTGATGCGCTTAGTTTTTACATTGGAAATACATTGAAAAAGTCTTTAAGCCGCTTAAATAAATAAATTGGTTGGATGTGGCTACAATTCTAAAATAAATTCTACAAGTAAAAGAAAAAAAAAAAAAAAAAAAAAAAAACACCACCGAAATACTCTGACCAAGAACAACCACCGCAAATCACATATTTTCCTACTTTAAAGCAAATCAAACTAAAAAAAAAAATACATCGCCACTGACTGCATTAATCATAAAAGTATAAAAATCCCGTTTTTTAATTAATTTTTTCTTTTACTAAAATTTCACATAAATTATCCATCAAAGTAAATAATTTTTTCCTTTTAAAAAAATTCAACTAATTAATTTGCATTTATTTTTCACCCATTTAACATTATTATATGCATGCGATGCAAGACATTAATAGGTTTTTTCTTTTCTTTTCTTTTTCTTTTTTTTTTGTTTGACGTTTAAATTTTGCTGCTGAATTAAAATTAAAAGTAATAAAAAAAAAAAAAAAAGGAAAAACGCAAACAAAGTAAAAAATTTTACTTTTTTTTTATATATATTAAAGTAAATAAATATTTTAAACAAATATTTGAGGTAACCAAAAATAAAAGTGTAATTAAAAGGAAGAACAGAGGAGAAGAACACAAAGTAAAGCAAAACCAAAGAAAACAGAAAAAAAAAAAAAAAGACCGGAGAAGGTTGGCCTTTAGAAAAATAATATAAATGGCAGTAATTGAGGACACGTAATTTATTTTTTATTTTTTTCGTTTAGTCGCCCTTTATTTATTTTTTTTTTTTGTTATTTATTTATTAATTTCTCTTCTTCTTCTTCTGTTTTTTTTTTTTTTTTTTAGTATTTACTATTCTGCCTTTTTTTTTTTTTTTTTGTTGTAAAATTTATTTACCTTCTTGGAAGCAGAGAGAAGCCAACTAGGCACCTTAACAAGTCAAACACAAAAAAAAAAAAAAAAAAAACATACAACAATAAGAGATATAAATAAAAGAAGAAAATAAAAAAAGGAATAAAGAGCCAAACAACAAACAGCAACAAATTAGTGTGATGAGGTGATTGTCAGCCAGTAAAAATGGTTTTAAGAAGAAGAAAAAAAAAAAACTTTGTTTTTTTTCTTGAGACGACGACTACGTTGAGTAGTTTTTTTTTTTCTTCATTTCTTTTATACACAATATTCAGGATCATTGTTAAGATGAAGAAGAAAAGAAGCTGCAAGCCAACACATTTATTTTTATTTTTTATATTTATATTCAAATAAATATTATTTACAAGAAAAACAAAAAATATAGAAAGAAAGAAAAAAAGAAAAAAAACCAACAAACTGATAACTGGTAGTCTCCTCTCGTGTATGCGATTCACATAAGAAAATATAAAAATAAAATTCACAATAAACATAAAATTATTAGTTAAAGAATTTTTGCTTGACATGATGAATAACAGAGAAATAAAAAAAAATTAAATTAAATTACAAACAGTGGCGCGGTATTAAATTATTTCTTTTATGTTATAAACGTCATCTTATTTCTCTTCTTCCTCTCACTCTCTCATCGCATATAATTAAATTTATAATTGTCTTTCATTTGAATACGAAATAAACTGATGATTTAAGTTTATAAAGAGGCCAAACCAACACAAACGACGACGACTTGATAATTTTTACAATAAATATCAATGGGGAAAAAAAAAAACTTTTTTTAATTTGGTATCACAAAGATAATTAATTTTGACTTCTGTTTATTACATTTAAATGAACTAGTAAAAAATTCCTTTCTATTAAACACATTTAATGACATCGGTGTATGCTTAAATACTTTCAATTTTTTTTTTTATGCAATAAACGGAAAAGAAAATAAATTATTTTATGTGCGGCAAGACAAACAAAATAATCGAATGCAAATGCAAAAAATGTTTACAAAAAAAAAAAAAAAAAAAAAAATACTTTTTTAAAGTGAGAAAACACAAGCATTTTTGTTCAATAGATTAGGGCTAGTTAGCGTATTGTGCATACAGTAAGGGTTATTTATTTATAGGGGATGTTTAAAAAAAAAGAAAAAAAGAAGCATAATTTGTTCTCTTCAGGGTACGCAGCAGACAATAACAGAGCGCAAAACACTATAATATATATATATATAACCAACAGATTTCTATGTACACATCTCATCATAATTTCTATTTTTCAACTGCATAAATTGATTCCGCTTAACAAAAACAACAAAAACAAAACATAGCATGATGTAGGAAAGGAAATTTTTTTTTGTTTAATAAAATCAACTGGAACTAGAGGGGAGAGATTTCAAACAAAACAACAGAAAAAAATCCATTATTACAATGATTTCGTTTTTATTTTTATTATCTACAAAAATGAAAAAAAAAAAAAAAATATTTGCTTTGCTGCTGCTGCTGTTGATGCTACCACCAAAAATGAGCTGCAAAAATGCGGTACACGTAGAGAATAAATATATATATATATATATTTTTTTTTTTTTTTTTCATTTCATTTCTGTTGACCATCTGTCATTTTTTCTGTTTGTTGTTTTGTTAGTTACCAACCATCAAATCAGCCACCCCTTAATAAGGCTATTATTTTACGTTACCCACTTTTATAATAAATAATCAAATAAAATACTTGTATAAGCCCTACAAAAAAAAAAAATAAAAATAAATAAATAAAAATAAATAAATAAAAATAAATAAACAGAAAAGAAAAAAAGAAATTCTGAAACACCCGCAGATCAAACCAATAACAGTTGATGACTATAAATAATAATAATAACGCGCGCAAATAAAAGAAAAAGAAATCTTGATAAATCAATATTATGTAGAAAAATACTACACACACACACACACACACAGAGTCCCAACACACAACCATACACAGATAGCTAATATTCTTCCTTAAATTCTTTACATTTTTTTTTTCTTTTTTCGATATTAATTTATGACTACATTTCATTCCGATTGATTTTTATTTATTTTGATAACCTATTTATACTTTTATTATTATTATTTATGTAATCTTTATACCACATAACAAAAAATTCTATATGTTTTATACATTTAGTGTTTGTGTGTGTGTGTGTTTGGGGTTTGTTGTATGCGCGTGTTACTACTTTTGCTCTATTAAAACACAGTGCAAAGAGACACAACACAATAAACAAACAAACAAACAAGAAGAAAAAAAAAAATAGAAACCCACCGATTCTACTAAACATAACCAATGAACCAAACGATAGTTATAAAAGAGATAAAACAAAAAAAAAAAAAAAAAACATGTTTTATAGACAAAGAACATTTCTTCTTATTCAAAAAGAAAAAAAAAAAAAAAAAATTAACTAAAAAAGAAACGAAAATTATTTTTTTTATAATATTTGCATAAAATTTATCCACGCGGTTATGTTGCTGTGCTTAGGTCATGTTTGTGCTTTATATTATTGTTAGATTGGCGCTTTTTTTTTTAGGCATGCTTTTATTATACAAACATAAAGTTATAAATATTTAATTCCTACCCATCTACTGTGTGTTTGTGTGTGTGTGTGTCTTCTTGTCTTGTCTTGTTTATTTTCGTTATAATAAAAAAAATAAAAACCCATTTAACAACATTCATATCTTGTTTAAATTTCCTTTTCGTCTTGATTTTTTTTTACGTTTTTCTCTTCTTTTTCTTTTCCTTTTTTTAAATATTATATTTAAGCATGTTTATTAGTGTTTACATGGCTTTTAGCAAATATTTGAAAATTTACACAAAATATTATTTATGTACGCGTACAAAACATATATTTTTTTTTATAAAGTATGATGATTATACGAAGGCAATATTACAACACATGGGTTTGGTTATGCATTATTATTATTTCGTTTTTATATTTAAGAAGAAGAAGACATTAATGTGTCAGTATTTTGTGTATTTTTAAATCTAATTATAACATAATTAACAAAAATAGCACAAGTAATAAAAATAGTTTAATTAAAAAACAGAAAAAAAAAAAAATTAATAATTTTAATCTCTAATTACACAAACATTATATTCGCGCCCCCCCTTCGCCAATTTATTTTTATTTTATTTTTTGGTTTTTCTGGTTTAATAAAAAAAAATTATTTTTTTTTCAACAAAATTATTGGACGGTCAATTAGTGGTGATGGACCCTGATTAACATTATATTTCTCCACATATATTAATATTAATATGACATCACAATAATTATTAACAAATATTGTTATACAATGCATACACATAAATTAGAGTTTAATTAAATGCTGGAAGCGCATAACATATTTATATATTAAAAACAATTTGTGTAATAAATTTTTCTTCTTTTTTTTTTATTTTTATATCACTCACACCTAGAAACCATACAGATGGTGTTGTGTTGTTGCATTTTACTGTTGATCTAATTAATGATATTAAAAAAAAAACAAACCCACAATTTCACATTATTCCAATTTATTTTATAATAAAAAAAAGAAAAAAGAAAAGCGAATTTCGACGAATCTTAAAAACACACAACATGACCTTCAGTTTTTTTTTTTTTTTTTTTTTCCTTTTTGTCATTATTTCATTATTTATGTTTCTACACATTTATAAACATAGAAAAGAATGTTAAACACAGCATATCATTGGACCCACAAAATTTATGTAATATTTTTTTTTACGATCTAACAAAACTTTAAGGACAGAGAACTTTTTTTGTACAATAATTAACAGCAGGGTATTTCAACGATAAAAATAATTTACTATATTGTTTGGACATAAGATGACAATTTACCAACAATTGCATTGCAACAATTGTTAAATTAAATATTTGTTAACACACTTAAGTATAACCACTTAAATGTTAAAAACTAAAAAAATTACACACACGATAATTTTTCAAAAAAAAAAAAAAAACTACTTGAAAGAGAATTCAAATGTGTCCAGTTCCAAACGTTAATGACCACAAAAAAAAAGAAAAAACGATTATAAAATGTATTTAATCAAAAAATATAGGGTAAAAAAAAAAAAGAGTTTTTATTTTTTGTTAAAAACACCCCCCGGAATTACTTGAAGAAAATCAATATTTTCCTTATCATTAAAAATAATTTTAATCAGTACAATTTCGTCAATATTTTCCTATTTTTACCGATCATATTTCTTATTTTACAAAAGCCATATAACAAATATACAAACAATCGCGTCTTGATAAATATATTCTACCTTACCTAATAACCACCTACCTAGTAGGTTCAATAATTTATTTTTATAACATCACACATTTTACGTACGTGTCACATTTAAAAAAAGAAAAAAAAAAATAAACGTAGAAAATACATTATATTCCTGACACATTTGTTTAAGATTGCTAAGGTGTAAATAATATTTATTTTTCTTCGTTTTTCTTCTTTTTTTTGTAAACATTTTTAATAATAATAAATTTTTTTTATTTTTTATTTATTTACCAAGACGACTGACTGACTATTTACACACAAAATAAAGCACACAAATGAAAAGCACCTTTTTTTTTTAAACGTTATTATAAATTAAATAAAAAATTCAAGAAAAAAAAAAATAAAAATTAAATTTTTTTTTATATTTGTCAGTTTAGTTTTGTTAGTGTCGTCGTCGTCGTTGTCGTCATCGTCTTGTGTCTTTCTTTGAATAGAATATATATAATTAACTAACTAACACGAGAGAGAGAGAATAAATAAATTTAATGCTAAACAAATAACACACAATTTATACTATTATAAATTTATGTTTTATTTACATATATTACGATTATGTGATAATTAATGTGCTAAAGATAAAGATAAAACCGAAATGTAATGAAATAAAATGAAATGTATTGATTTTGTTGATATAAAACAAATAAATTTTATTTATTAAAAAAATCACATAAAATAATTAAATAATTATTAAAGTAAATATATTGCAAAAAAATAACTACTACAAATATTGTTCAGATAATTCTAATCAGTGTATCTTATTATAATTAAATGCAGCTTTAAACTTGATAAAATTTTTTTTTTTTTTTTTTTTTTTATCAATCAACATTGAATTAATCTGGATATCTGTATTCATTTTGGCAACAATAGAAAATCTCCAAGTATTCACAAATATTGTTGAAATAAAACTAATTCCTTCAATCACTATATATATATATATATATATATATACAATATTAATAAATATTTAATTAATCTTTAGTGTCAATCAACAAGATAATTAACAAACAAAAAAAAAAAATTAAATAAATAAATTTCTTGTTTCATATTAAACAAACATGTAAATAGACAACGACATACATAGTTACGATGTAATTATATTTAATAACAATACACAACTGTATATAATTAAATTACTTAACATTTATTTAATTAGTCAAGAGTTACACCAAATCAAAATTAACACCAAATAAATGATATTTTAATGAAATAATTTCGGTATTTTTTAAACAAATTTATCAAATAATCAGAGTCCAAGAGGTGGTGTTACGCAATAGAATTTTTTTTTTTTTTAATAAAAATTGATCACGTTTCTATGTGCGTGATAACCAAGAATATTTTCTATATCCAAACATCCTTTAGTATTTTCTATATTAAATAAAATAAATAAATTTATTTTTTTTTTTTTTTAATCAACACAACAACAAGGCACAATAAATCTTCAAAGAAAAACACTTGAAACAATTATTATTATTTTCACAATAGAAACACCTTTTAAGTAAACTTTTGTATTTCGTTAAAGTGTTAAGAAGGTAACAAAAGCAGAAAAACAATCAAACAGTAGAAACAGTAATTGCAATCATACACAGAGAGTACAATATCTAGAATCTAGATAACATAAATTATCCTTAATACAGCGAACAAACATATATACACACAACACAACACAACACAAAGCACAATCATTTTATAATCAAATAAACTACTGGGGTTGTGTTTTTTTTTTGTTTTCGTTTTTTTAATACTATAACGTTTACCACCAAATTGTAGAATAAAAATTCTATATAAGAAACCACAAACAAACAAAAAAAACTGCTGGTGCTAGACACATAGCATATATATTACGAAAACCACACATAAAATCAATAATCAACACAGAGTTTTTCTATATAAAACATTAATAAAATAGAAAGGAAAAATTATAAATGTAATAAAACGAAAATGAAAGACGAAAAATAAAAAAAAAAAAAAAAAAAAACCACAAAAATCAAACTGTGACTGAATTTTACTACAAACATTATTGTTTTAACGATTTAATATTAATTATCCTAACAAAAACAAAACAAAACATACTAAAATAAAACAAACGAATAAACAAATTATAAGCAAGAAGCAAAAACATAAAAAGTAAAAATTATTATTACAATTCCACAATATTTTATTATTACATATTTATCGAGTGTGTGCTCAATAGAATTTACACGTTTCACACATAATCTTCAATTATTAATATGTTTTAAACTTTTTTTTTTTTAATTAAACAATAAACAATATTAATTATTATTAAAAACATTTACAATACAACAAAATAAGTAAATTTAGTGTTACTCATTGACCTTGTCATCGTTTAAACTAAATTGAGACGACGATGACGACAACTTTACATTTTTAATTGAAATTTAATTTAATTAAAAAAAAAAAAAAAAAAAAAAAACAAGAAACAAGCTGACGTTACACGTCATTTAATTTATTTAATTAAATTACACAAATAAACCTTTTTTTTTTCATTATTGTTTCATTTAATTAATAATTAATATTAATTAATGAAACGTTAATTATGCATAGGTATGCATGACTATGATTAGTAAAATGTCACATAGAAATTCCGTCACTATATTAATCGTAGATATTTAAACATTTAACAATTAAAATTTACATAAAATAATGTCTTAAAATGTTATCACCTAATAAGAAAAATTATATTCCTTTACCATCTGAAATATTATCAGTAAATTACATAAAACTTAAAACTTGTCAGAATTATTATTAGTAAAAATATTTTTATGTTGCATTCTATTCATTTCTATTTCTATAAAACTCTAGAGAAAACATTAATTAAAATAAAAATAAACCTTCAAGCACAACAACACAAGCATTATTATATAGATATATTATCTTTTGATTATTACCTACACCGGTTTATAGCATACGAGGCTTTAATTACTCATTAAACTAATCTACAACAGTTTATTTTTTTTATTTTTAAATCGACACACACTTCCATATAAGCAGCTAATGTAAAAAAGTTGAACAACTCAATTACTTTAGTTTAAAATGTAATAAAAAAAAAATATTAATATTAATAATAAATAAATAAACAAATGAAAGAAATTAATTTAATTATAAATAATTTAACCAATAAGTAGCGTAATAATTCATAAACATACCTCTAATACAATACAAGTAATAATTATAATAACAACAATAATAATAATAAAAAACAATTTCTACCTATTGGCACAGGTAAGCAAGCAAGTAAGTAATATTTATTTTATAAAATACTTTTTCTATTATTATTTTTATTTAACAAACAAACAAACAAACAAACAATAATGGGAAAAAATTGATAAAACAAACCAAAAAGGTATTTATATATATATATTTCTCTTCTCTTTTCTTTCTTTTTATTATTTTTTTTTCACCTATTTATATTATTATTATTTTTATTTAACAAACAATTTATAAATTGTGCACGATTTATTATTATTATTATTTCAATTTTATTTTTTATTATTAATATACATTTTCGCTATAATAATACAAACATAACACAACACAACATAACACAACATAAACAGTCAAATAAAAAAAAAAAAAAAAAACGTATCTCCTTCTCTCACTACATATAAAAAACATAACAATATGTTAAAAATAAAATGAAAAATAACAAAATCAATGTAATTATAAATAAAAAAAAATAAAAGAATTTTTTTTTTTTTGTTCAACAAAAATTACAAATCATTGATTAAAATAATGAAAAGGAAAAGAAGAAGCAACGGCAACAGCATTATCATTATTAATTCATTGACGGGGTAATATAATAAAAATAACAACAACAACAACAAAAATTAATTTATGTTATGTCAGATTTATAATTTTTTTTTTTTTTTTTTAATTTCTTGTCCATCAAACTGCTTTACATCGGACGTGAAAATACTTTTTTTTTCCACCTGTTTACGGCTACATTTTTTTGTCTATAAACAAAAAATGTTTACAGTAAATAAATAAAAAAAAAAAAAATCCGCGAAACAGGTAAAATAAAGATTTAAAACTATTTCAACCGCATTAAAGTGAATCAATATGTTGAAACTTAATTAATTAATAAAGTAGATCTAGACATAAATACTCAAAATAAAAAAGGTCTCAGACCTAACCACAGACATAAAACGGACAGAATTTCGTTATTAAACAAAAAAAAAAATAAATAAATAAAAGTTGTTGGTCCCGTGCGAAAAATGACCTTAGCTGTTGTTAATCGCACGTAAAAACAATAATAAAAAAAAAAAAAAAAGAAAGAAAAACTTTTTAAAAACAATTTAAACTAAGTTCAATGCACATTAAATTCGCAATTAAAAGCAAAACAAAACAAAATTGCAAAAAATAAAAATAAAATCGCAACTAATTAATCGACTTGAGTGAAAAATAAACAATTTTTTTTTTCTTCTGTTTTTCCTTCTTTATATTACAAAAAAAAAAAAAAAAAAAAACTGATTAATTTAGCCAGGTTATAAAGCAGCGAAATAAATAATAAATTAAAAAAAAAAAAATAAATAAAATAAAAAAACGTGGACAGCACCAGTCGCAAAATCAACAAAAAAAAAAAAAATAAATAAAATAAAAAATACGTCAATGCTGGGTGCTACCATTTTCATTGTAAAAAGCGTGCAAAAAGTAACAAACAACAACCGCGCGCGATTTATAAAATATTCCTTTTTCTTTTTTATCGTTGATTTCGTTTGGTTTGTTAATTCTGTTTATTTGTCTCCTCTGTGCTTGAGCTAACTTTGATTGGACACCGCATTTAAACAACAATAAATAAAATGTATATTCTTGTTGATATAATCCGGGTATATGTAGTTTGTATGCTGCTATATTGTTTAGTTATGTTATTATGTATGTTGAGGCAAAATAAAATAAAAAAAAAAAAAAAAACCTTTTTTTTTTTTTTTAAACGGAAAAACAAAAGAACAACAAGAAAAGTATACGCGCAGATGCAGAACATTCTTACACAAAAAAAAAATCAAGAAACAACACAGAAAAAAAAAAAAAAACAACGAAGCACAAAAACACGACGCAATGGAAAGAAAAAGAGGAAAAAAATTCTATCAAAAGCACAAAAAACGACAGCAAGATTTATACCCCACAAGGAAACCATTCTAACCTCGCGCGCTCACCTAACCCACACAACAATACAAACATTTTTTTTTTTCCAACTTTTATTACGTTCTGCTAGTTAGGATCGTTTGTGTTGTATCGCATCATCATCATCATCAACCATCATCAGCGTCATAACACAATTTTTTTTTTTTTTTCGTTTATTCATTTTTGATTTCATTTATCATTCTTATCTATTTACTCATATTATAATAAATAAATAAATAAAAATTCGTTTCATTTACACTCGCAAAATGAATTTCGGTTTTCGGTAAATTTTTGTTGTGTATAGGAGTTTTTTTTTTTTTTTTGATCTCTGGGCCACTCACTTGGCTTACTGAATTCGATTTTTTTTTTGCTAATATACACACAACACACACACAGCATACAAAATGATTATGCTTTTTATGCTGTCTTTTCTGTTTTAATTTCTGTATGCTTTTTGTGTGTTAATTTTTCTTCATTTTTTTTTTTTGAATTCTTTTCCATTTATAATTTTTCTTTCTTTTTTTATGTTGCTGTTGTTGGTTTTGGATGTGCGGTTACCACACCATATTACCACCAATTTATTTAATTTGAAACAATTCATATTAGTTAGGGAAACATAATAAAAATCTTTCTTTCTTTCTTTCCTTTCTATTACATAAAATATGTGTGTTCTGTTTTATCATAAAACATAAATTAACATATTTAAATGAGGTTTTAGCTGATGCTATTGCTACTGCTACTACTGTTTACTGCTGCTACCTTCTTTCTTTTTATTTTTAATTATCTTGTTTATTTAATTTTCCTCTTCATCTTCTTTTCTTTAAAGGTTTTTGTTTGTTTGTTTGTTGAATTTTTCAATTAAACACAAAAACAAAAAGAAAAAAAAAAAAAAAAGAAGAAAAACTCACACAAGACACAATGGTTAAAAATAGTTTTCAACAGATTAAAAAAAAATTCCGTTTCAGATTAAGTAATAGCAAAACAGCAACATTTTGTTTTTATCAAGCATCATAGTTTGAATGCTCTAATTATAAAGAAAACAATAACGCTTTAAATTAATTAACATTTCCTAATATTGCGATAATTAATGCTAACAACATTTCACATATTTTGACAAAAAAAAAAAAAAAAAAAAATCATTTTTAGTGTGAAATTTATTTA
Organism: Ptychoptera albimana; assembly: GCA_961205885.1. Classification (NCBI taxonomy): domain Eukaryota; kingdom Metazoa; phylum Arthropoda; class Insecta; order Diptera; family Ptychopteridae; genus Ptychoptera; species Ptychoptera albimana. The sequence continues at coordinate 27,050,430 of OY540803.1, forward strand.
CCAAGTAAAAACCGTGGTAAAAACATGGAAATTATTTCATCAGGATATGTTGATGTATGATGTGTTTTAATAAAAACAAAAATTAGTGCAAAACATAAAAGTCAAATAAATTATGTTGTTAGAGGAAAATTATGATCAAAATTTATAAAGAAATTTAATCAAAGAGAGATGAAAAATATTTTCTTGTTAATTTACCATCCTACCGGTTATACATACACGGTATATGCGAGCCTTAATTCAACATTTAATTTCACCTTTATTGGGATTAGGACCCAGAATGAATATTTTTTTTTTCTTCGTCTTTCACCCATCTCTACCTTTTTTTTTTTTTTTTTTATCTTTTTTAATTTAAAAATTTATAAGGTTTTGATGGATTTCCACATCGTTTACCTTATGTAGTTCCAAATACCAGCAAAACAAAAATAAAACCATTTTTTTTTTTTCAACCGTGAAATACATTTCTGAGGAAGTAAAACAATAAAAAAAAAAAAAAAAAAAAAACTAAATACATGTGTTGATAGCGTGTAATTAACTATCTGGTTTTAGTTAACATAATTGTTGTATAATTCGTTTATTTACAGCAATTTCAAAACAACAGAAAAACAGAAAAATACATAAATGTCGGATATTTGTAGCAAAAACATAAATTTACATGAACACAAAAAGAGAGAAAGAAAAAATTAATTAATTAATAAAAAAAAAGAAAGAAAAAAGATAATTTAACAGTTATATTTTGCTGTCATCGTAGTCGTTATAAGCAATTTTATTGTTTTATAGCGAAAAAATTAAAATGTGTTCATTGACTTGTGTAAGCAAAAAAAAAAAAAAATTAATTATATACAGAAGAGAAGCAAGTAGTTAGTTAGTTAGCGAGAAAACTTAAATTAAAATAAAAAAAAAAAAAATAAGACTTAAGACCGTGAGATTTTTTGTGTTTTACTTCCCTCTTCTACTTCTCTTTATTATTATTATTATTATTATTATTATTATTATTATCCAATTCTATTGTAATTTAATTTTAATAAACTATTTATATAAATAGTTTTACTTTGGCTATAAAAAACAAACCACAAATATATATATATATTTCTATATAATTAATTAATCAGTTTAAGAAAATCTCTGTGTAGGATTTTTTATTTTTTTTTAAACATTTATAAATCATAATTTGTTAACATTTTTACAAGATCATTTAAATAAATAAATAAATAAACAGCGCGGACCTAGTTTTCACATTACATACCGTCGTTAGTCGTAGCAACATATAAATATTATTATTATTATTATCTTGGATAAATGCCAATTAAGAATTTACGTTAAACACAACATTTTTTCATGATAATTAAGAAATTTTTTCACAAACAACACAAATACTTTCTTTTTTCTATCTATCTATCTCCTGTTCTAATCTCTTACAAAAAGTCATAAATTAAGCAGCAAAATGTTTAGCAAAGAATTTTGTTTATAACAAAGCCAAAAAAAAAAATTTTAAAAGCACAATAAAAAATCGTCGTTAAAAACTTGTGAAACAACAAAAAAAATATAAAAAAAAATTCCCTCCAAGTTAGCCAATTAATGAATGGATTTTCATCTCAAAAACAAAATTTTAAATTCACAGTAAAAGACCAAGAAGAAGAAGAGAAAAAAAAAATCAACGTGTGACAAAATAGGTGACGTTTACCAAACTTTTGTTTTTTCATTAATAATAAATTAAAACAAAAAAAAAATAAATAAATAAATAAATAAAACTTACCGCTGCTGGCGGATGCCGTGCCGGAGTCGGATACATTTTTTGTTTTTTAATTTTTATTTCTAATTATTATAACAGAAGCAGCAGCAACAATTATAAACAGAAAAAGGAAAAAAAAAACAATACAAGTTGTATGTTTTTTTTTTCTTCTTTTTTTTTTTCGTATTAATTAATTAATTAATTAATCAATTATAATATTCTTAATACAAAAGTAATTTTAATTAATTAATTAATTAGTATAGAAAAGAAAAACATAAATTTCTTTGGCATATAAACAATGCGTTATGCACTATTTTTCTTATTGTATTTCTACGTTTATATTTCTTTACCGCACAAGAAGAAAAAAAACACAAACACAAACACCACCAGGTAATTAATTAAGTAGAAAAAATAAAATAAAAATTATAAACCAAATAATAACAATAATTAAAAATAAAACTGTTTAATTATTTTTCCACTGTTTACATTAATTTCTTATTAATCAATTAATTAATTTATTTATTTATTCATTTAAAACAAACACATGATATAGAGTAAATTAATTAGCACTTAACTAAACCCTATTATAGGGTAACTATTATCGGCACGACACATCACATAATAACATATTTTTAACAAAAATTTACTTTGATCTTATTTTTCTTTTTTTATTTTCACCATTCATTTAGTCAATGTAAATTTTAGTTAATTACCTTCTTTTTTTTTTAATTGTTTTTTTTTTTTTTTTTTATACCTTAATCACTGTATTATAATTCACTTTTTGAAAAACACAAAAACCACTATTCTTGGTTTATATGATTATCCCGAAATTTGTTTATACAAAAAAAAAAAAAAATAATAATAATAAATAATTAAAATATTTTCTCTCTTTCTTTTCGCTATTTATTTATTTATTTATAATGTATTTTGAGTAGTTTTTCTCTCATCTTTAATTAATTAAATAATATTAATTAAAAAAAAAAAAAAAAACCAAACAAACAAAATTTCTTTTCTTCACTTTTCATTACTTAAAAAAAAAAAAAAATAATAAATAATTATGCAAATTGTGGCCCCGGCACACATTTATTTCTTTATATTATTTCTATGTATAAGGTTATTTGTTTATATTTCATCAGACAAACATTTTTATTTTTTTTTTTGTTTTAAACTAAATTTATAATAAAAAAAAGAAGAAGAAATTATTAATAAATTTAAATTAAGAAAAACATAAACAAAAAAAAAAAAAAACACTGATAATCCTCTAGAAGTTACTTCTGGCAGTTGCAATGCTGCAGCAGTAGCAACATCAGCAGTAGTTGTAGCAGCAGAAGCAGCAGCTGTTGAAATATTTATTTATTTTGCTTCTTTTCTTTTAGCTTTATTCTCCCAAAGTATTGTTTATAACGACAAGTAACGTTTTTATAGACAAATTATTATAAAATTAATAAACGAATTTTGTTTAAACGCGAACACAACACAAAAGCATATAAATAGGCAAGAAACTTCTCTATACACAAAAAAAATAAACAAAAAACAAAAAAAAACCCTATAAATGTGCTTTTGTTTTGTTTTTCTCTTAATTTTTTTTTTTTTAATTATTACTTCTCTGTTTATGGACAATTTATTTGTTGTTTTTAATCAAAAAATTTAAACCGCATTTTAAATGCTAAAATGATACAACAAGAAAAAAATACATGAAAAGGCGAAACAAATAAATAAAAAACAAAAACCAATCAAAGAAAAACGTGCAAAAGGAAAAAAAAAGAAAATATTATTTTCTCTCTCAACAATTTTATACAAAATTTATATTTAGAATATAAAGTGATGAAAAATGATTGTTTTTAATGTGAAACAATAAATAAATAATTAAAAAAAAAAAGAAAAAGAGTATAATATTATTGTATAATAATTGTGTGTTCTTTAATAAAATAAGAAAAAGAAGCGAAAACAAAACAAAACAAAACAAAAAAAAAAAAGCCACGTTTCAGAAATTATTTTAATTTTTTTTCTTATTCAAACCGACGCTTTTGAACGTTTTTTTTTTTTTTTTTTCACTTTATAAATATTTATAGAAGGAATTAATTTTTCTTTTTATTAAAAAAAAAAAAAAAATAATAATAAAAAGAAAGAAAGAAATATCAAAAACGATAACAAAAAAAGAATTTTTTTTTTAATTTTATTTTTGTTTGTTTATTTAAATATTTCGCCAGTGATGTGTCAAAAAAAATAAAAAATAAAACAAAACGAAAAAAAAAAAAATTGTAATGGAACGATGAACTCCAAATGGTTTATGTTGTTTTCTTATTCCTCATTTTTTTTTTTTTTTTTTATATATATTTATTGTTTTGCGTTTTTATATTATTTAAATAAAATAATAATATTAAATGAAATAATAATAATAATAATAATAAAGCAAAAGGTTTCAGTTTTTAAAGAGTAGAATAACAAATTAATAATGACGCGTAAAATAATATATTTAATAAAAACAGAGAAGAAAAATTCAATTAATTAACTAATAAACCGATTTTTTTAGATATTTTTTATTTATTTATAATATCCTGTTGCCTGCCTGCATTGTCATCACAATAATAATAATAATAATAAAAATAATAATAATAATAATGAAAAATATAAACAAAAATATTGTTTTTTTTTTTTTTTTTTTTTTTTTAAATCACCATTAGATATTTTTTATTCACTTTTAAAATACTATATAAAACACTTTATTTAAGCTTTTTCGAACAAGAAACTTAATTATAATTAATTTAAATGAAAAAAAAAAAAAAAGAATTAATTTTTTGTTTTTCCTTTACTTTTTATACTTTTTTTTTTCTTTTTAACTCTTTCTAGAAAAGCTTCCTTACACGACGCGAGTTCTTTTCTGACTATTTGGAGAATTTTAGTTTTTCAACACAACATTATTTAAAAGCATTTGTTAGAGTAGGATAATATAAAAAATTTATATTATAAAATATGAGATAGAGATAAAGCCGCGTTTGTTCGCCGCAAATATATATATTATTTTTTCGATAAAATTGCCATATAAGAAATATTCTTTACAAAATAACAAAAAAAAAAAAAAATGAATTTTTTTTTTTCGAAATTACAATAGTAAACTGTTTTATCGATACATTTTTTTTTCTGTTTACATGTTTTTACATGAATCGTGTATGTCATTTCATAAAGAGAATAATTAAAATATATTAGAAAATAAAAATTTTATAAATATTTACATATTATTTTTTTAATTTTATACTTTTATTTTCTTTTCTTATTTTTTTGACAAAAAAAAAATATAATAATAAATTGTTTAAATATTTATTTATATATTTATATTTAAAAAAGAAAAAAAAGTTAAATTAAATTGCCATCTAGTGAGAAAAATCTATATAATAATTATGATACCAACTTTAAGAAAATAATATACGTTACATGAAAGCTAAAGAATTATTTGAATAATTTCAATTCACAAACACCCTGAAAATATCGATTGTTGAAGATGTGTGAGTGAGTAGTTTCAATATTATATTTCAATAGAGAATAAATTTTTAATTGTTTCATAGTGAATATGTTAAGAATATTTCGATAAAATTCTTTATTTAGATTGCTTTAAGAATTAAAATATGTTTGCTGTTTTTATTATTCTCATTCCTCGAACATAATAATTACCATATATTTTTGGATTAATAGTAGAAATGCACAGTAGTTATTTCATTTTCAATAGTATGAGTGATTATCTCATAAACATAGTGATGAAAGGTTGATTACCCTTTATTCAAATAAATAAAGAACTATTTATTAAGTATTTAATAATTAAATTCTTAAATGAGAATTAAAGCTTTGTTGATAAATAAAAAAAAAGTAGTTCTATCGTCAGCTTTTATTATTTTTTTGAAAGAAATCATCCTTAGCAACCAACACTTGTGCACATGCATATCACTAATAGTAATAACAAAGCATAAACTTTACATGGAGTAACTAAACGTACATCAATAAAAACAATTATTTAAAATTAATTTATAACAAAACAAAAAAAAAGAAAAAAAATTGTCTTTTGTTTAAATTATTACTCCACTTGGAGGTTTACCTTTGTCATTTCTAAATTAAAAATAATTTCAATAATATTAATAGCAAACAATAAATAAAACCATTTTATTATAAGAATGTGTGAAATAATGTTTGGATGTGTTGTAAAATTATCGTTTTGACATTTGCATGAATTGGTTATTTCTCGAGTGTGCGTCAAACGTTGTTATATATATTTTTTTTTTTTTTTTTACGAAAAGCTCTATAATTTAATTTCAACTCAACCAGTTACTCGTAAACGCTGCCGCAATCGCAATCACAACGAGGCGGAGCAGAATATTATTAAGAAAAAAAAAAAAAAGAAAAGAAAAGAAGTTAAATCAAGTGAAAAATTATTTTCTTTTATCAATTAAAAAACCGTTTTTGTTTTGTTTATTATTTAATAATTTAATAATTAGATACAAAAAAAAAATATCAGTGGTTTTCTTTTTGGGGATAGAATAAATAAAGAGTCCTTTCGTCTCTTGAAAATATTGATTGTGGCTTTGATTTTTATTCCCCATCGTGTTTTAGCTTGGATTTTTCTACACAATTGAGTGTTTTTTGTTTTTGTTTTTTTTCTTTTTCTCTGTTATCATTTGGTGAATTCTGTAAAATCCAGGGATGATACGCATTTGACAGGTTTTATTGAAAAGAAATTACTAAAATCTAAACGAAAAAATTATTTCTAATTGAAAAACGGATTTACGAATTTACCTTTTGCAAAACACTTGACGAAATTGTGCAGTGGTAGCAAATTGGTTGTTGAGCTTTTTATTTTCTTTCTGTTTTTGTTTTTGTTTAATTACACAAGTGTCAAGTGTCAAAAATTAATTTTATTGGAATTTTTTAAAATAACAAAATTAGCAATAAAATAAAAAAAAAATTAATACAGATTAAAGTGCTTCTGATAATTTTATTTGCCTTTTACTCTTTTATGATTTAATTAAATAAAAAATAATAATTATTTTTTTTGTTTGTTTGTTTGTTTATTGATCATTACTTTGTGCAACGAATTTTTGTTTTTCTAATTAATTAATTAATAAAAGAAATATTGTGATTAATAATAATAATAATTTGTTGGTGGTTTTTTAAATAATAAATGTTATACTTGTCACAACAATGGATTATAAATTACTTATCTACAATGCAGCAAGGGATGATAACTTTATAATTTTAAAGGTAATTTAATTAATTTATTAATTAAGTGATGGTGACTTATAAATGTTAAAATTTTATAGAGAAAAATAATACAGATAAATGTCAATATTTAAATTTATTTTATTTTTATTTTTTTTAAGGTGAAATTCGTTAAATTTTTTATTTTTTTTTTGCTTTTCTGTTTAACTCTGTGATTCATTAATTTTTATTATTTAATTGCTTTACGTCAAAGTTTCGGTTTATCTGGTTATTATTATTATTATTATTATTATGTAAATTTTGGTGTAATTATCGTTGTTACACTTTCTCATTACAACAAAGTTTCTGTTGTTGATTTAACTTTGACTGTTGTGTAATACAATTTTGTGTAAATTTAATTAAATTTTATTTAATTTTAATAGAAGAGTAGCATTAATCTGTAAGCTTGATTAAACAATAGAGTTTATGAAGGCTAAACAAACATTTTTTTTGTTGTTGTTGTTGTTGTTATCTAATTTTGCGAACGTTCGTTAAATATTGTTTGTTGTGTAAGAAGTGAAGACTTTTTTTGGTGTTTTTCTTTCTTTTTTGTTTGTCACAGAAAACTTTATTATTTAATAAAAAAATTAATTAAATAAGGATGCAACAAGGTTTTTTATTTTTTTTGGATACGTAACGTAATTAACCTAATAATCTATATGATTATTATAGTAATTTGTGGGATGATTAAATTTGATTTGAATTTTTTTGTGGGTTTTTGAGAAAGTTTTTTTTTTTTTTTGCTACTTTTGTAGGTTCTCACAAATCATTAAAAATAAAAGATGAAAAAAAAAAAAAATCATTTATTATTTTTTATTATTATGCAATAAATGTATTTAAACCATATAATCATTGAAGCTTAAAGCTGAATAGTATAGAAAATTGCAATTAAAATTATTTTTTTAAAAATAATTATTAAGTGTTTATTTTTTGTTTTTTTTTTTTTTATGAGTTTTTCATATAAAAATTCATTTTTGAGTTTATTCCAATTAAATAAAATAAGAAAATAAGTCTTTAAAGTGGCTTAAATTACTTTAATGAAGTGAATTTGTGTTAAAAAAAAAAAAAAAAAAAAGATTTTTTTTCTTCTGGTTGTTGCTGTTGTTGTTGTTGTTGTTGTTGTTATTAAAGTTTAAAGAGAATTCTGTTCTTGAAATATTTATGTGAATAAACTTAATCGTTGTAATCTAATTTTTGGCTTAATTAGTTTTGTTTTGTTTTATTGATTTTAATTTAATTTGTGTTTTTTTTTGTATAGATTTAATTTAATTTTAAAATTTTAATTGATGTATTTTTAAAAGACGTATTAATTATTTTATTTATTTTTTTTTTATAAATAAATAATATTAATAATAGTTAAATGTCGCGTAAAACAATATAATTAATAAAAGTGTCGCCATTTAACGTTTTTTTTTTTTTTTTAAATTTAATTTTATTTTTGAATAAATTCTTTGCTGTTTTTATTACTTGTTTGTATGTTTGTACGTCAGTATTGTGCTTTTTTTTTTGTTATTTATATAATCTTTTCGCTGTTTTTATTCTGGTGCTATTGAATATTCATTATATAAATAAATATTATGACGAATAGTGAATGAATTTAGTTGTCTATTAAAATGCTGAGTAATTAATCACCGTGACAAGATTTTTTAAATTTTTAATTTAATTTACAAAGCATAATATGATCTATGCATTTGCATGCTTTTATTCTATATAATTTTTATGTTTAATATGTTGTTGTGTGCATAACAAATTATTTACTCTCTGTAAATGTCAGAGACACAGATAATTATTATTCATTTTTATATATAGAAATTTTTCATTAATTATTAATAAAATTTATCAATAAAAATATAAATATTTTTTTTTTTGGTTGTTATTTTGTTATATACATAGAAATGATAAGATTATCAATTGGCTTAAAGAGAGAAAGAAAGAAAGAAAAGAAAAGAAAAGAAAAGAAAAGAAAAAATTTACTTTTACTTGTTGTTTGTTGATTTTTTCTGACTGTTGCTGTTATTGTTGTCGTCTTACTGATGTTGTGTTATGCTACTGCTTATGTATGTTAATTAATTTTTGTATAATGATTATTATTATATTTCTTATCAATATTATTATATAAAAATATAAAACCGAATGAAACCGTAATATATTTGCTGCAAAAAAAAAAAAAAATAAAATAAAAATAATTTTCAGTAATTTCCTTTCCATTACTTTTTCTTTTTTCTTTTTTTTTTTAGTATTATTAATTAATTAATTAATTAAATTCACTTTTTTTTTTTAATGCTATGTTTTAGTATTATTATTACATAAATATGTTTTTTTTATTTTTTATTATTGTTTTATGATTATACAAGAGTCTATTGTATTGTCTTTCGTTTGGTTTTGTTACGTTTTTAGTTTTTTTTTTTTTTGTTGGTGGGAAAATGTTAAAATAATTAATTAATTAACAAAGAGGAAAGGTGATTTTTTTTTGATTATTATTGATGTTATGATTAGATTTATTGTTATGTGTAGTGGATTAATTAATTTATTTAATTGTTGTGATTTTTATATTGATTTCCAGGGTAGACAGTACATATATTATTTTTTTTTTTGAGCACTAAGATCAGAGTGTTAAATAATTTAAAGTCTCGTTTAACAATTTATAATAATTAGTTTTAAGTGATTATATTATAATGGGTTTTTGCTCTAATTTTTTGTAATCTTTAAAACTAGAATTTAGTTCAAGGATGATTTGAGAAAAAAAATAAAAAATTATAAAAAAATAAATAATAATGAAAAATATTTTTTTTTTGTATGTAAATTTATATTAATCTTTGCCTAATTAAATTAGGATTGCGGCTTTAGACAGACCAAATAAGAAGCAAAACAGTCATGTGATATAGAGGAAATTTTTTCTGTTTAAAAATTTCAATAGATTAGAAATCGTCATTAAAAAAAAAAAAAAAAGAAAAGAGTTTAATTAATTTTTATCTATTTATTAATTAATTAATTAATAAAAAGAAACAGAAAAAAATGTTTGATATGCATTTGTTTTATTATTATTATTATTATGATTATATAATTAGAGAGGAAAAAGGAAATATAAGTATAAGTATGTTTGGTAAATATGATTAAATAATTAATTAATTTATTATGTAATAGTAATAGTTAATAGTAGTTAATAATAATAATAATTTTATTTTATTTTATGTAATTAATTTATTATTTATGATATTTATCCAAGCATAAACAGAAGAAACAAAAAATTTGTTTGTTTGTAATGTTTGGTTAGGAAATTAATTAACACGTTCACGGGACACTTGAATTTAATTATTTTGTTCAGTCTGAACAATACGACAGAAGCTAGGAAACCCTTTTCTGTTTTTTTTTTATTGCGTAATGATTATAAAATTGCTTAAGGACTGGTACCCCCCATTCAAAACGAATTTAACGGGTAGCCGGACAACGAATGTGTGAGAAATTTGTTGAAAAAGTTTGTTTTAGGCGATGTACCCCATCCAAAACGAATTTAACGGGTAGCCGGACTACGAATGTGTGAGAAATTTGTTTAAAAAGTTTGTTTTTGGCGACGTATCTCATTCAAAATAATCTAACGGGCCCGAACAGCTACGAATGTGGGATAAACCGTTCAAAAAGTGTGAGATTTTTGCTTTGGAATTTCTCCAGTTTGCTACTACAGCAGTTTTATCCGCGAACGTGGTTAGTGATTCGGCTCTTTAATATTTTTGTTTATATTTAAGCTATGCTTTGAAGAATTTATTTGTTAATTTTAGCTTAATTACAGCATGAGCGTGTTGCAATATATTTACTGTGTAGATGCTTCAATTAAATATTTCCACCTTGAATTAATTGTTTTTTTTTTTTTTTGTTTTCTTAATTAATTTCCTTATTTACTATTATGACGTTTATAAAATTTTTTTTTTTTTTTGCATTCGTTTTTCTTGTGTAATCATTAGTTTTCGATGATGATGATACACTTTAATTGATTAAATATTTATTATTATAAATGTTATATCGAATTTGAACTTGTTATAGGGTGTGCCATAAATTTATTTACTGTTTTTCTTTTTTTTTTTTTTGCTTGCAAGAGAATTTTGATTAAGTAATTAAATTAAATTAAATTAAATTAAAAGAAAAGATAAAAATTGTAAACAATATAAACAAATATTAAAAACCATTTTCATTTTCTTAAAAATTGTTTTTCTTTCTTTTCTGTTTTGTTGAATAATGAAAATTCAGCAAAAAAAAAAGAAAAAAAGAAAAGTAATTCTATAAACTTCCTAATATTGTGCCAAAAAAAAAAAAAAAAAAAAAAAATATTCTCTCTTCATTTTATCTGATTGTCAATTGGCTATTTGCCAAAAATGTTTTAAAATAATTTTATAAGATACACGGTATATCTGTCTTCATTGTGGTGCTTGTGCTGTTCTTGTATTTTTTAGATGGTGGAAAATATGCGATGCTTCAATAGATGTGTGGTATTAGTATGTTTTGTGTTTAAACATTTTTCTTTTATATATAAATAAAACTGTAAGGAAGCGTAAATACATTTGCTTTGTTGATGTTTTACCTTAAGAGAGAAATACACGTTTTTGATCTAGAAATAAATTTTCATTTCTTATTAAACCTTGTTTTATATTATTCTTGTTCTGATTTAGGTTACATAAAAATTTCCTCCATTTCATCACTGTTTTTGAATAAAAAAAGAAACAAATTTTTGTTGTTTATAGTTTTGGGCAAATTATATGTGTAGAAATTTATCGTTGAAACAAAAAAAAAAAAAACCCCATAAAAACTATAAATGTGCTTGGAAGGACACACGTTGTTGTTATTAAATGAAAAAAAAAAAAATAAAAATTTTAATTTCTTTGATTACTTTTCATTTGCCAGGAAAAATTTTTTTTCTTTTTCCATTTTTCTTTGAGAATTATTTTCAGTAAATGATGAAGATTCGTAAAAATATTTAAAGAATCTTGAAATATCTGTTGATTCATATGGTATTTGAGTATTATATGACAAAAGTTTATGCAAGTTTAATGATTTTTAGGAATATTAAATGTATACAAAAAAAAAAAAGGTGGTGCATGATCAATTTTGTGTATGGTTTGTTCTTGTAATAAAATGCGCACCTACGTCTAGTCACTTATTGCACCTGTTTAACGTTACAACATCCAACAGTGAATTATTTAATCAATAATTCTTTTATTTTTTGCTTTATTAGTAATTTCTATTTTTATCTCTGGTTTATGATTAACGTTTCTGATGATTTTTATCGTTTTTTTTTTTTTCGTTAAAAGAAATTTATCTAGAAATAGAAGAATTTTTTTTTTTTTTTGCGTAAAATTCAGACAAAACACTGTGCTGTGTTTTGTCCTCATAACAATTCTTTAAAATTAGTTTGAATAATTATATAAAATTATTTACGTTAAACATTAAGAATAGTTGTTATGTAAAAAAGCAAAAAAAACTCTTTTCCTTGGTCGTTTGTATACGAAGAAAATTGTGTGAATTAAGTAATAAGAAAATTACAGACTGCCTTAGTGGTGTTAACGAGTGAATTAATTAAAAACATTTAAAGTAGCAAAATAAGAGGTAAAATATTTAATTTAAAATCAAAATTCTTTTTTTTTTTGCTTTTCTTTTCTTTTCTTTTCTGTTTTTCTTTTTGCTTATTTTCAGTGGAGATTTAATGAAAAAAAAAAAATTCTTTACGCTACTATTGGCGTCATCATTTTTATTTAGATTTTTGTGTTAAAATGTTGTTGTTGTTGTTGTTGTTGTTGTTGTTGTTGTTGTTGTTGTTTCTTATTTAAAAATAAAACAAAAAAAAAAAAAATTTTTAATTAAAAAATAGAAAAGAAGCAAAAAAAAAGAAAAAAACTGTTTTTCTATGTCTAGGCGTTTTATTTTGCTTTATTTTGATTGTGGTGATGATAATAAATAATAATTTTATTAATAATTCATGTGCGATATAATAATATTTGACAGTTTTTTATAGGAAGAATCTTATTTCATTTTATTATTTAATTAAATTTAATCTAATTGATATGAATGAAAGAAGAAGGAGTTTTGAAAAACCGATATGAAATTCATAAAAAAAAAATTTTTATTAATTGTTTTTATTAGTGGTATTACGTTAAGTCGTTTGTTTATTGTCTTAATTTTTGTGGTTATTACAAAACGTTAAAACTTTTATCAACATTTTAAGATAACGAGCAATTAAAAAAGAAAATTTAACGGTAGAGCCTTGTTAAGGTGATCACTGGGATTTTTGTTGGTTTTTACATGAAGATTTATTTTTATTTTTTAATAAGGTTGAATGTAAACGTGTAATGTGTGGTTTAAATAGGTGTCCAACCTTATAAACACTTTGGGTAGAATTTCCAAAGCTATCACACAATCCAAAGCTAATAAGGGCCACAGAAAAATTGAAAACATTGCTAGAAATTTGAATGCTGCATTTTTTTTTGTGGAATTTGTGTAACAAATATTATAAAAATTATGTAATATTAATTTTACGAAGTCTATTGAGGGTCACGGGTTGGACATGCTTGGTATAAAGTGTAAATTCGGTACGAACAAGCGACATAATAATAAAAAAAAAGTTTAATCAGAAATGTTCTCTGTGTATATTGCAAGGTGACTGATAAGTGAAATCCAGAGATTTTTGATACCGGAATCCCTTGACGTTTTTGTTGGAATAAATATTTATCTGATTGTTTGGTACAGCCCTGATGAAATTGGTAATTGAGAAGTAGTTTTGGCATATCAAAAAATGTATGTGTTTATTGTTTATTGATTGCATTGTTTCCAATATATCGTGGTGAAATTTGTTTAAAGGAGGTAAACATGAATTTACCTGATATCGTTGTGTATTTTCTAGTTCATAATATTGAGAATTGATTGTAAAATAATTTGTAAACAATTTGTGGTATTACGCATTGAAAATTGTTATGAATTAATGCCATGAAACGCGATTTACCTCATAAATTGATGATACATTTTTGATTTATTTTAAAAATCGCATGTTTAATACCGCAGTTGACAATCACTGAAACATTTCCCTTATCATTCTAAATCCCACTATAAACATAATTTTTTATTATCTATGGTTTATTTTCTTTATATAATTTCGATATATACATAACAAATGTTTGATTTTGTATGATTTTGTAATTTTATCACGTCTTCTCTTATATTTAATTTAAAATTTAATTTTTTTTATTGTAAAAAACTCTTAAATAAATAAAAAAAATAATAAAATAATAATATCATTGGGTGTTACAACAGATTTTTTGTTTCTTCTTCGTCTTCTTCTACTTTTTTATTTGTACAAAAATAAGCGGTTGTAGCGGATGGATTATTGCAAAAAAAAAAATTAATTATATTCGCCAATTTTTAATTTGAAAAATTAATATTAAAATAGGGAAATTAATTATATTATTAGCGTAATATATTTGTACAGAGAATTAGAGATGGGATAAAATAATTTAATTGAATTGGTGAAACTTTACTTTACTTTACCTGAGATTCACCTGTGATCATTTAATTTGTTGGTTTGTTGAATTTTTTTTTTTTATGTTTCGATTGCCTTATATATATATATATATATTTTAATTAAATACAACAGACAAGCAGGAAAATATAAAGAATTTACATAAGTATTTATTTATTATAAAAAAATTGACTTCGTATTTAAATTACGCATGCATAACTATGTGATCTTGAACTGACAACCTTTTTATATTTAATTAAGCGATTTATTTTTTTCTTCTTCTTCGTCTCTCTCTCTTTTCCATTTATGTTTCATAAACATAAATAATAGAAATAATAATAATAAATTTATTTACATAGTCTCATGTCGTTAACCTATTTTCTGTTAATTGAAATTTATTTATTTTCAAAGTTTTTCTACTGGTTGTGTTGTGTGGATTATCTTTGTTAATTTTTTAATTTTTTTTTTTATTTTGTTTTATCTTTTAATAAAATGTAAATATTTTTGTTTTGCTAAAACATTATTCGTTTTTCTTCTTTTTTTTTTTTTTTTCTTTTAAATACAAATTACGTAATTCCACAAATGACAAAAAAAAAAACATTTCACTGTAATTTTTTGGTATATAAAAAAAAAAAATTTGTCAAAGCTTTGATAATAAAATTGATAACAAATAAACAAACAAGAAAATGTAAATAAATTTGTTAATTAAAATCAATTAAAATCGCTATACGATTTATTTTCATTTTATTTAATTCTATTATATTGTGTGTTGGTAATAATAATCATAATTGTTAAAAAAAAAAATAAAAAAGAAGAAATATCTATGTACAAACATTAAATATCATCACTTTTATGTTTATTTATTTATTTAAAGATGTGAAAAAGTGAAAATACGGCCAAGGTCTTTTATCATCTGCTTCTTTCTTGGTTGTTTTTTTTTTTGTTGTTTAATTGTTTGCATCAGATTTGCTTTAAATAACAATTAATTTTATTTATTTATTTATTTATATTGTTAATTCGGGTCTAAGATGTAAATAAACTTTAATTAAAAAAAAAAAGAAAAGAAAACATAAATCATTGGTTTTTTATTGATTAAAATTGTTTTATCTTTTGCGATAAGGAAATAATCGTGTAACAAAAAGAAAAAAAAAAAAATTATTATTCAAGTGTCAAAATGACAGTTTAATGCGTCAGCTGCGTTGTGACATTTGTTTACAAATAAAACATTAGATAAATCAGTTTAAAGTAGATTTTTAATGTAATTGATGATTGTTTTGTTTGTTTTATAATTTAGGTAGTACTCAGGCTATTTAGGTTGAAATAAAAATGTTCTCCTACTGCTGTTCAAGGATTTATTTTATTCCTTATTCTTTAGGAGCTTATTCTCTATTAAACTGCTTAAGTTTCTTATTAAAACTTCGCATTCTATAAGGAATACAATGCCTAGTTAAGGTTTTATAAGGATCTTAAGCAATATCATTGATTTTAACCCAAGATTTTAATGTAATTGATGATTGTTTTGTTTGTTTTATAATTTAGGTAGTACTTAGGCTATTTATGTTTAAATAAAAATGTTCTCCTACTGCTGTTCAAGGATTTATTTTAAAGTAAAGTAAAAGAAAACCAAAAAAAAAAAAATAAAAAGGCCGTATTGAAAGACAATTTAAGTCAATAATCTGTCATTGGCACAAAGCAGCGTTAACACTTAACTTTTGATGCGTTGTGACTTTTTTTTCTTCTAACAAACGCTAAGTGTCAACGTGTAACGCATTACACGCATTAAAGTTTAATTTTTTGTTTTTTCCCATAAAATACGGGGTTTTGTTAGTTTTTTTTTTTTTTTTATTAAAAACACACAAGACATTGACAAATTCATTAATTAATTTTAGTGTTTTTTTTTTTTTTTTTTTTTTTTGACTAAAATCAATTATTATTATTATCCAGACTATGATCATGAATCATAAGGTTGGTGCTTTAAATAATTATTTTAATTATTTTATTTGGTTTAGTTGTGGTTGGTGTTATTGTTGTTGTTGTTGCTACTGTTTTATAATTAAACTTCTTTTTTTTTTTGTTATCGTTTTTATTATTATTATTATTAACATTGCATTATTGAATTAAAATGGATTTTGATTTGTATTTAATTAAAGTTTTACGATTAAAACTTTTTTGAACGAAAAAAAAATTATTTTTTTTTTTTTTTATTATTTTTCTTGGTCAACATTGACCTTTTATTTTTTATTTTTAATTTAATTAAAGTTAAGGAAAACTAATTTTACTAATTAAAAATTTATTTTTGTTTGTTTGTTAAATTAATTATTTGTTTGTCAATAACAAATTTAACTGATTATAAGGTGAATATTTTCGCATAAGAAATGTTTTTTTGTTGTCACTGGAAATATTCAGAGTGATGGTCAAATCAATTAATGTGAGAAAAGAAAACGAAGAAGTAAATAAATAAATAAATTAAAATAAATTTAGGAAACGTGATTTTTAAATTAATTAAATGAATTACATGGAAAATATATTTAATGATTTGGTTTTGAATTGAATTGTTAATTAATAATGGGTGGTAATAATGGGGTTGTCTGTTATTTTGTGTGGATATTTAGATTTATTTCATGATCTTATGTTATTTTATGTGGTAAGTTTTAAGAAAACATAGAGGAATTTAACAACATATCACCTTGCTTTACATAAAATTTAGTTTTAATAAATAATCAATAATAGATTAGGTATGTAACTAAATTTTGTCTTTATTTATTCATTTCCTGCGATGTTTGCTTCAATGCAAATATTTTCTTAATAAAATTGTTTTAAGACGATGCTATTTCTCTTTAAATCTGGATGTAATTGTATTTTGAGGAGTGACTGTATTTTGACTAGCTTATTATCTATTAAACTGGTTAAGTTTCTTATAAAAACTTTGCTTTCTATAAGGAATGCAATGCCTTGTTAAAGACAACTGAAGCATTATGATAGGTTTTAACCAAAATGCAGCTAAAGTTAAGTCATTAAAAACCGTGAATTATTTTATTGGCTGTATATTAACTTAATTAACGTAAGCCGAGACATAAATATAAATGTGAATATCGATTGTAGCTTAACTACAACGAATTAACGTTTAAATATTTTATTTTCTTTTAAATAAATAAATTGTGTGGAAATGTTTTTTTTTTATTATTTATTTTTTTTTGTTTGTTTTCTTTTTGCAAACAACAACACCCTTGAATAAGTTTATTTATAAAAAAAATTGTTTGTGATTCTCCTGAAAAAAAAATTTACTCATTTCGTTGAATGTGTCACAAAAATTTAAACAAAACAAAATTTCCAACTAGTAGAATAAAAATACCTTTGTTCTGCTTTAATTAAAAAGGTAATTATTTTTTTTCATTTCTCGCTCTCTCTCTCTCTCTCTCTCTCTTTATGTCTCTTTAACTTTATAACAAAAACAATGATCGTTATAATAATAATAATAATTCAGAAGTAAATTTCTAGACGTTGTTCTCGCAGTTTATTTTTTTCACTTGTTCTTGTACAAAATACAAAACACAAAGCTAAAAGCTTTTATAAATTATGGAAATATAAAAGTAAAGTAATGTTAAGTAAACTAAATTGTACTTAGCAAATCAAAAATACAAATAATGAAATAAAAAAACCGAAGATGATGACACACCAAGGTTTTTTTTTTTTTTGTTTTAAAATTTTTTTTGATTCTTCGTCTGATTTCTGTACTTAGGAAATTTAATTTAGTTTTTATTTTTATTTTGTTTATAAAATCGGCATTTATCTTTATTCTGATGATTAGATTAAATATTTATAGACGACTATTGCGACCTTATTGATAAAAGTGTTTTAATAAAAAAAAAAGTTAACCCAGCAAAACCGGTGAATTCCCTGAATCTTTTTTGTTACTGCTAATTACTACAAAGCTTTTGGCAAAATTTATTTTTGTTTGTGAACATTAATTAGTTGATATCTCTTTTTCTTTTTGGATTAAAATTTGTAGGTTTTTTTGTTTTTTTTCAAGTCGTGAATTATTCGCTTTTGGGTTTTTTTTTGCTTTGCGATTACGAAATAGTAAAAAGGTTAATGAAATTCGTTTTGTTACTTTTTTAGTAGAAACTCTGGCGTTTGCTTTGATTTTTTGCGTTTAAAAAGCCAGGATGTCTCTCGTTTTACGGAGTGTAGTCAAAGTAAATTTGTGAAATCCTAGTGTACGCACGTATAGAATAAATTAGGTACGCTAAACGAGTTTTATCTGTATTTAGGTGGGTTCCAAACGTCACAATGTCTTGATTCATATTTTAATATTGCTTTTTATTGCTTTGGTATTTAATTTAATTATTTGTTACCTGAAAAATTATTTATAAATTTACTTGAATTTATTATTGTTAAATGCCGTAAATATCTTAAAACTTTGCTCAATCCTGTAACTCCTGTAACTAAAAACAAAAACAAAAAAAAAGTTCCAACAAAATTTCAATCTAAATAAGGATAATAAGGAAACATAATGGTCTTAAAATTTACCTTTAGAAAATTTGATTAATAATTCATTTATAGACGAGGATCTTGTATATTTTTTTGTTCATAAAGTTTATTTTGAATAATTAAGCCGAAGGTTTTTTTAATAAATTATTTATTTTACAGCAAAATTTATCTATAAAGGGATTTTAATGTTATTAAATAAAAGTTTTATCGTTCAACTAAAAAGGAGTAGATGGAAGGTAATGGACGTGTGAGTTTTATTTAAGGCACCACAAACTTGAGGAAAATTTTTATTGTCGCTATGCCCTTTAAAACATTTTTTTTGACGTGACTATAACCGGAAAGTTTTGTGATAGTTTGTTACAAGTCTTGCCAGATGTTTTTATATCATTAAAATTAATTTACTAGCGTAATCATGATTAAACTATCATATAGTGTTAATTTGCTAGCATTCTTTAAATATTTTTCATTCGTTTACCAGATTATTAATCGCTCGTTCATTCAACGACGTTTTGCTTTATTAATTTATTAAGCGCGATAAGAATTAATTTTTGTAAATTATTTCACTTGTGCGAAAAATATACAATAATATTATTTCCTTATATTAAAAAAAAAAAAAATAATAATATATTTAAGCTAAATAAATAACTTTAATTAGCCATACAACAATTGTGCACGGTAAATAAATTTACTTTTCTTCAAAGAATTTCTATGTACAACAAAAATTTCTAGTTCAAGCCAATTTTGTTTGTTTCGTTTCTTTTTTTCGTTAATTAATTATTTTAATTAAATAATTTATTTTTTTTTTTGAAATGATTTAATCATTAATTGTGGCGAATATGTATGTAATTTGTTGGTAATTTTTCGTTTTTTTTCTTCGTATTTCATTCGCTAATTATGTTGAGATTCGTTGTGGCTTTTAAATAATAATTTTGCTAAGCCTGCTGATTAGATGACGGAATTCTTAATTTTTGTTTTTTTTCTTTCTATATTATCTCGGTCTCTCTACTGTGTTGTAATAAAAAGAAAGAAAAAAAGAAGTGTTTTGTGTCCTAATTTTCCAATTTTTCTGGAACAAACATCTATTCAATGAGATTAATTAAATTTTTTTTTTTTAATTATATATAAAATCATTTTCTTTATTTATTTTATATATAATTTGTTTAATAACTATACTCTTATTGATGTAATAATAAATAAAATAAAATAAAATAAAACAGTTTTATGTCAATTAAACGATCACTTTAGACAGCTTTCATTTTATATGTTTGGCTTTGATTTTGAGTGCAATGAGCTTTAATAGGAGGAAACAGATTTTTTTATTTAATTAATTTTGCCGGTTGATATATTATTATGCTGGGTGAATGCGTTTTTTTTAATTTTTTGGTATGATTATGTTAGTTAAACAAAAAAAAAAAAAAATGAAAAGTGTTATGTTAGAGAGTGGACTTTAAATACAGAAATGTAAACCAAACGAACCGAAAATTGGTAATAAGAAATATTTCAGTAATTAAAAAAAAAGGAAGAAAAATTCAAAAGCCTCGGTTATGATGGAATTGAATTCAAATTAACTCATCACATTATGTTGGTTGGGATAAAACTTTTGTCTAAACTGAATTAAACTAACATTGATGATTGAAATCTATGCACAGAGAGAATTTTGGTTTCCATGCCAATCCATTTCGTTTCTTGAGAAAAAAATAGACATAATTTCTTGATTTAAATTTGTTTTGTTGGTATTTTATTTTAATTTCTTAGTTTAAGAAAATAAGAAATATTTCTCTTGTAACTAGAGTCATGCAATAATTTCGGTGGATTTAGAAAATAATTCTTTTCGTGTACTTAAAATCAGATTCATAGCGAAACAGAGCTAATGTATGGCATGAAAACAAGTAAATATCTCGAAAAAGCTTGCATTTTCGGTATAATTTAATGTCATGTATGAGTTCAACACAGTATTAATGGTTAAATTACATTTTGTACATCACAAAATCGCTATAAATATATCAGGCAGTGAATATTACAGATAAAAAATACATTCGCCAACATTCCCCAACATTGGCTTGCATCACTGTTTCGTTATAATAAACAAGAAAAATAAATAAATAGCGAAAAATAATATAAACGTACACTCGTGTGTATATATATATATATAATATAATTATATAAATTATGTATACATTGGAACATTAATTGTGTGCGTTTTATTGAGTTACATAAAAATAAAAAATTATAAATAAAAAGTAAGAAAACAAGAAATCAGCGTTAAAATAATAAAATGCAATTGTTGATATATAAATAAATAGCAAATAATAAATAAATAAATGTTTTAATTATATTATTGCGGGCATTTATATATTCGTTGGCGGCTACTATCTATCTCACTTTAATAAATTTTCGAACGTAACCACTGTGCAGTTAAATTTACAAAATGACTTCCGTAGTAACAAAGATTTACAACATTACAGAGCTCCATATATAATAAAATAATAATTATTATTATTGATTATATGTTAAGTAAGTTAAGTCATGTTTAGCTAAACAAATAAAAAATTATTAGATTTCTATATTAGTTTGGTTACAACAGAGTGTAATTAATTTGTCACACGTCTTACAAATAAGTTTCGCTATAAGATCTAGGAATAAAATTATTTTATTGGAATAAAAAACTTTGTTTTTTTTTTATTACCTTTATCTTTGTTTTCATTCTTTGATTCTATAATTAAAATATTCTTAACGTTTAACGATTAATCATATGAACAAAAACACTCAGTTTTTTTTTATTCTATAAATACTTTCGGAAATATTTGCTTGTTTGTCATGTGGCTAGCATAGAATTATTTATTATTATTGTGATCTGGTTGATGCTGTTATTTGAAAAACAGTTAACGGATGACCCTATTAATAATCTCTTGTTGTGTTAATTTCATGTTTGACAGGAATTGTTTGATTTAATTAATAAAATTCAAATAGGACTGTCAAATCAACTCTTTTAATCTGATTATAATATCTTTAGGTGTTCAAGTGTCAGATGTATCTTATTCTGAAATGTTTTCAAGACGTCCAGTGCATTAATAAGCTTACATAATAGATCGTATGTTAAGTAACAAGAAAAAGGTTAATAAACCGATTTTAAGTTATCTGGTTATGTAATCCAGTTAGCTACGATTATTAGAATACGGTTTAATAAAACAGGAATTTATTGTTGTTTTGAAAGGACTGTCAAAACGTTAGCCTGAAAGCCAGAGAGTAGATAAAATAAAATTAAAAAAATATTTTATTTACAATTTTGTTTAATTAAGCTGGTGGTTTAAACAAATTATCCTAAAGTGACCAGAATTTAATTATATTCCGGATTCTAAAGCACTGATTTTGATCCTCAAAAAAAAACTGCTTTGCACAGTGCCCCGCTTTATAATACAGCTGGCAAACATCACAATAGCAAATTGCATTGCAATACTGCAGACGATACAATTTTTTTTTTTTTTATGTCGTTGTTTTGCATAATGAAATTTAATTAAAAAAAAAACAAAATCAATTTATTCTATAATTTTCTCTTTCTCTCTATTCTGATGTTTATTTTTTTTTTTTTTTAATTTTTTATTTCTTTTATTATTTTGTTTCCTAACTCGCGAACAACAAATTATTGTTGCATGCAAATTACAAAATATATTTGAATGAAGTAATTTTTAATTTTTACAACAAATATCAGTAGTATACAAGTCAGTCAGACATGCTCTTAATTATTTCTTTTTTATTATTAATATTATTATTTTAACAGGAAAATTATAATTTTAATTTTTTTTTGGTTGTTGTATTAAGTAAGACAAACTGATAGGTTGTTGATGGAATTATTATTATTATTATTATTATTATTACAGGCATAACATAATGGTGAAAGTTATATTAGAAATATTAATAAAAAAAAAAAAAAATTTTAAAGAGAGAGAAAGAGACTTTTGTTTCATATAAATCAGGAAATTAAATATAAAATAAAATCTATGTTGTAACTGGGCGATAAACCAATAAATATGTTGCTCATTAGCTCTACACACTGTGCTTACTTAAATAATTATTATTCCATATTTGGATAGATATTAAAAAAAAAAAAAAATTACATAAAATATAGAATAGGTCGTTGTCTGTCGATATATCTACTTGTTGTTTTTTTTTTTTTCTTCAATTCACTTAAAAATAGGAAATAAATATTTATTTATACAATAATAATAATAATAATAATAAGAAAGAATAATAACCTTCATATAAGTGTAATTATAGTAAAAAAGAAGAAAAAAACAAACAAAAACTTACCTGGTATTAGTTGCCTATAATAGTGCAAATAACAAATAAAGTTATTACTTAGAATTATTTAGTGTGTTTCGAAAATAAAAAAAAAAAATGTAAACAAGTTATTTCAGTATGACTAATAAATTTTACCTTACCTTACTGTGCAAATGATTTTTTCTTTTTATTTCCTTAATTCATTTCCCTGGAATATTTCCTTGGAATTTAAACAATTTTCATATTCTATGACAATTTACATGTAATTAAAATTACTTTGTTTGATTTTTGTTTTTTCTTTTGTGAGACACAAAAGTTATTTTATGCACTGTGCTGTTCACTTTATAGACATTTGTTGATGTTGATAAACTTTGCTAATGATTGTGGAAGATACAGAGCTATGGTGTTTCGGATTGAGAAAGACACAAAGCTATGGTGTTGGTGGATGAGGAATACAAATAGCTACGGTGTTGACGATTGTGGAAGATTCAAAGCTATCGTGTTTGTGATACAGACAGACACAAAGCTATGTTCTATTTAAGCCAACGATAAATCAATAAAATTCTTAAAATGTCACTGCGGTGATAATTAATAATCGTTAATCAATAAATAATTAATGAATTCTTTAATTAATATAGAATTTCTATATGATTGATTAAACTTAATTAAAAAAAAAAAACATTCAACAAAATTTCTCTTAAGATAATACTCTGTAATACTCACACTTGACGATTAACTTTAATTAGACAGTTATTGATAATTAATTATCGATAGTGATTAGGTTGGTTTTATCACTCTCTGTTACTGTTTTGCTTTATTATTATATCATCATCTTAACACAAACATCTGTCACAATTTATCTGTGGCATAAAGTAAATACTCTATACGGATTATCTTTTATCATTTTACTTTCATATTATTTCAATGAAATGTTAATTAAATTACTTTGTTATCCGTTAATTATAATTAAAAAATAAAATAAATTAAATTCTTTGTTCTATTTTCTGTTACGTTTTAAGCAGAAGTAGTAATGCAACAAGGTTCCCCTTTATATATATATTTTTTTTTCTTTGTGTTTTTAAATTAATTTGTTTTTTAATTTATCGTAGTACATTGACTTAAGTTAAGTATTTTCTAATTTATTCCATTATTTGAGTCTTTTTATATTCTACCAACTCTATAGTTTTGAACAAAGATTTTATATACCTTTATCGGTAAATTTTCTTTAAAAACTAGATTTTGTCGTCTTATTAATTGCTTGTCCCGTCTTATAATGACTAATGAATTATTACGATTTATGTTATTAATAATTAGAAGTAGTTAAATGATTGATTGATTGATTTTACAAATAAAAATTTTTCGGTGCACGTGTCAAGGTTATTTCATTAAAAAGTTCTTAAAAAAAAAAAAAAAAAAACTCTAACCGATTATTATCACATTTTTATTTAATCTAATTGTATTATTCGGTTGCCTGTTTATGGCGTTTTTACTGCTGTTTGTGGTTTAAAAGATCAAACATAATTGTCGTATCGGTGATTGAAGGACTAGACACAATGACGCAGTCGAAACTAAGTGAATTTACGTAAGTTCACCTGATATTTCTTATGTCATTCTAACGATTAAATGCTGGTTAAACCTTAAGCTAAAAAACTACAAAGGATAAGAAATCACTTTGTTGTGTTTTAAAGAGATTTTCGCTGGTGTGATTCTGGTTGTAAAGTATTCGGTGCTACTACTTGCATCAAAGATGCTTAAATAAATATAAATCGTGGAAATAAGTATTGTGGGCGAGTTTAAAAAAAAAAAAAAACGTTTATATTTCAATAAAATTTTATTAGAATTTCTTACAGTGCTGGCACAAGGTTAATCTTGTTTATAACGTAAAAAATAAACCATAAAAATTTCATATTTTATGGAAAAATATTTTGATTTATTATGTTGTAGGTGGTTTGTGGTTTTTTTTTTTTCTTCTAAATTTTAACTCACTTACGTCCATCCTTTTATATGTTTTAGCAACAAAATAGAATTAAAATTACGTTTTATTGAGAGGTTTTTGCTTTTACGTTTTTAAAGTTTAATTAAATTTCGGTTTTTTGGTTAATAAATTTGAATTTTAATTGAATTAACAGTTGTTGTTTTTTTTTCTAGCGATTTTTATATGAAATTTTTTGGAGACTTTATTATTCCATATCCTAAATATTGCGTATAAATACGTAATAAATTTTCTGCAAATTCTTCCTTTTTTATGTTTATTCTATATAAAAGTCGTAAAAACCAAAAATTATGTAATTATTGGCAATGATTTTACTTTTTGTATCAAATTTATGTTTTATTTTTCATACTCATGTGAAACGTGATTATTTTATATGATTTTCTTTTAATTTGTTGACGTTAATTTGATTTTAAAAATTTAGAGAAAAAAAAAAAATAAAAGAAGCATAATACTACCTGACAGCAAGTAAGCAAGCTAAAAAAAAGAAAAAAAATATATAAAACGACTAAAATATGCTAGTTTTGTGTCGTTATAAACAAGTAAAAGAAAAAAATTTATTTGTTAATGACATTGGCTCGTTAAAATTGGTTGTTGACATAAATTTTCGGTTTTTTTTTTTTTTTTTTTTAATTGTTTTAATTTAAATGAAATTACTATAAATAAATTTATAAAAATAAAATTTATAATTATCAAGGATGTGTGAATCAAATACTAAAAAAAAAATTTTGATTTTTATAATGACTAATCAATTTTGATAACAACAACAGTCCTCTTTGATTTGTCAATGAAATTCTTTTTTTTAATAACACGAGAGAGAAAGAAAGGAATAAACTTGTGTCATTGCATCAGTTTATCAATGGTGATTATCGTATTCCCCTGAAATTTTGAATAACAAAATATAGAGAAAACAAATCTTTCAGATTTTGTGATAAAAATCGTGATTTCGAACCCAACGCAACGTTAATGCGATATTAAAATGTATCGAAATACATTGCGCCAACTACATTATAACGTAACGCAACGCAAACGTCACTTCTAGGTTGTTTCACAGTAAACAAATTTTCTAGATACGCTTCTGTAACTGTTTTTCCTTGTTTTTTTTCATCTATGGTGATGGTGGAGAGATAAATATTTGCAAATTTAATTTTGAGAGAAATACAAAACAAAAATTGATTAAAAAAAAAAAGAAAAGAATTTGACCGTGATAACGATTATTGGTAGTAACATTGGATTCTTTATAATCGCTATTTAAAATCTCTTGACATTTTAAATTCATCAGTTTATTCACCTTTCAACTATCGTAGATTAAATATTTTCAACCTTTATTACCTGTAGCTCGTAGATTAATAATATAAAAAAAACGGAATCACTTAAATACAATTCGATAACCAGTTTAACCATGTAAAGATGTGCTTTTAAATTTTACAAAAATTATTTTGCCCATAATTGTAGTGTTCAATGGCGTCAACTTGTTGTTTTTTTTTTTTAACTTTATTAATATCAACAAAACACACTTCCTGTTTTATTATTTGCATTAAAACAGACAGATTAATAATTTTACTTCCTATTAAATATAATTTGTTTTCATTTACTCTTTTCAATATCAAATCAAATGTTCTAGAAATGTATTGATAGAAGACGACACACAGTACTAGTCTACAGTTGTTGCTAAATAATCTACCTTTGCTTGTTATGCTTTGATAGAAGGTGGTTTCTGGTTTCCTTCCTTAGGTTTTTTTTTTTTTTTGTTGTTTAATTCCATAATTTAATTTGTTTATGCTCTTGTCGTTGTTTTACAATATTTGTGTCAAGGTAGTTTTTTTTTTTCCGCTGTTTTTGTTTATTTTCATCAATTCATTCATTTTTTAGTGATAAAAAAAAAAAAACTATTTATTTGTTGTGATTTTGTTTGTTTTTCTATTTTGAATTAAGTCATGAAACGTGAAATTGTTTAATTAAAATTAATGAATGTCTAGGGTATTTTATTGTTTTAACTTTAAAGCAGATATTCTCAATCAGTGGTACAAGTATTTGTAACAAATAAATAGAAGCAAAGTATTTATGGAAACTTGAATGATTTCGGAATAAATTTATTGAAAGTATTTTTTCTGAAATAACCTGAATAAATACGGGTCTGTTGTTATTATTAACGAATATTCTCTAATCTTGGAATTTTCATAATGTTCAAGTTTATTTCAACTTTTAACTTCAGGTGTAAAATTACCTCTTAACTGTTGTACGTCACCTTATAAGTTCGTTGTTATGGTATGTCAAGAATGTAGTGACAGATGTACTCAGATTGATTTGTTTTCTCGTTTAAAAATTACTAATCTTGCGATCAGAATTTTAAGTGATATTTCAGAGCCTTTGCTTATTTTGTACCCTTAAAATTAATAGCGAATTTTTGTTTGCTTAAGTAATGAAAAAAGGTGGGAAAAACTAGGTAAATTCGAACGTAGTCCGGGTTAAAGAATATTCGACTGTCGGTACGCCATTATATTGCCTAAAAAATACTTTTTTTGACGTTCCTGTCATTTTAAAGAGGTTAGCAGCCAATGTTTTTAAAGAAACGAGACTCAGAATAACGATTTTAATGATAAAAAAGCTGAGGATTTAATTCGATTAATGACTGTTAGAAAACCATTTGAAAATCTCTACTTTGGCTTTAGTTTGTTTGTGTAAATTTTTTGCGAAACAAATGTTGAGAAACACTGCCTACGATAGTTGCATAAATTATGATTAATGTATTTACCTTCACTGTTGATTTAGATGTAACATAAAAACAACGACAATAACAACAATATATTTAAAAGAAACAATTTTTAATAATTTGTTAATACACACTACACACCGGAAATTAATGTTAGCACAAAACCAATAAACAGTTTTTTAATTACTAATTATTATTCTCTATTGATTTTAATTAAATTTTTTTTTTTTGAATAATTAATTCAATTAAATTTTTATCAATAAAAAATAAATTGTTTTTATTATTAGAGTGAAATATCGTTGTCAAGTCGTAGACAGACGATCAATTAGAAATGTATTATAAACGTGTACGATTGATTACCAATACAATTGAATATTAATTATAGCATTTATGTGTAGCAGTGGCAGTAACAGTAAATAGAAGTAACACCATTAACCGCAGCATGTATAACATGTGCAATGTCGTATTTACATACATATATATATATATATATATATTTATTATGCGGAAAAATATTATAAATAAATTAATTAAAAAAAAAAAAAAACTATTTAAGTCACGATTATTATTATTATTATTATTCGTTCATCCAAGGCTGTTGTTATTTATTTATTTATTTTTTTGTCTATTGCTTTGCGCGATTTTTTTTTTCTTGTTATTTTATTTTCGCTGTTGTTTAACAAGCACCCTATACACCACACACGTGAACATTAAATTTTTATTTGTCAATTGGAATAATGTGCTTAGGATTTGCCTTTGTTTTGTTTTTTTTTTTGGTTTTCGAAAAATAAAAAAATTATTTAATTAAAGTAAGCCATGCAACGGGACACGAACCTTTTTAGTTAACTTGGGGGTTGTATTTCCGCATTAATAATAAAAAACGAAACGTAATTTGTTTAGAACTTTTTGATTATCGTGCTTTGAATTTTGTTTATATCTGGATAATTATTTAAATTTGTTTCGAAATTTAGTATAGAGATTGTTTCTTCTATTATATATTTACGTGAGTAATTGATTACTTGGAAATGTTACGTAAATAGAATTTTATGGAAAATAGACGGGAAACAGTTAACTCGGGATTGGCTAGAGTGATTTTATATAAAAAAAAATCGTGAATTAATCGCTTACTGACAGGGGCGTCTGATACGACATTAGTTTGGGGTTCAATATTATAATATTACGGATTCTTAAAGCTTTTTTATAGGTTGATTCAAACAAATTTCAGAACTATCTAAAGTGATCAGATTTTAATTAAAAACTGCGATATGGGGAACTTTAAAGAAAGAACTTTATTGTTTTACGTTTACCATGCGTAAATTTACGCGATTATTGTGTTTTATTTTTTTTTTTTTTGAATCCAGGAATAACTCTGTTGATTCTGTTTATGTATATTTACCTATTAAAATCTCATTGCACACAATACAATTGATTTATATTCACCTTTATTTCTTGGCATTATGAATAAAAACATATTTAAGCTAATTTAAATACAATAATAATAATAATTATAATATAAAATAGGAGGGAGGTTAAGTGGTTTGTTGAAATAAATAAATTTTTTTTTGAATTTTTCTTTTTCGATGGATGGTCCTTGATGAAAGATGATAATTTTTCAATTTAATTTGCTTAAATAAAATTTCACTTGGATGCATTTTAAATAAAACATTTTCATAATTTTTATTCCTTTAATAATTAAAGTCGCGTTTTTTTTTTTTGACCTACAAAAAAAAAAAATTAATTTTTCGCCTGCTGCGATTTTTCTTCTTTTTTTTTTGTTGTTTATAATTTTGTGTGACGCAAAATGACTTTATTTGACAGTTTGTCGCAGAATTTTTTTAATTTTATTTATAAAACGCATGTTATGTTATAGAGATTTGAAGGATTGATTACTCCTCTGCTGGGGAGCCTTTATTTTAATAATATGTCAAAAATGAAAATTATTATTTATTATTCAATCAAATTTGTTTGACATAAATCTATTTAAAAAAATTTTTTTACTCGTTGTTTTTGTAGTTTCTGGAGTTAACAAAATTCTGATTAGTTAGGTTACAACATGAGTTTAAAAAAAAAAAAAAACAGTAGTAAAAACGGTTGTAGCGTAAAAGAAAAGCTTATCTTAGGAAATTTATCGGTGCAACCTGAGTACAATCGACGTAAGAAATGTCACTTAATTGTTGATAAACGGAATTACTAGTAAATAGCGCTCATTGTCTTTAAAATCAGTAAATCAACTAAATAATTAATTAAAATTGCGTATTTACAGGTAATTACACATAAAAAAAACGACTGAATTGTGCTTAACGCATAATTTACGTAAGAAATGTCACTAAATTATTAGTTGTTGTATTGTTCCGGAAACCGCGCAATACTTAATTAATGAATATATATTAAATATTTATCCATATCCAAATTATAACACCCGAAGCTGAAGCATTAGTGTAAAATTTTTATTTTTAATGTCAAAGCTTATCATAGTGTCAACATGTCTAGGAATATAAATTTGTTCCTTAATAAATAACACACATGACACGATAAATCTCTTAATCAAAATATTATCATTGGATTATAATAATGTTCACACACACACACACGTGAATTAATTTTTTTAATCTTTCTTCCGTAAAATGTGTAACAAACACAACATATAAACTACGCTCCTGTCTTTTGTTAATCACAATTAATGAATCATACATTTTTTTGATTTTTCCACAAAACATAATTAATAAAAAAACAAAATTTATTTTATTTTGTTTCGCGTGCGCGTGTATGTAATTAGTTATTAAAGTAAAGGAAAATTGATTTTTGTTTTGTTTTTTTTTTTTTTTTTGTTTTTGTACCAGTTTCATCAGAATTTCATGTTCTCGGACGCGCGCGATATTGTCTTTAATATATTAATCATTTTATTTTTCATTTATTTATTTATCATTATTTGCTTTGTACTTGATTTATTTTCCCAATCTTTATGATGAAATAATTCATTGATATTGCATTTTAATGAAAAAATAAATAAATAATTAATTAATTAAATTAATTTTTTTTTTTTTTTATTTATTTAGCGATATCTAAGTGGACGTACACAAGGCGAAATAAATATGTTAATATCAACAAAGACGGGAGGTGCAACACCATTAGTAATTGCATGCCGTAATGGTCATTATGATATTGTACAATACTTGCTATATAAATGTCATGCAAATGTTGAACTATCCGGTTCAGGTTAGTGTGTGAGTTTTGGTTTATTTTGTGCAAAAAAAAAATTAAAAAAAAAATGGTTGTTGTTGTTGTAGAGGAAAATTAATTTAAAATATTTTCTTAATTAATTAATTTAATTTAATATAATTTTTTTTTTTTTAGTAATGTTTGATGGTGAAATAATTGAAGGTGCACCACCATTATGGTGTGCTGCAGCCGCCGGACACGCTTGTATTGTTAAATTATTAGTTAAATATGGTGCAAATGTGAATAGTACAACGAAAACAAATTCAACACCATTACGTGCCGCATGCTTTGATGGACATTTTGAAATTGTCAAATATTTGATCTCACATGGTGCAGGTAATTCATTTATTTTCGAAGTTGTGCTTTATTATAATTTTAATTTTTTAATTTCTTTTTTTATTATAGATATTGAAGTAGCAAATCGTCATGGACATACATGTTTAATGATTGCATGTTATAAAGGTCATTATAAAATAGCACAATATCTATTATTATTAAAAGCGAATGTAAATAGACGTAGTGTTAAAGGGAATACAGCATTACATGATTGTGCTGAATCCGGTTCATTAGAAATACTTCAATTATTATTACAACATGGTGCCACAATGGATGTTGATTCTTATGGTAAAAGTCTTGTTGTTCGTTAGTTAGTTGAGAAAAAATAAATAAATTTTAATCACAAAACATTCATTTTATAGGAATGACACCATTATTAGCAGCAAGTGTAACTGGCCATTTACCAATAGTCGAACATTTAATTAGTTTAACGTCAGTTAAACGGGAAGATAGAATAGCAGCCCTTGAATTATTGGGTGCAACATATGTAGATAGGAAACGTGATATGTTGAGTGCATTATCATTTTGGCGTCGTGCTATGGAAGATAGGTAAACAAAATAAAAATTCTCAATTAATATAACAAAAATTAATTAATTAAAAAAAAAAATCTAGATATGGTCATGAGCCAATAATACAAAGGCCAAGAGCTGTAATGCCTGTTCCTGCTTATGATTATGCAGAGGAAGTAAACGATATTAGTGCATTAGAAGAATTAGTTATGGATCCGGATGAGATGAGAATGCAAGCACTTGTTATTAGGGAACGTATTTTAGGACCAGCACATCCGGACACTAGTTATTATATACGTTATAGGTAGGAAAATAGAAAAGAAAAAATATTAATTAATTAATTAATTCATCTCGTTCTTTTGTTTTGATTTATTATATTAGGGGTGCTGTATATGCGGATGCTGGTCGTTTTGATCGTTGTATAGAGTTATGGACTTATGCATTAACAATGCAACAAAGTATTTTGGAACCACTTAGCCAAATGACACAATCATCAATATTATCATTTGCTGAATTATTTAGCTTTATGTTAGGGGAGGCGGGACGTCCAATAACACGGGGACGTGTTGTACCACCAATTGAAACCAGTGATATGTTATTAGTTTTTAATAAATCAATAAATGAGGTGGCATTAGGTTATAAAATGTTAACAACGATTATTACAATGGACCGTGATACGGCATCGTTGAGTCGTGCCCTTGTCAGTGCACTACATTTAGGTTGTCTATTGGCACGTTTATTAGATGATGAGACATGCGATAAGAAATTAAAAAAAGAAATTCTAAAATCAATGTACGATTTAACTAGTCTTAAAGTGAGTAGGAGATTTTCAGCTTTAATTTTTTTTTTTTTTTTTGCTTATTCCTAATAATTAAAATTTTTTATCGTAGATTAAAGCACGTTCAAACCGAACCGCATTACATTTAGCGTGTCATCGTGAATCAGGTTTAGTTGGTCGTTATCCAGCATGTCAATTTCCATCAGCACCATTAGTTAAAGCATTATTAAAGGTTGGCGCTGATCCGAATGCAATCGATGACGATGGAAACACCGCATTACATTTAGCTGCATACTCATGGCCCTGGTCAGTTAATTTAACAAAAATTTTACTTGATCACGGTACACATATAGTAAGTGGTTGACATATATACAAAAATTTTTCGTAATTAATTAACTTAATTAATTATTTCTTTAATTTAATTGAACAGGATACAAAAAATAAAAATGGTGAAACATTAGAAACGATATTAAAAGAACAAAAATTACATAAATATGTTAGTAAAATGAATTATACACGTTTAACGTGTTTAGCAGCGAAAACAATTAAAAAATATAATATTAATTATATAAATGAGGTACCTAAATTTCTATACGATTTTATAGAATCACATTAATAATTAAAGAATTTTGGTTTAAAAAAAAAAAAAAAAAAAAAAAACAAAAAAATTATTTTAAAGATATTAATTAATTAATTTCTGTGTTTTTCCTTTTTTGTTTTATAATTAATAATTTTATTAAAATTTTTCTATGAATAAATTAAAAAACAATTTTTTTTTTTTTATTATTTTAAAATTAATAATAGGGAAGAAAATTCTTGTCAATAATTTTAGTAATAATAATGCGAATGAATTTTATTATCAATTAATTAATTAAATTTTACTTATTATTATTTAAAATTTTTAATTATTTTATATAAATCTATATTTTAGTGAATTTTTTAAAACAAAATTAAACAAATATTGAAATAGTAAAATAAAGAAAAAAAAGTAATTTAATAAATATATGTAATGACAATAAATTAATTAATGAAAATGACATGTTTGTGTTGTCTCTCTCTCTCGCTCTGTGAGTTTTTATTAAAATTGTTAGAACGGATCAAAAATTAATCAAAATAAAAAGGAATATGCAGGTGCCTTAAAACGTAACGTTGCTACGTAACGTTGTTAATTTAATGAAATTTTACGTTTTACGTTACTGATTCACATAAAAATTCAAATGAAACTACCGACTAAGCAGAAGTTCTCTACCCGTAGTACTATGGCTTAGTAGCAGTGCTCTACCCGTAACGATTTTTTCTCTCGATTGTCGGAAAAGTAATGGAATTTTTTTTTTGTTTTGTTTGAGAAACACAGTTTTGTTAATACCTTTTAAATGTTTCCATACTCTACCTCCTATAGAACGTCCAGATAGTCCATGTGCAACTTTAGGCAGTTCAATCAAATAGCTAACGCTTTTTGCACGGTTCTGTTCGACTGTTGCGGCACGGCAGCCTTGAAAACAAGAAGAAAAAAAAAAGATTTTTCAATTACACGTTTTCTAGGATAATAAGTCCCATTGTTGCTTTTTAAGGAGTTTATGGGACTAGCTTTAAAGGATAGAATAATCAACATTTTCTCCACACTAGAGTTACGGCGAAAAACGTTTATTAAATAGTTGGTGTGACAGTGACGATTCGCAAAACTGTTTTAATGCATAAAAATGTTTTTACTAACATATATCAATCAAGATTTAAAAAGATTTTGTGCTTCCATATGATGAACACACAACATTTGCTGAATTATCTCAAAATAATCTATGAATTTTTTTTTTTTTTTTATTAAAATACCTTGAAACTGCAGTCATTTAATTCGGTGAATCTTTAAGCATAAGTTACACTAGGCGCGTATATGATGTGCTCTAATCACAATAACAAAGTGATTTCAGTTAATTACTGTTGCCAACACTCAATCAGCATTCAACTAGATAAAACATTTTCCAGATGTAAAAACAAACGAAATTAAATCATTAAAATTAGAAACACAAAAATTAATTAAACAAAAAAAAACAAACGAAAAATAATTTAATTAAACATTATTTATTTGATTGTAATAAAATTAATTTCTCCTTGTACGCAATATGCAGGTTTATCGTGTTTCACTGAATTCTGAAACCATGCAAATCAATTTATGAAAATATAAATTAAAATAAAATAAACCGCGAACCGCAACGTTTATATATTTAAACCGTGTGGGCAGTTGAAAATCCATTAGAGCGTAGAAAACAAAAAAAAAAAAAAAAATTTACAACGCATATGGCATACATTCCCCTCTAAAACTAAGAAATAATTATTTACAACACAAAATTTGTATGCATTTCGTTCACAAGCGTAATCACACCTGCGTTTATTCACCGATATATATTGTGATTCTCTTGTAACTATGGAATATTCTCGTTTTGATAGAAAACAAATTAATCCTTTACGGAGAACATCCAGAAAAATATTTATTTACCTCTTGTAGTAAACATACATACACAGACTAAAATACAGGATATTGATTGACCCCACACAGATAAAATAGCTGCTTCCAGGTTAAATATATTTTTCTCATCAAGTCGAAAAAGAGTAAATGCGTCATCATAAAGTCACCATCCCTCACACAACAACATAACCCTCATTTAAAAAATGAATAAATAAAAAAGTTTTTTCTTTTTTAATTAAAATTTATGTTTTTTTTTTTATTATTATTTCATCAGATAGATAGATCTATTGTATATACAGATAGATATATAGACATATATGTATATATATATATATATATAAATATCCCATATACACATAACAATCAATCAATCAATCATTTTTAAATTTAAAAATTATCTTACACAGTTCATTAGAAAAAAAAAAATAAATCTTAAAAACTAAAATCTACATCATTTAAGAAGAAAAATAAAAATTTAAATAAAATAATAAAATACTTAATCAACGATAATTATTCATAACATTTCTTTGCAAAATTTGAATACAAGAAAAAAAAAAAAAGAAAAAGAAAAGCGAAGAAAAAAAAAAAAAATTGTTCAACTTCAAATTACACTTAGAGGAAGTGGAGCAGTAGCTAGCAGTATCAACAGAGTAATGTAATAGCAGTAGTAAATACAAAATACAGTAAAAAGATTTTTGGATAACAATTGCAAGGCAAATATGATACACCCCACCCACACAATGCATCATTTTTTTTTTTTTTTTCATCATCTTCGTACTATTGTTGCTGTGTTAAACCAAATTATTTTTTATATAAATAGAAGAAAAGGAAAGTAAATTAATTAAAACCACATTTTGATAAGAACCATAAATGTTGTAATGTGGCCACCACACCAAAAAAAAAATTTCTTTTTTCACCAAAACAACAACAACAACATGAGGAGGAAAATTAAAAAAAAAAAATAAATAAACCCACAGAAAATGTATGATGATAAGAATAAGAATAAGAATAAAAAAAAAAGATAAAAGAGATAAAAAAAAGTATTGTATTTCCCTTAAAATCAACATTTTTTTTTTTTTTTTTTGTTGTCCTCTTACTTAATGAAAAATATTCATTTCATTCTCCCTTTCTTTTCTTATTGCTTTCTTTCTTTCTTTCGTTTGTTTACATTTTCTCTTAATTAATTTCTTTGTATACTTAAAAAAGAAAAACCGACGCAAAATGCCATTATGGAAAAATCATATATAAAACAGAAATAAAAAAAAAAAAAAAGAATTAAAAAATAATAAATTAAAATCTACTATCTGCGCGACTGATTATTCCTCCCTACATGCAAATCAATAATTATCCATCAATTCTAAACTCGAACAATTGATTATTACAACGGATTTACATCATCTAAATCTTCTTCTTCTTCTATTTTTAATTAATTTTTTTATTCTTTTTTACTTCTTAAATACTTAAATTAACTATCATGTATGCGCATTTAAACAACAACAAAATAATTCGAATTTGCTTTTGCACTAACTCTCTCTCAATTATCCAAAATTGTCTCAAAATGTAAAACAATTTTTATATTTTTTTTTTAAAGGTCCGTCGTCGTCGTCGAAATATATTTATAAAATGAAAATTTGCTTCTTCCGCCGTCATCTATCTTCTTCGAATTTTTTCTTTTTTAATTTTTTTTAACGTAAATTAAAAATAAAAAATAATAATGAAATCGTCGACAAGTAAAATTTATTTAAAAGAATGTAACATCGACGGCGCGACCTTCCAAACGTGAACCATCCATCAATTCTAAAATGGAATAAAAAATAATCAATCAAAAATCCTAGGCTTCAACTTATTGTTAGAAAATGGAAAAGAATTTCATACTTATAGCTAATTCGGCATCACGTTCCTTGGAGAAACGTACAACACCTGTATCTTGACCACGAATCTCAGCAAATTTAACTTCACCAATGTCCCGGAATTTATCACGAAGTGTTTGCCATGTACAACTGGGTGGAAGCTAAAATTTATCAAGCAAAAAAAATAATTCTCACAGTTTTAAATTTAGTCATAAAGCCACTTACATTTTTGATTACAATTGTGTCAGAGGTTTTTCGTCCACCCGATGGTGTTATTAGGCTGCCTTGACCCCCTGAAGAGTAATTATTATTTGGTGGACGGCTGAAATCATCTTGTGGTTGAGTGTTGTAGCTGCGAACTGAATTTGATGCTGGCCCCATGTCAAAATCGGATCTATTTCCACCCTGATTATATGAGGAATTTGAATAGCCACCACCAAGGCTGCTGTACGCATTTGAAACAGATGATGGTTGGTAGTTATTGCCCCCAGAATTACCAGAGTTGCCCATATCATTGTTATTCCCCGAGTTACCACCTCCACTATTACCGAGCCCCAAACCTAGACTTGACAAGCTTTGAGCGGCACTAGACAAAAGTGGATTTGAGAGGCCCCCAACACCGCTCAAACCACTGAGACTAACAGCATTACTTAATGCTGCCAAATTACTACTTAGACTTGAATTTGGTACAGGGCCCAACAAACTGGTAGGACCATTTAGTGGAGGCGGTGCAACCGGTACAGGGGCACCACTATTTTGATTCATATTCAAATTTTGCTGTATATTTGGAAGATTTCGGGCAACATCACGTAATGGCTCACCATTTGGTCCTAAACCAATACCAAGTCCCTTTAACCCCTCAGGTAATTTAACGCCTTCATTTTTATCGGGAACACGATCCAACCTGACTGTCATACGACGATCAAATAACATTTGACGATCGAGCATTGAAATCGCTTGAACCGCCTCAACGGGGTGATCATATTCAATTACAGCAAAACCACGACTATTTCCTTCCTTATCCAACGACAAATCAACGTTGATCACTTTACCAGCTAGCTTAAATACTTGCTTCAATTTCTTCGTATCGACTTTATAGTCCAACTGTAATTCAGAAAAAAAAAGACCAAAAAATATACCAAAGAACAAATCATCCATCAACAAAAACTCATTCAAAAGTTTTTTCTTTTCTTTAATTAAGTTAAAAAATTCAACATGACATAATTTCTTATCTATTTGCTTACTAAAAAAAAAAAGAAGAAATAATGAACACAGAATCAACAACAATTTTTTTTTTTTTTACGTGTTTTCAAAATAAAATTTAATTAATTAATTAAAGAAAGTAGAAAAATAAAATAAAATATAATAAAAAAAAAAGTTTTGTTATCTCTTCCTTTTTCTTATCGAAAAATAATTCAATTTATATCAATAATTAACAGAAAAAAAAAAATAAATAAATAAATAAAATGGAGAAATACTTCTTAAAGCAAAATTAATAAATAAAATAAAATGAAAGTAAAAAAAAAAAATATATATAGAAGGGAATAAAAGCGCAACTTCAACTATTTGGTGTAATATTCAAATCAATCCGAATGTTATGGAAAATATATAAACAGAGAGATAGCAGCTATTCTTCTAAAACACAAAAAAAAATTGTACGAGAAACAACAAAATCATCACACTCTCAATGTTGTTGGTTGGTTAAATTGATTAGATTTTGGTTATCAATTAATTAAAATAAAATAGAAACGAAGGAGTCTTTCTCATCAAAACAGATCAAATCAAATCAAATCATAGATAATCAAGAGAATTTTTTCATCATTTTTTTTTCTTTTTATAAACATAATAAAAAACATCAAACAAAAAAAAAAAAAAAAAAAAGAAACAAGAATTTTACTTTTTTTTTCTTTTTTAAATGATACTCACATTGGCGACAAAAACTTTGGTGTGCAGAGGTCCTTGAATGCCCAAACCTTCTAAAAACGAAGTACTAAGACCATACGTATTGTATGGAACTTCATAATCGTTATTC
Source organism: Ptychoptera albimana (assembly GCA_961205885.1). Classification (NCBI taxonomy): domain Eukaryota; kingdom Metazoa; phylum Arthropoda; class Insecta; order Diptera; family Ptychopteridae; genus Ptychoptera; species Ptychoptera albimana. The sequence goes on from OY540803.1 coordinate 27,089,559, forward strand.
ATACCACCACGACCGGACCTAGATGGATTGGAAGAAGAAGTAGAAAACAGAAGTGGACGATTAATGACACCTTGTTTTAAGTCAGCATATTGGCTAAAAATTTTCAACGATTTTTAAAAATATTATTGATTAGTTTAATAATAATTAAGATAAAATATTTAAAAAAAAAAAATAATAAAATGACTAAAATTAAGATAAATATTTCATTTCTTTAGCTTTTTAAAAATAACAAAAACAAAAAAAAAAAAAAATTATTATTATTCAAATATATAGGCAGCAAAAATAAAATAATAATAATCAAGACAGATAGATATAGGCGCAAAACAGACTATTTAGATATAAAATCAAGCGAGACCCCTTTGTTGGGACGACCATGATCAAGCAGAACTGGAACATTCTCATCCCATTTCAAAGGTACTATCACAATTATTCTATCTAGAACATCTGATTTAAGAATTAATAATTTGTATACAAATAAAAAATCTCAACAGACGGACACATGACAATAAAAAAAAAACAAAAAAAAAATATTAATTCGTCGTCTACGTCGCTATTTGAATTTTGATACAAATGCATGTGAGCAGAGAGCGAGAGAGAGCACTGTATTGCATTGTAAAAATACGATAGTGAAGCCCAACATACATATTTACATGAATAAATAATTGGTAAAACAAGGTAAATAAAAACAAAAATACAGATTTATATATATATATAAAAATAGATAAATAATCAAAACAAAGTTAACACTAACGGTCTGTCGTCATCTCTATTATCACGTCGGAAGTTTCCACCACCACCACCGCCGCCGCCCTGGCCTTGGCCACCACCACCACCTCCTCCACCGCCGCCAGCATTATTATTGCGAATTATCCTTCCAAATTCATCTCTTTCGTTACCATAGTCCTCTTTAATAACCAAGTGGCGGCCATTTATTTCATAACGATTCATTTTTTCCAACGATTTTCCGACGCTGTCAGCATTTTTGAATTCCACAATACCACAACCACGCGGCTTATGATTCTCATCGAGAAATAATTCAACAAACGAGACATCACCAACCTCACGACGAAATAGATCCTTGAGATCTTGCCAACGGTACTCATATGGAACATTAGAAACATATATACGACAACCTTCACGTCTTTCGCGACTTCTGTCACGATTTTCACCGTTTCCACCACTGTTACCATTACCACTATCTGGACGTGGTCCACGATCTGAACGGCGTGAACGATCTCTTTCCCGTTCACGATCGCGTGGTGACTTTTGTTCGGTGTCCATCATTTACTATTTTTTTTGTTAAGAAAACTGTAATTACAACAACAACAACCACGCCGTTATGATTTTGATTAATTTTAAAATGCAAAAATAATAATAATTTGTGACAAATTTAATCAGAAATCGACAAAATGGCGGCCTTTTTTTTTTTGCAAAAAAACCAAGAAAAAAACCCGCACAATGCCGACAAGAATTATTATCAGAAAATACCTTTGATTAAATGCCACAAAACAAATAATAATTGTATTCAAATTAAATCTAATTGCTTTAACCCCAAGATAATATTTATTTTTTCAACACTTTCTATAATATTAAGCAAAAGCCAAAAAAAAGTTTATTTCACTTATGGCGGAGCGCGTCTCTTTAATTCACTTGTTTAAAACACAGCCAAACTACTATAATTGATAATCTAGAACTAAAAGCTTTAGCTTTGCTTGCCGAACACATGCATGCCTGTTGCCAAAATTAAACAACAATACTGAACGATAGTTTGTTTCGTTAAAAATTATAGAATCCATCATATAAAAAATTAACAAGCGTCCATTTTTGTTTAAATGACTCACAAATATTTTCTGACATGTCATGAATGAATTTTTAACTGTCATTGGTGAAACGTCAAAAATGTCACATTTTGTTATTGTATAGAAAGAAAAATTACTCAGGTAAATAAAAATATTCTGTGGCTTATTTGTTCTATTCGTTACTAAAATTATGATTTTTCTTTATTTTAGAATGTTCAATACGATTAAGATCTTGCTGACACATCGAAACATTTTGATAGCTACTCAACGATCATATGCTCGACGAAGTGCCAGTGCCGGTGTTCGAAAACAATTATCAATGCTAAATAGAGATGAAAAGAAAGATGCAGAAATTGAAGATTTTGATTCCTTAGACACTGACTTTTCAAATTTATCAGATCAGCACAAATTGTATCAAAAAGAAAGCAAAGCTTATCGTGAGCAAACAGCCCGATGGATTGTAAAAAATAAATACTTTAAGAAGCATAATTTTAATTTTTTAACATGGGCTGAAAAGGAACAAATCAGATATTTACATACGAATGAACCAGAGGTATTTTCTGTAGAAAAATTAGCAGAAAGTTTTCCAACCGATATCCTTGCTATTGTTAAATTAATTAAAGCCAAATGGTATCCTCGTGACGAAAATCGAATTCAAAAACATGATGAAGCTGTGAAAAAAAATTGGGAATTGTTAAACGAAAATAAAATACCAAATTTAGATAATAATTTAAAAGAGCATTTGGAAAAGTTTGCCGATCGAAAGCTTATAGATACAAGTGTACCAATTCCGTTGGAAAATAATCGAGTATTTCAAATAACCGAGCCGAAAATAACCGAATTTTCAAGCATTTTAACTAGTTGTAAAAAGTATTCTAAACCAAAACAATCTGTACATCAAACTCCACTACCTCAAAAGCAAGAACGCAGAAATGACGACACTTACTTAATATCGCCATCAAATGATCGACGTCTGGTGACATTAAGTGAAATGAAGTCAAGAAATAAACAGCTGGAAGTGCCCAAAGATAATGAAAATGAAATGAATTTATATCAAACAGAGAATCCAAATGGTACAGGGGTTATATCTTTAAAACACGAGAATACTGACATCAGTGTTAAAAAGTTTAATACAAAATCGGTTAAAGTTGTTGAATTATTAAACGACAGTCCCGATACGACACACATACAGGAATCTATAAAAATACCAAAAAAATTATTTCAACGAGGCGCCACATATAAACTAGACGATTGTTTTTATGATGACGATGGTGAATTTTTGTATCGTGTACCTGGGATGACGGGAAAACACTAAAATCATATTATTGTCTCATTTTTTTTTATAGTTTATAATAAATAATTAAATACAAAATTCTATCTTTATAATTCAATTAAAAACGTCTTTTCGCTTTGTTCTAGTGGAGGCGCCTGGTATATTTTTAAATATTTGATTGAATTTGATTTTCCAATCATTTTATTATATTTCTTTAATTCTTTTAAATTAACAATCGTGGCAATATTTTTTGTTTTTTAGCTTTATGCTCTGGTTTTCAGAATTTCTATTAGTAGTTCGATAACAATTGTCTTTGCTTTATTATCGGAACTGCCTATGATTTACTTTTATAGGGTATTAAATATTCACAGCGTATTTGCTTGGATCTCTTTCCTACTGTGAGCCTTTAAAGTTTTTATAATTCTCTATTGATTTCAATATAAATTCACTACGTTAAATAAGTAAACTGAATTGTTTTCACTAGGAAATTTGTGCAATATCCATTTCATTTTTTTTTTTATAGAAAATAACAAAAAAAACTTAAAATTTTATGTATTTTAAGATAATAAAAATAAAATTTTATATTCAATCAAGATAATAATCATTTTCTTCACGATTATCTTAAAAAATTTTTTTTTTTTCCCTTTATATCTCATAATCGTTAAATTTTATGTTTATTTGATTATTATTATTTTTTTTTTTTTAAATGAAACTGAACATTGAATTAAGTAACAAAAAATTGTTCTACCATCAAAGATTTATTTTACTTATAAAGCAAATAATAATTGAACACAAGTTATAACGTAATTAAAGAGAAGAAATCACACATATTGTGTGTTTGTGTTAATCAGTAATTGAAGGTATACATTATATGCCTTATCCAGGTTGTTACAACAAATTAATACAAAACTATAAATGTCATAATAAATAAATAGCCAAAGGATATTATTACGTTGTCCCCGTAGAGGTGTTAAGCTGTCACATGTTATATATTTTTTATTTTTTTATACAGCAAAGTTTTTCTATTTCAACACAGTTTAGTCGGATTTTTATTTTATTGCAGTATCATTAATATTTTATAATAATAATAATAATAATTTTTATTAGTTGTTGATAAATAAATAGCGTGTTTATATCAATTAATAACGAAGAATTGAAAATAATAATAAAACTAATTAATATTGAAGTCTTTGAACATTTTAAGTGAAGAACATTTTATAAATCTTTGTTATCGTAAATAAGAACCGTCAACAAATCATAAATAGTAGTTAACACTTTTATAAATTAAATAAAAAAGCACGTTGGATAGGTAAATTTTATTAAAAAATAAATAAATAAAATGTTTGATTAAAACGTTTCTTAATGCAAATTCTGGTCTTAAGATTAAGATTTTTTTTTTTTTTTGTATATTAATCCACGGTTTTATGAGTATAATTACTGAAGTAAAATTTTTGTACAACAAGTTTTTCTTATTTTATTATTAAATGTTGTTTGCATTAATTAAATTAATCGAAAACAAATTAAATTAAAATATTTCTGTTTAATAAAACATTTCACGACTTTTATCCCATTTATAAATATTAATTGACAAACAATTGTAATTTCTTTTATTATTTTAAATGGATAATATAGAATAAGATGAATTTTCTTCGTTTATTAAAACAAATTAACGAAAAAATAATTCAATTAAAATTTTGTTTAATTTAATTTATCACAAAAAATGATACAAAAAAAAAAAAAAAAACGATTTTAGTTATAAAACAAAATCCTCAAACCACTGGTAAAACATTAATCAGCATAATTTTAATTTTTTTTTTGTTTTTTATGATTCGGTTATAAAAATAAAAATAATAATAAAAATAAAAAAAAAGAAAACGTTTTGAATAAGGAACAGAAAGGACGGAAGGAAAAAGATTTATAAAAAAATTCTTCTTTTATTTTTGTATGTTAATCATTCAACAGCGTTGTCGTTGTCGTCGTCGTCTTCTTTTATAGTGGGTGGGTGTGTAATGCAATATAAAATTTTTATTTAATGATTCAATTGAGGTAATTAAACTTGATTATTTTATTTCCTCTTTTTTTCTTGTTTTATTTATCTTTTACGTAATCTTACTTTACAACTCATATATATATGTATATAATTTTCAGGAAGAAGAGTTTTTTTTTTTTTTTTTTTTTTTTTTTATTTCTCTCCTCTTTATATTCCGAAACGAATTTCCCTTAATAAAAAAAAAAAATCTTTTTTTTTTTTTTATTCTTTAACAGTCAGTTATCATTCATATTTAAAACAATAATAATAATAATAATAATAATTTTATTATGCGAATAATTATAAAATTATTATTTTTGATTGAAATAAAAAAAAAAAAAAAAAAAAACAAACAAAAAGGATTGAGATTTATATCGTTGATACCTCATTAAAAAATTTAATGATTTTTATTAGAAATTATGTAAACGTTAATCATATATAATTTAAAATGACGTGACCATTTAATCGGAATTTATTTTAAAATCGGTCGTTATTAATATTGAATTTTATTTAAAAAAATTAAAAAAAAAAAAAGAGAAAAAAATCCCATTGTAAAAATTCACTGGGTAAAAACAAAGGTAAACCACAATATTGTATCGACGGTTATCAAATGATATTTAATAACATTAAAAAACGTAACAAATATTTCCATTTAATTATAGATTATTCTATTTATATAGAAAATAACAATAATCAGTAATCATATAAATGTCATAATACATTCAAACAAAATAGTTATTAAAATGTAATAAACAAATGTCAGATATCTAATTATTATTATTATGAATTTATGAATGTAACAAGAGGCAACAATAACAACCAATAACATTTGATAGATATATAAATGACAAAAACAATTAATTAAACTAGATTTTGCTTCGAGCATACTTGTGATTGATTCAGAAAAAATAATGGCTATTCCGACTTAGGCTCTCAAGACGATCTAGAAGGGGTAGAGGGTGGAATTTGGGATCAATTGAAAGATATTAAAAAACTGTTATGAAAATCTGTATGGCCCAAAAAAAATTTTCCATTACTTTTACCCGGCAATCGGAAAAACCATTTTTTTTTTATAAACCTTTGGGAAAATCCATATTAAAATTATAATTAAGTTAAAAATGTGCAAAAAAAAAAAAAATTAATTAGACAAAGGATAGTCTAATTAATAAATTGTGATTAAAAATTTTGCAATTTTCTTTTCATTTTCCTCGCAATAAATTTTTTTAAATAATGTATGTTTCATTTCAATTCAATTCCACCTCTTCTACCTCTTTTAGATCGTCTTGAGAGTCTATGTCGGTAATTTCAAAGTAATTTTAGTTTTTTTTTTTTTTTTCATTTTTCATTCTTTTAATTCGTATCCATTACTGGATTTAATTCTATTCGGTTCTTTTGGAAAAATTAAAAAAAAAAAAACATTTCTGTAAATCGTTAAGTAATACTTTACAAGGATTTAATAGTGATAACATAACGAATACATTATTATTCATTTACGATGTTAATTAAAACGTCAGTTTTTAATGCTTAAATAAGGATAATAAAAAAAAAAAAAAAAAATAATTATATTTTTTTAACATTAATTAAATTGGATTAAAAAAAAAATAATAAAAAAATGATAAGGATAAGGTTTTTCTATAGTAGATACATCCATACGTCTGTTTGTCTTTACTTTGCCTCTTTAATTACATTTTTTTATTTTTTTTTTTTACTTTTATTTATAGTTGGAACGAGTGTATACGCGAGTGTAATTGTGGCACGCGGTTTATCATATTTATTATGTAAAAGAATGGAAAATTATTATTTTATGATAATTACAATTGAGATTTATTAAAAAAAAAAAATTTATTGTTACAGATGAGTAACGTAGGAAATAAAGTTTTATAAAAGAAAAGTAAAGTAAAGTAAAGAAAACGAAAAGTAATTTTCAATGGAAATTATCAGGGCACAGGGTAAACATTTTTATTTATTTAAAGTGACTTAGTTAGAATTAAATTTTTTATTATTTTTTATAAATTCTGTACTCCAAGGTACCTGTCGTATATATAATGTACCCTACTGATTATTTATTTATGTCAGTTGTGTCTTACATCGTTTTCTAGAGACAAAAAAAAAAAAATTGTTATTAATTAATTTATTGTTACAAACTTAACACAATTAGACAATGTATCTCCCGGATTTATTATAACGGATTCAACTTTTTTTATTCGTTAAACAATAGGAAAAGTTTTCTTTTTTATTGATATTTATTTTTAATATCACAAAAGTTTTATTGTAGGCTTTATAGGCATTTTATACACGGATTCCCACCGTTTTTTTTTTTTTTTGATTATTAATTTTTTTCTTTTATCGTTTATACAAAAACTAAAACTTTGGACATGATTTGTAAAACAAAAACCAAACAACGATAAATTCTATTAAAAATATTTTTTTTTTTTTTTTTTAGTTTAAACAACAAATATTTTCCCCTTTAAAATATATTTTCGCGATTTGTTATCAGCGGGTTATTTAATTTTTTTTTGTATAATAAATGTAAAATATTTCTACCACCTTAAATAAATAAATAAAATAACCAAAAAAAAAAAAACAACAACTCAGTAATTTTAATTAATATTTTATAAAAAACCGTAAAAAAAAAAAAAAAATGTTTTATTCTCCCCCTTTTTATTTATAAATTAATCTTCTGTTAATATTTTGCTCGTCATATAAATTTATTTGCTTGACAGTTATGCAAAAAAAAAAAATAAAAATAAACGAAGAAAAATTAGAACAAATAACTTAATTAATTTTTAAGGTAAAAAAAAAAAATTATGTTAATGAGATTTTTAATTACATATTATATATATATATAAATTTTAGTTAATTACATTAGCCTTCTAATAAACGTTGTGTTCGGTAAGAATTGACATATTGTAAAAAAATATAATTAAAAAATTTATTACGTGCACAGGGTTTCTGCTAATTATTTCGCCGTTTTATTTTTATATGATTATACATATGACATTTATAATGAAAAAAACAAAAAAAAAAAAAAATAATTGTTAAAGCATAAACATAGATAAGAAAGTTTCTCTTTAAAGAGTTTATCCAGAAAATTTCTACGATCTTTTTTTCCTTTTTAAACCAAGTTATTTACTCTGCGATCTTAATCTAAAATTCTATAAAAAATTATGGCTTCTACTTACAATTTATTGTTTAAAAATGATAATAAAATGTGAAACGGAAAATCCGGAGATGGGAATGTAATAAGAATTGATTTCTTTACCTTTTTTTTTTTTTTTTTTGTATACTTGGCGTGCTTAATATTATATTTAAAATACCCGACATGGAAAATTAATTGTTCTTCAGTGGTGATTAAATCGTTTCTGGTTCGACTGTCTTATCGCGCATTATAATGAACGGATTTGTTTAACGTTCTTATGAAACAAAGAGCTGTTTTTATTCATTGTGTATTTTCTTCCAATATATAATCAATAGAAATAAACAACAATAAAAATTAATTAATCAAAACATGAAATTTTCTTATATTTAATGCTAAATTCACTTGGCTAAATTATGAAGAAAAAATATTTTATCGGACTTTAAAATTGATTAAAACAATCAATAGTTAAATCTTTGTCAACACAGTTGGATAAATGGAAAATTTTCTGGTGACTAGCTGACTACAATTTGCGTTCCAAGAAAAAACCAAAAATTATTTTTTTTTTATTTTTTATTACTTTATCCATCGTCTTTAGGATCTCCAATTTATTTATTATATAAAATAAATAAAAAATTCAAAAATTAAACAGATAGAGAGAGAGAGTTACATGATGTGGAATTTAGTGTTTTTTCTTCTCGATTTCTCAGTAATCTTTGGCAAGTAGTTTTATATTTGTTGTACACACGAAAACAAGGAAAATTTATCCTCTAATTACTGTGAAATTATAAAAGTAAATTTCAGTTGACAATAACATACAATTAGGCAATTTAAATTTATGGTAGGCGAGTAAGTAACACATAGAAATATCCTTAGTGTGAATAATAAAATTAAATTTCACACACACACACACACAGAGAGAGAGAGAAAGAGAGAAATGAATAAATATTATTTTACTTTCTGAATTACAGAAACGTGGAATAATTTTCATTTCTTATGTCTATTGTCTTTTTATGTGTAAAAACATAAAAACATAAAAACAAAAAAAAAATCGCATAAATATTTATAGAAAACTTACATCAACACATCACGTTGTTTAACTAAGAAAATCAAGTTTCTAATATTTATATAGAATTATTTTATTTATTTATTTTTTTTTTTGTTGTTGAAATCCTTAATTAATTTCATTACATGTCTTTGAATTGAATTAAAAGAAACCGCAGCATATAGATATAGATATTAAGGTGTTTCGTCTTCTTATTTTCTTCGTTTTCTAAAAATACGTGAGAAAAATTAACTAATTACATCGATACACGTTTTTATATTTATTTATTTTTTGTTTTTGCTTGTACCTTTGTTTTATTATTATTATTATTGAAGAAAACTCAATGGAAATTCCATAAAGTAGGAAATACATTTCAAGAAAACAAAACAAGAACAAGAAGATGATGAAAGAAAAAAAAATTAAAAGAATTCATAAAACTTTTCCACCACCCACATCATCATACTTGAATAGAATTTTTTTTTTTTTGGTTTTTTTGGTTTTTATGATTTATTTTATGGAATTACAAAACAAATAAACACAAATCATGACCTATTTGTAGTTTTATGTAAGAGATATAAATTTATTTTTAAAAAGCTTTGCTTGGTATTGTGTTGTGGGTATTTTTTTCCCAGACATTAATACAAGAATTTTTTGTGTTTTTTTATTTGTTTTTACTTTAATAATTAAATGGGATAAATTTCATAATGTTAAGGTGAATGTGCTCACTTATTTACGTTTATTATGGATGCTTCAGTAGGTGCAGTAGGTGCAGTAGGTGCAGTAAATACGTAGTTAAAGCACAGATAATTCATTTACATGGATAATTATTTTAATTTTTAATAAAAAAAAAAATGTTTAATTAATTTATTAAATCTGCAATTAAAGAAATATTATAATTAGGCATTGAAAATATAAACAAAAAAGAAAAAAAAGGGGGAAACCATTCCATCTGTTAAATACAGGGCGTAGTCTTAGATAAATAATAAAAACTATTTTCAACACACAATTTCTAATCATTATTTCAATGATAACAGAGCAAAAACATATATATTTTTAAAAATGATGTACGGCACTATTTTTGAATAATGTTTTAAAATGGCAAAAAAAAAAAAAACGAAAACGAAAATTTATTCGAGAATATCCGCACCTGATGTTTCGATTAAACTATGGCTCTGCAACGTATAAATTTTTAAATAACCTCGATACGTTTGTAAAACATCAATAACATATGCAATACTCCGAAATAAAAAAAAAACAACAATTTTTCATCTTTTTTTTTTTTATTAATTATATTAAAAAACATTTTTGTTTCCATTACTTGTTTGAATAATAATTTTATTGGATTTTAAAAGTGACCAAAAAAAAAAAAAAAAAAAAACGTCCAAATCACCCATCCCATCCTACACAAACAACTGATAATATTGGAATTGATAACAACACAACACAACAACAAAAAAAAAATCCATTGATGCGTTTAAACATAAAATATAATTATTTTAATGCTTCAGGGAATTGTTCCTGGATAGTTAATTTTTTTTTAATTTGCCTATAAGCTACGAATGATAATTCTTAAAATGAGTTCATACAAAAATATCACGTGTTAAATGTTACAGCATAAATGTAGGCAAAAAAAATATAAAAAAATAGTGAGCTTAGTAATGATTATTTATGAATTTTGTTGCAAAGCTTTTATAATCGTGTTTTATGAACTTTTATTTTACAATTTTCTGTTATCAATTTCATGTTGGTTTTTTTTTTAAAAGGTTCTTAAAGTTTTTTTTATTCCTCTAAAACATATGTTTATGGCATCAATGCGACAACAAACTTGCATGTTTATTACTATATGACAGAAAAATTCATTTTTTTTTTCGCGTTCTTTTTCGTCCTTTTCTTAAACAGACTTAAATGTACTTATCGTCGTCCATTGCAATTGAAAATAATAATAAAAAAAAAAAAAAAAAATGTTTTATGTTTGTCTTGTCTTAAAAGAACACTTGGTCTCTATATTGTATAAAACTTGAAACTTCATTTTCATCTAGAAAGTACTCTGTGTTTTAAGAATCGTTTTTATTATATTTCCAATTGATTGTTGTAAAATTTTGTAACAATTGTTGTATATAGAGCAACGAAATAAATAATAATAATAATAATAATAAAAAAAAGAAGTAAAACTACATAATATGTAATAAATATTGAGGAGAGTAACATCATGCTTGATGGTTTAGCAAAGTCAACATTGTCGGTAACAACAAAAATTGAGCATTTTTTTTTTTTTTCTTTTGATACTAGAAAATTTAATTTTATATTCACTTTGCTGTGTAGGAAGAACTGCTATGATATTAAAAAAAGAAAGAAAAAAAAAATTAAAAAACCAGCAAGGAAAATATACATGGACAAGGATACAACAGAAAAGTTTTTTTTTTTTTTTTTGTATTTTTATTTTTCTTGTTGAAACTACAATCGAATAAAAATCTCTTTGGAAAAATATATGAAAATTCAACAAAAATTCAACAAAAATTCACTCAACAAGACAAAATAGAAACAACAACTAAATTGTAGCACTGAGTGTATTTTGAATGTTCCGAATTATATATAAAAAGTTTCACTTTAGACAACTATCGACAAGTAGTTGTTGTTTTTTTTTGGGTGGGGTTTAGGTATACCTGAAATTGTAATAACTCTTGTAAAAATTATATTATGATGAATAAAATGAATTTTAAAGTGGTTTTCACCATGTTTCACCACATTTTCCACAATAAACAAGTAATTTTATGAAGAAAATGTTTTTCTTTTTAAATTCTTTATTAATGAGCTTAATTTTCAAATCAATTATCCATAACGAAATTTGATGGAAATTTACGCTTGCAAAGTAAATTAAAAAAAAAAAAATTACTTAAAATTATTATTATGCTTTCCAATTATGAATAAACAATAAATAAATTCTATTATAACATTTTTATGGTTTTATATAATATAATTTAATACCTTTTTTATATAATAATAATAATAAATAATAATTTTACATTTTAAAATTACTTAATTACAATAGAAATTTGTATTTATTGTTTTGGGAAAATTAATTTATAATTCATTTACAATAACTAATTAATAACGAATTAGAATTAGTAACTGAAAACTTTGTTATAATTGGAGAAATAACTAATCGAAAACTAACTAAGGTTCGTTTATAAAATATTTGTTGAGATGTACGGTAATGAAAACTTTTCAATATATCAACACACAGCTAGTCAAAAAGCTTTATTTATTCCTATTTATTACTCAGTTCACATTGCTATATATATATATATATATATATAGTTTAGTAAGCAGAAAAATACTTTGAAATACCTCACTAAAGGCTGTTTTTTTTTTCGCTCCTTCTCATGCTTTATGTACATATCGAAATGGTCACTTAATAATATAAAATTAGGTCAATATGATTGAAGATAGATGGAAGATTGAAGATAGATAGATAGATACATTTCAAATAATTTCTTAAATGAAAATGGTAAATATTATAGAAATATATAATAATATTTTATTTATTTATTTTTAAATTAATTAAGCAATTTTCTGTACAATCGTTTCTTGTTTATTCATTTATTTAGGACTGTACACTCTGCTACGAATAACACAAAAAAAATAAAATATATATATATATATTTTTTTATTAAATAACTGAGACATTGTTGTGTTAAAATTAAATAAAAATAATTTTTTTATTTACTGTCAAGCATTTTGAACGAATTTAAATCTGTCAAAAAATGAAAAAAAAAAAAAAAAAATTATTTTTTTTTTGTTGTCTTCATCAGAAAACATCATAAGGAAATTGAATTATTTCTTATTTAAATATTAATCCAGATGAAATAAATGTACTAATTTAATACAACAACAAATAATAAATTTTAATAACAGGCATATAGAGAGAAAATATGAATAGGAAAATATCAATTAACTAATTAATGGTTAGAGATTAATTCCTTTAGAAACTAAAAAAAAAAAAAAAAGAAGCTTTTTAATAGATAGATACATTCTTGGATACATAGTGAATTTTAAAATTTATCGATTGATCCACATACTTTTTATTGTTGTTGTTGTATAGAAGCAATAAAATTTAACTTATCTATAAATCTAGGTAATAAGTAATAGAACTTTGAAATACACTTGTAATACACATCTGAGAATTGGTTGGTGGATTATTATATAAATAAAATAATTTTTTTCTTTTTTTTTTATCAACAACTCACAATCACATTTTATCTATATATATATCGTTACCAAACTAATAAAAAACCGGATAGTGGTTAGATTTAAAGCCAATTTGGCTAACATAATGTTTGAAAATTTTATGTTAAATTTATATTAAAACTTATCGTATGAAAATTGCCAACGATTTGTACCCTTGATATTATTATTATTATTTTTATTATTATTATTATTATTATGTAAAATAAATCCATATAAATTATGTTAGTATAATTATATAGCGTATGGTTTGTTACTTATTTTCTGGATAAACAATAGAGGATTAAATATTTTGTGCGTGGTATAATTTTGTTTATCATCTTGTAGAGTTTTTTTTTTATATCAAATATTCACCCCATCAAATATTAACTTTAAATATCGTTTAACGGTTTTACCATATATGTTAATATTTAAGGTTTTCTTCTATTTGTTTTATTATTATTATTATTAATGAAATGTTAAAATATAAAATTATATAATTATCTACATTACATAATTATTTAATCAATTGGAACCTTAAGTATTATAAATATTAGGAGACAGTGCTAGAGTTTTGATTTTTCGTGGGGCTTAATTACTTTTTTTGATTGTTAATTAAAGTTTTTAACTAGGTTAATAAATAATAAATAATAATCTTCGAACGATTTATACAACAGACGATTCATGCAATAGATGATTCATCTAACAGACGATTCAATCAACTAATAATCCAACGTTTGCTAAAAAAAAAAAAAAAAAAACCGATTCATCCAATAGACGATTTATCTCTGGACGATACATCCCAGGACGATTCATTCACGTACGATGCATCTAAATATTATTTTTATATTTTTCTCGAATGTGCAAGTTGAGTGGGTGAACGTTTCGGGAAGTATATAGGTACTAAGTAAATAAGTAAATAAATAAGGCTTTTAAATGCACATAATAAAGCTGAGGTTAGTGGTGGGGCGACAACATTTTCTTATCACCGGCCCTGATATATATACAGTAGATTTTACTTGTTATAAATAAAGAAGAATTTTCAATATTTATAAAGTTAATATCTTATTACATTTATGTGTATTGATCATTATTAAGTAAATTTCTCATTAATTTTTATTAAAAAAGTTAACTCTTTAGGGATATATATATATATATATATATATATATATATATATAAATAATTAATCTTCAATTTATGATAAACAAAAATGTATATTTAGCTGTTGGCTTCTGTTAATTTCAAAAATGGTAAACATGTCTATATACATATATACATATTTTGTGAATAATTATAATAACCGACAAACATTATTATTCTAGTGTATAGTAGTAATGTAACGTTAAGTAAAGTAATGTAATGTTAAATAAAGTTATTAAATTTTTCACTATGCATAACGAGAAAAAATAAAAAAAAAAAATAAAAATTTCTCATTTTTCTAGACTAATTTCTATTTATGGTTTTTACATTTTCTCAACTATTAATAATTTAATATTTACATTTTATGCTTAACTAACGTATGCTTTTATTATACATGTTATTGTACTAAACAAGAAGTTATTAAATTTAATTTTAATTCGAATATGATTAAGCAGCTTTTGTTGTGTGTTTTATTTTCCTGTATAGCAAGCTCTTAAAAACACCATAAATATCCTTGAAACATACTGGAAAAATTATAATTAAAAACATTTATTAATAAATAGGGAAGAAAAAAAAAATAATTAAATTCTTTTTCGTCGCAAAAATTATTTAAACAAAATGTGAATGCAGCAGAAAACTCTATTAACGTGTTGTATTAAAATTTATTAAATTATTTAATGTGTAGAAAACATGTTTTCAGAGAATTGATAGATAATTTCGGTTGGTGTTTGATATTGTTGTTGTAGTTGAAATTACCTAAAATTAATTCCATTGACCTAATAATTTGTTATTTAAACATGACTTTTACTGAAGAGTGTTTAAAATTGAATTTTTAAGAACCTCTGTAGAGATGGTGAATATAAAACAGAAAATAGTAATAACGATTAGAAATGTTTGTTATTAAGGGTTGAATACTTTAAGCAGTATTATCGTAACACAATCTTTTTAATACTAATTGTACGGTATCTTGTTGTGTAAAACCGGATTCACTACACATTGGTCATTACAGTAATTAGTACAGCAAATACATGCTTTTTACATCTCGGGACATATTAACAAAAGCACACATTTGCTTTGCATAGTTTTTTTTTTTTTTTTATTTACCAAAGCTTAGGAGTTTTAGTTTTTTGTGTGTTATTTACTAAATTTTTATTCAATCTACCCAAATCTAAACAATTTTACAATATTAAAGTTGATAAAACGAAAATAGCCCTAAGAAATCAATGCTTGACCTATTAAGTTCAAATCCGAAATAACTCTAGTCGTAAGTGAAAGGTTTCTGACTTTCTCAAATTGCCTACCGCACAAACTATTTTATTTATAGCATAATCTTCACATTTAATTGGTTAAAATAAAATTAATTAAATATTTAATAATGTCATTTAAATATGTGCCGAAAAATCTTTAATTAAATTTAATTAACTATTTTAATATTTTAATTTAGCATAAATTGGAGTAAAAATTCAATTTTTCACATAGAAAAAAAAAAAAAAAAATGTGCAGTATGTTAATGACGTATAATTAATAATAAGCTAGAAGATTTAAGGGTAGTTTATAACAAAAAAAAATATGATTAATAAATTATTATTTTGCAAACAGAGCAATTAGTTTTATTTTTGTTTTACGTAATTTAATTAAAAATCAGGAATAATTTATGCAAGTAGAGAGTGAAAAAAAAAAATAAAAACAGCAGCGAAATGAATGAGAATTTTTATAAAACAAAAAAATTGTTTAAAGGGAAGAATGATGGTAATTAGAATAACTGCAAAATGTCTTACACAAAAAAAAACGAAGATAAATGTGGAAAGATAATTTTTAATTTTATTTTTTTCCTTATTATTATTATCATCATCGTAATTATGAAGGAAAGTCAGTTAATCATTTTCATATTGATATTTAAATATTTGTTTGGTGCTATTTTTACATTGTTTTAAAAGGTAATTATTAAGTAATTTATCAAAATAAATAGTTTTGTGTTGTAGAACTGAATTATATATATATATGTATATGGTACATTAAAGTATATTAAAATATTATAAAGGACACCACCAAGTGGAACAAACTTTACCCATATTAAACTCTACAAGTATTAAAATTAACAATAGACAAAACATTTTGTTCTGCTTGCTTATTATTATTTTATTTAATTTTTTTTTTTTTAAACAAAATACATTTTACCCTACGATTTTATTTTTATTTTTGTTTATATTTTTATTAAAGAAATGGATCAATTAGGGTGAAACAGCAACGCATTACTTAAATAACCATTGAAAACATTGGATGAGTGAATAAAGAAAATTATTATTATTTTTTTTTATTATTATTATTATTATGCTCCTTTATTTTCCCTTTTTCAAACACGCAGTGTAGTATGGTTAAGGCATTCAGAATATTATTCACTTGATTATAGCAATTTATTTTACATTTTAATTGTAAATATGAGGGATTTTCTATTTGAAATATCTTTACACATTAAAAATATTTCATTTCTAATTTATTATTGTTAGGAACTAGGAATATAACGTAGCTTAAGTTACTTATGTGACGGAATTTTTTTTTTTTTTTTTTAATATTAACAAATTATTCATTTTTAATGGTTATATAAAGTATTTGTTGACCATTATTTAGTTTTTTAATAACATTAAATAAATTTAAAAGAAATTTAAAAGCGTATAAAGCATGCAAAGCTTTTAAAGCATATAAATTAATTAAAAAATTGTAAACAGAAAATATAAAAATAGAAAATGAAAAAGCGAATAAAGCATGCAAAGCTGTTAAAGCGTTTATAATAATTTAAAAATTGTAAACAGAAAATCTAAAAATAGAAAATGAATTTTTATCAAATAAATATAATGCATGTAAAGTGTTTAAAGCATATAAAGTGTACTAAGCATGTAAAGCGTTTAAAGCATATTAAAGCATACAAAGTCTTTCCTCTTTCACTAAACTATTTAATTATAATAAAAATAAAAAAAAATTAAATGATTAGAATTTTGTATTTAATGTTTGATTAACTTTCTTGTGGAATTTTTAATTAATAATTACAATAATGTTAACACGATCTGATTAAAAATCTTATTTATTTATTTAAATTAATTAATTAATAAATGAAAAAAAAAAAAATACTTTTTCTGTTTTGTTATTTTTTCTTTTATAATTAAAGGTCAATCATTTAAAACAAAAAAAAAAAAAATTTTAATTCTTAGAATTTTAATAAGAAATAATCAAAATCATAAAAAATTTACAATTGTTTACAAATAAATTGTTTTTTTTTTTTTTTAATAATAATATTTGTATTAATATTTTTTCTACAGTTAATTTGTAATTAATAAAATTGATTTTTTTTTATAAATAATTATAATTAATTTGTATTTAATTGTACATATTTTGATTATAACTATATGAATTGTATGGTAAATAAATATATTGTTATTGTAAATAATTGTGGAAATAATTGTCGATGTTTCAATAATTGTAAATAACAATTAATTTATATTAACTAAGTCCTATAGTTAGAAACATTAGAAATATGTTTACCACAAATTAATATAAATACAAATTTGAACATAATAACTATTGCTTAAGTAATTAATTATAATTTATTTGATTATGATTAGAGAATATTAATTGTTTTATTTATTAATTTTTGTTTTTTTTTGTTTAATAAATAATTAAATCTCTGATTGATAAATTCATTAAATTAAAAAACCTTGTCTGACCAACACATTCAATTTTTTGCGAATAAAAAAAAAAAAATAAAATTTTATTTTTCCTTATTTTATCAATAAAACAAATAATAAATTAATTATGTAAATAAAGTATAAACTTTGACACATAAATAAGAAAAAATTTTTAAATTAATAAGTACGCAAATAATGTATAAATAAATAGAAATTTAGCAATGATAATAGATAAGTAAAATCAGTCAAAACGTTTACATTAATTTTTGCGATTTTTTTATTTTTTCATATTACGATGAATCTCTGTAGTAAAGTTTTAATTTTTTTTTATATTATAATTTGTGTTAATTGTTTAATAAGTGAAAATAATTTAAAAAGAGTTGGTGATAAATATATTTACGTTAGTAATTTTAAGGTAAATTAATTAAATAATTTTAATGTTGATTCTAATGAATATACAAAGAAAAAAAAAAAACATAAAAATAAAAAAAAAATTAGGCAAATTGGTTTGGTGCATTAGATTATTGTTTTCACAATAATATGGAATTATTATCGATAAGATCAGCAAAAGAGAATGGTGATATGCGATTATTTATTTATAAAGGTGAAAGTTTTTGGTCCGGCGGTAATGATTTGGTTACAGAGAAAATATGGACATGGATTGGTAAACGTACCGATTATGATATGAATTATGTTAATTGGTTTCATGAGAACGAACCAAATAATGCAAATGGTGAGGACTGTTTAGAAATATTCGATACATTAAAATGGAATGACTGTAATTGTAAAAAGGAAAGATATTTTGTATGTGAACGTTTTATAAATGATACGGATAATATGACACACGATACTAATTATAGAAATGGTAAGATACAGTGGTAACAGCAAATAATTTTAAGTAATTAAAAAAATTAATTTTCTTTCTAGAAAAATATCATGCATCCTCGGGATACAAAACTGTACAGTCTTTGAATTGTTTATTTGTGACCTCGATTATATTTTCTCTTACAAAAATGTTACTAAATTAATGTTAATGTGAATGTGGCAAGGAAAAATAAATCAATAAAAACGTGATAATGCTTGTGGTTTTAATAATAAATTAATTTATAAAAGAAAAATTTGTTTGTCTCTTCTATATAAATAATTTTCATTACTTAACTACACTCTAAAAACGATTAATTAATTCGATGTTTAAAACATAACTAAAGTAAATTAATTAATCATTTAGATTGATTAAGATGAATGTAAAGGTCAAATAGTAAAAAATCATTTAACCATTTTTGTCGATACCACAATACAGAATTGGTTAAAATAAAAATCTTTTGTCTTATTAAATTGAGAAAGTTTATCCAGTCTAAACAAGTATGAGTTATTAACGTGGTTATGCCCTAATCCTGTGTGTGTGTTTACAAGACTGTTTATTACATATAAGTAGTGGGAAATTACTATGCAAATTTAATTATGCTATTGTCTTAAAAAGTTCTATCAAGTTTTCTATTGATTTTTACGTCAATTATTTTAACGTTGATTAAAAGCTTTATTAGAAAAATATTCTAATTCAAATAATTGCGGTAGATGTCAAATTACAGCAGGAACTAACATGTCGCTGCACAGATTTTTAGTTTATTAAAGAAAATTAGCTTATTATTGATTTTGTTGTATACAAAAAAAGTAGAAATTTACGCAAATTCTTCGCAGAATTTTATACACAAAAAAAAAAAAAAAATTAATAAATAAAAATTAATAATTTTTAACCACAGAGAAAAAAAAAAAAAAAAAACAAAATAAATATATTATTCACTTGAAATCGGGAAATTTCATTTAATCACTTTAGAACTTAATATAAATTGGAATGTTTTATAGAAATATTAATTAGTACACTGTAGTAATTAAACGTTTATTAATTAAAATCAACTGAAAATGAAGTTTTTATTAATAATATTGTGCTGTGTTATTTGTTCCCTGAATTCTGTATTAACACGTTCAGCGCTTGATGAGAATATTTATGATTTTGATTATAAAACTGCATTTATTGTTGCAGACACAAAGGTGGAGTAATTTTTTATTTTTTTTTTTTTTTAATTTGTTTTTACTTCTAAAACACATGTTTCGTTTGTAATGAAATAATAATTAAAAATATTTTAGAAATCATGGGTAGGTGCTGAACATTATTGTACACAAATTGAAATGAGATTATATACGATAATAACTGGTGAGGATAATGCAAATCTTATGAAAATGCTTCAAGATAAAGGTGAAATTCTAATAAATAAATTTTGAATGAGAAAATAAATTAAATAAATGTTTAATAATTTATGGAAATTATAATAGAAATATACAATATATGGACTGGTGGTAATAATTTAGACGGTGAATGGAAATGGTCTATTGATGAACCGATGATAAATACAAATTGGACAGGAGATAGTCCTAGGCATAAGAATCGTTGTTTAGAATATGAATATGATTATAATACATTTATATGGAATGAATCTGAATGTGATAAACAATTACATTTTATATGTGAATATTAATTATTATAATCATAATTATGCAAATAAATAATCTTTCTATCTACACAATTATTATTATAACAATGATTAAAACGATTAAAACAAAAGTTTTTATCTTGAAGAATAAACAACGAAATGAAAATAAAATAAAATAATTTTTCTTATGCTTTTTTTGTTAACAAGATTTAATATAAGTTAAGCTGGTGAAATTGGTACGTCCAGAGAGTTAAAGTTAATAACACAATTGATTTTAATTCGTAACAATTATTTAATCTCTATAAAGCTTTTATCTTGTTTTGTTATCTCTATCTGAATTTATAAAAGATTATTGTAAATGTGTTCTATCCTTTCTTATAAATAATTGTTTCATACTTGATGCTTTTTTTAGTCAGCTTAATTCAATTACTATAACTTTGTTTACTACTTAAGTCGTAGGAAACTTTAATTAATCTACTTGTTTTTCTTTCATTTTCTTCTTTTTTTTTTTTTAAATGTATTTAATCAATTATTACTAATAAAACATATTTAAAAAAAAATGAATAATTTTTTTTTTTCTTTTACTGAACTTGGAAAATAAAGATTTCTAATGTTTTCACCATGTACCCACTTGACACCGGAAATTAATCAACAACAACAATAATAATAAACTAGAAAACAATTAAACCTTTGCGAATTATTATTGTTTGTCTAAAGTTCAAATTTAAATCATTATAAATGCATTATAAGGATAAGGATCGCTCAAGGTTCTTTTCTGTAAGTCATTGCCTTAGTAGTTTAGCTATAATAAGAGCTTTTTACAGTACATACAATACAGTAGAAATATGTTTTTCAATTTATAAAACAATAAGCTTCTGATTTTTATTACATAATTATTTCTTGTTTATACAGAATTTTCAAAAAAAAAAAAAAAAAACCGAAACAGAAATGCATCCACCTCCAACATTGTTGATGAAATTCCCATACAAAATTTTATCATTTTTTTTTATCTCATTTTATATAGAATTTTATTATCTAATTTAATAAAGAGTTTATTACTAATGTCAGGGTAGAACAATAACAATATAAAGGTCGTCCGACAAAGTGTGTTCATTCATTTTTTATTTTTTTTTTTTTATTTTATATACAGAATGTGGGTGGCTGAATAAATTTCTATATAAACAATATTTCCACCCCATATGTGTGGTGACTACATTATAATTAGAAAATCTACTGGAGAGACTAATCAACTGCACTTAAAAACTATTAATGAACCATAAGAACCATCTGTGCCAAGACCATATATAATAAGATAGAAATTCTTTAAAACAAAAATTTCGTCTATTTAATATTAAATGAAATAAATTTCTACACAGAGAAAGGAAAAAAAAAAACGAAAGAATTTTTGTTGCCATTCCACAAAAAACTAATTATCTGTGACTATTTTTTTTTTTTCTATTTTTACAACAAGAAAATATAATGAAATGCTGATAAAATGATTAATAAAAACAAAGAAAATAAATAAAATAAAAAATTAACATCCGGAATAATAACCACGATTAACTTTTTGTTTTGTAGTTTTAATTTTTTTTTTTTTTTTTTTTTAATCATTGATTAAATTATAATAAGCTATGGATGGTGATAAATTTCTGTGGTAAAACTTTCCCATTTCCGAAACATTTCCTGAATAAGCGAATTCATTTAATTTTAGTTATAGTTTTGCCTTTCATTTAATAACAACGTTAAATTAATTAATAGCGAATTTAATTAAATTAATTAATAAAAAAAAAAAATGAAATTTGTGTTTATATTTCTCTTTATTGGCTATATGCAAATGTGTCTGTGTACAGTTGATGAATATGACCTTACTGAGTTCAGTAATAAATTAGTGTATTTAAGTAGTACGAAGGTAAATTAAGAAATTAATTAATTAATTAATTTATATGTGAAATTATAAAGAAAAATCATTAAACGGATTTAATTTACAGGCTAGTTGGTTTAAAGCGTATCAATTTTGTGAACAGAATGGAATGAAACTACTGTCCATAAAATCAGAAAAAGAAAATACAGATGTTGAAGGTTTCCTCAAATCAAAAGGTTTGCACTTTTGTAAATTAATTATCATTAACGTTGCAAGTAATTAAAATAATTTTTTTGTTTTTTCCAAATTTAATAGAAATTCACACGGTATGGACATCTGGTAATGATTTAGCTGAAGAAGGAAAATGGTCCTGGTCATTAGGCAATGAACCATTTAAATTCTCACATTGGTCTAGAGGTCAACCGACTAATTGGAAACATTATTCTGATTGTGAATATGAAAATTGTTTAGAAGTTGGTTATAAATTTCATTTTGGCAGTGCATTAGATGTTGACTCAATGTTCTGGAATGATAATAAATGTTCAAAAAATATTCATTTTATATGTCAAAAGAAAAGGGATGATGACGTTGAATTTATTGATGATGAAGAAGGTGAAGATGCTACAGATTCTCTGGTTGTATCTTAACAAAACTATAGGGATACAATCACATTAATTTTTATTTTTTTTTATATATATATATATATATAAAACTTCCTAATCTAATAATATTTCAACGTAATCAGTTTTCATTTCGTTTCGATTCATTTTTTTTTTCTTTATTTTTTTTGGTCCAAATAATGTCTATTGTTCGACTGCAAAGAAAAAACAGAAAAAAAAGGGTAAATAATATCACATTTGGTTGATTGATAAAACCATAAATGTTTATTGTTATTTAATGTTTATGTATGAGGTATCCTTTTATATATATATATATATATATATATTTATATTTATATGCATCATAATTTATTACAAAATAAACGAAAAAAAAAAAAAACAGAAAAAAAAAAATGCTCCAAGTTAAGTTATAAATCGGTAATGAAATATTATTAAATTTTTTTTTTTTTTATATAAACATAATAGCTAAAGAAAATAATAATAACAATAATAAAAAAAAAAAAAAGCATCATTCAGTGCCACATAAAAATATAAAAAAATAAAATTTTATCTGTATGGAGGAGTGAGCTTTCATCTTTTTTTTTTTTCCTATTTATATGTTAGGTGAAATAAATAAATAAAATAAAATAAAATGAGTAAAAAATATTGGTTTATTTTTAATAATAATAATAATAATAACAAATAATATACTATATATAGCATAAAAAAAAATAAATGACTTTGTGGTTGGTTATGTAAAGCTAATAAATCGTTTAAAATGTTTATTTCCTTTTATTTATTTTTTTGACGGAGCTTTTACTTTATCAATGCGTTTCAACAAATAAATATATTTTCATTTTTGCTTCTTTTTTTTTTTTTTTTCGCTGTTTTGACGATTGATGATGATAAAAAATAATAGTAAAAACTCGTAAGAGACTTTTTTTTTTATTTATTATAATAAACATTTTGTTGATAAGAGTTTTTTTTTCTTTTTTACTTAACTTTAAATTATCGGCTTTTATGTGGAAAATTTTATTATAAGAAAAAAATAAAATTTATTGTAACTAGACGTTGAAGATGTTGAATACGTTTAAAAGCTTTTTGTTTACCTTAGAAAAACAGTCAATAAATATATACATATATATATTTTTTTTCACTAGCTTGTCAGAAATAAAACTTTTATTGCTAAATATGTTTATCTATTTGTAATTAATTACCGATTCGTATTCTATAGTAATTATGGCTCTCTGCATAATAAATTTTATTTTATTTTATTTTTCGTTACTATTTTAATACTAATAATAAGAAAGGAAATATAAAAAAAAATAAAATAAATTCACTTCAATTCAATGACATAAAATACTCAACAACAATTACCATCATTTACAATCATGATAACAATCTTTATATTCTATGGAAATTTATACAAAACAAATATTATTCTTCTAGTTAATAGATATTATATCAAAAATTGATCTTTAACTTTAAGACAGGCACCAACAGGGACAATTTATTTTATCTTTTATCACCAAGGCAGACAGATAGACAGACCAAGTTGTTTTTTTTTTTTTCTTTTCTACAATTCAATAATAATTTCCTTTTGAATTTCTTTCAATTTCACATAATTTATTAAAAAAATTTTTAATTGATTATTTTTTATTTTTATTTATGGGGAATTTTTTCAATTTGTGTGGTTGAAAATTATATATGGAAAAACGTTTAACCGCTATTATATAGATTATTAAAACCGCGTTATAAATTAATAATTTTTTTTTGCCATATTAATTGATCACAAATTTTTATATTTATTCATTAAAAAAAAAATAGTAATAATTTGATTGGTTTTTGCAAACACAAATTATGATTAAAAATAACCAAAAAAAAATATTTTTTATTTGAAGAAATGTACTGACTACCACCAAAGTGCTCTACGTACTCTTATTGGAATTTCATTCTCCGGTCAATAGCAACCTCACAAGGAGTTAGTTTCAGGAACATTCAGTTTCAAAAATTAGAATTTTAGACTGGGAAATTCCTAAAAAAAATTCGATCTACTAGTAGACACTCCCAGTAGTCAATATTATCATCATACGGCGTTAATTTCCGGAACATCCTAAGTAAGCATTTAAAACTGAGAATATTCCTAACAGTTACACGAAGAAAAATAAAATATGTCTAACATCTCACCCCAGTAAATTTTAACAAAACGCTAAATAATGAAAAAAAAAAAAAAACTTCTGAAAATAAGTATTTTCATTATAAATTATTATTTCTAAAATTCTTTAAATATCCTAATTAATTTACATAAAACAATAACATATGTTATTTACGCATAATAAAATAAAATAAATTATTTATTAAAGTATAATTGGATTGAATTAATAAAAAGAAATTAATATAAAATTAAAAATAGAATTATTTCGAAGAATTAAATTTGCATATAGAAAAGTCACAAATACGGAGAAAATTATAAAGAAATTTTTTATTAACAGCAACGAATAATTAATTAACATAAAATTATTTATGTAATTATTATTATAATCAATTTACACAATATAAAGTGTTTTTAAAGCTTTAATTTTTAAAGTAAATATTAAGAGAACGAGAGAGATTCTTATAAAATCCTTTCTATCTACAAAAGAAAAAAAAAAAAGAACTTTAATTATTCCTTGATTTTTCTATAAACCGTTCGTACTTAAAGAAAATTTTCTTTTTATACAGTTTATAGTAAAAGTTAAACATTTACCAACTATTAATACGATTTATTATTATTATTTTTTTTTTTTATCTAAATATTTGATTATATTTTAATAAGTCGAATAATGTAAATATCCTTTAGAAAATTAATTATGAATTAAA
This sequence comes from Ptychoptera albimana, assembly GCA_961205885.1. NCBI lineage: Eukaryota > Metazoa > Arthropoda > Insecta > Diptera > Ptychopteridae > Ptychoptera > Ptychoptera albimana. The sequence goes on from OY540803.1 coordinate 27,115,694, forward strand.
TGAATTTTTGTTAATAATTTTTATAAGAAAAGAAAAGAAAAGAAAAAAAAAATAAATAAAACACAGGATGTAGCAATTGATAACTTCGTTTTTAATTACGTTTTATAGTTAATAATACTTTAAACAAAAAAAAAAAAAGAAAAAGAAGAAAGTAAATTAATTAAAACTTTCCCACTAATATATTATTTTATTGTACAATATTTAATCATTCTTATCATTATTATTAAGCTTTATTACTTAAAGCATACCTATGAATAGCATAAGCTACCATGTCAATTAAAAAGGATTAGATTTTTTGTAGTTGTGGATATTTTTTTTAAAGGATTGCATATTAAATTTTCAGGGGAATGTGTTCCATTTTATCGCGGTTCGATTTAAAATGTCATTTTGCGGTGCGTATCTATCGTCACCGATCGGCTGTGTTCATCTGTTCCAGCCCTTGTACCCCGTTACCGGTTTACGCGAGTTTGCATGATTTCCGCAATCTCCTTTGAGCATTTAAGTTTTATAATAACTTATTAACGTAGTTAGAATGTTTGGTATCTTTTACATCAGATAAAATTCCGTTTTGTGTTTAAATTTTTATTATAGAGTATTAGTAAAACGAAAAATATCTACCTACCAATTCATGTGATTATATTAAATAATTACATTTATATTGCTATCGTTTTATAAAATAATATTATCTGATGTTGTAATTTCAAGAGAATGTATAATAAAATTTTTAAGAGACACCTTATAACAGAAGAAAAAGGATCAAATAGATTTTATGGATAAAACTAAACCAAAAAGTCACCAAGAAACCGAAATACTTTGTCTTTCTCTATTTTCATTTTATTTTATCCATCTAGATAAGAAATAATAAAAAAAAAATCTATTCCTTATCATAGAATAAAGTTTGTTAAACTATAAACCTACAATCGTTGTGTTATTGGACAGTAAAATCAACTTTACCTAGATTATTACATTCAAAATACATCTGCATTTATACATGCAGAAAAACACAGAAATTTTAACCAGAAATTTAAACAATGATTATACTGTCGATGTTAAAACAGTTATTATTACATTTTCAATCAAAATACAATTTAATTTAATTTAATTAAATATTATTATTTTGTTTATTATTTAATTAAATAAATAAATGAAAGAATAAAGTAAATATAATTCATTAAAATAATATTTAAATATAGTAAATGTAGTTGAGAAATGAGAAATATTTTATTCGGTTTTATTTGTTTTCTGTATCCACGTGCATGAGCACAAGTTCTGTTGAAAGTAATCCTTTAATAAATTTGAAAACGGTTCGACAGTTTATTTAAGTAGTTTTCTATTAAGTAATCAATATTTTTTTTTTTTTTTTTATTTCACTCTCTATTCTGTCAATAATATATATTTACGATCAAGTGCGGAAAAAATTTGTAAATATTAGCAAATTTGTTTGTATACTTTACACTTGTTATGACAATAATAATTATTATACTCTCTCTCCGATAATACCATCCGGAATTTCACTAAAGCCATACAATTGAAGAAAAAAAAATTAAACATTATGGTTATTATTTAAGCGAAACTTTTACAATTAAACCGATTTATAGAAAATGTTTAAGGACATTTCATTTTGTTAAATCAAAACTTTTACTTTAAAACGATGAAGAAAGTTTAACTAAAAAAAAACTTTGCCTTAACCGTAAAAATTAAGGAAATAGAAAATTGTTTTAATGCAATGAAATATTTAATAATAAAAAGAGAAACTTAAATACTAGATACTGTGTCGTGTCTTTAAAAGAAATTAAAAGCTCAAATTTCATAAAAGTTAAAAAAAAAAAAAAACTATTTAGTTGCACGAGAAAAAAAAAACGAGAAGAAGAAAAGTAAAGAAAAAAAAAAAGTATTGGTAACAGGGAAATGGTTACAAAAATTGACTAGGTCATGCAATAAGGAAATATTCAGGAGTTGACTATTACAGTCAGTTATTTATAGTTATGGTTTTGCTACAGTGATTATTATTGGATGTTCCATTTCGACAAAATATATTATTATAAACTGCAGATAGAATAAAAAAAAAAAAAAAATTTGGTACAGTGAAAAACTGCAATCAAGCTTAAACAGTACAGCACAGCACAGATAATTTTGTGTTAGAGAATATTTATTGTTACTGCTTAAGCTTTTATGTCTAACCATATCTAACTCATTGATTATTATTATTATTATTATGTTCTAGGTTACACACTAATTTATTTATGCTTTTCGTAACAATTTTTCACATCATAAAAATGATGTTGCTGGCTGGCTGATTTATTTATTTTTTTTTTTTTTATGTAATAATTGATTACGAAACATTTTCTATATGATGACACTGACACAACGTAACAACATCTCTTAATTTTTATAAAAAAACAAAATTCCTTTTTTTTTATTTATTTCATATCACGTTTACATTTAGGGTTAATATTTTGCTGATATATTTTGTCTTATCTAAACACTTTTTTTTTTATTTATTTATTTATTATTTATCTGGAAGAGTTGGGTGCGTTGTTGTCGTTTTTTTTTCTTTACATTTTTCTTGAAGTTAAGTTAAATTTATGTTATTTATGCTGACGTGTCAAAAAAATAAAATAAAAAATTATGCTGAGCGTTTATACGGTTTTTTCTGTTTCTTCTTCTCCTACTTTTTTTTTTTTTTTTTTTTTTTTCTTTACTTTTTATTATTAAATAAAGCAAAAATTAAATTAAACCAAAAAAATGAAAAAAATCTATCTCTTAATATAAACAAAACATGTTTCTTTCTTTCTTTTTTTTGCCGAAAATGTGTTAGCTTTGTCACAGGTGTTGAAAAGGTTGTTAAATATTTATATAAGTATCTACGTGTTTATAACAATTTTACTATTTTCTATGATTATATGAAAACTAGTCTGTAAGGATGGATATTGGGCTATTCACTTAATCAGAATGTTTATGTTATTTTATGCAGAAAGATGAAAAACAATTTCATTGACAATATGTTTATTTTATATATCGTATATAACATATATTCTAGTATTATGTTGTTGCTGTGTAACGACTCAAAAACATAAAAAAAGAAAACAATAGGGCATATTGGGTTGAACATTATTTGTAATGGAAAGTATCACATATAGTGTCATCCTTATAGACAACATTTTATCCTTTCACTTCTCAAGTAAATGAAACTTAATAGAAAATTTTTTTATTTGAAATATAAAAAAAAAAAAGAAAAGAAGCCAGCAATAAGAAAATACATTTGGTCAACCATCTGTGTCTCTAGTGTGCTTTATCCATAAAATAAAATAAAAGAAAAATCATAGACTTTGTTAACGTATTTTAAGTTTTATCCAGCATAAGATACAAAACAGAGATGAAGAAAGTAAAAAAAAAAAGAAAAACCCCTTTTATTGTATGACAAAACTATATTCTCAGTAGATTTAATTCTATGCTATTCTATGCTGTTAAAGAAAGAAACAGAAATTACAACCGAAAATAGGTAAATAAAGGTATTCTTTATGTTGAAAGGTGTAAGCAAGCACGTTTTTGTAGTGATTTTTTTCCTTTTTTTTTATGTAGCAAATATAAGCAAAACATTATTTATAAATGAAAACTATATAATTTGCTTAAATTTGCATATTACATAGGAATAGTAAGGATAGTATACAAATGAATAGCTAATAGAAAAGTTATAATGTTTTCGCATAAATTACAAATAATATGATTCAAGAATATATTTATATATATATATATATATATGTCGTGGCCTTAATATTCAATTACATTAATAATACAAAAAACATTTCTGTCTTTTTTTCCATTAATAAAAAGGAGTCTTGTTTAAACAACTTTAATACGTTTACCTTTGTTAGTTCTTAGAACGATTATAACTAACCAAAACAACCCCTCTACATTTCTTTGAAGGTTTTTAATTTCACCGCATACACACACACACACTTAATATTAATTGAAACTATAAAAAGTGAATTTTTTTTTTTATTAATTCTAGAACAAAAAACTAACTTATTATAATGATCCTGGTTAATTAAATAGTTAAACAGATAATAAACGAATGCTATAAAATGGTATTTTCTTAAAGCTTTTTTTTTCAGAAGCTTTTATTATAACTATAAAATCTAGTTATAGTTATTTTGGTTTAATGAAGGTATTTAAGTATCACTAAAATTTTAAACAATTCTATTATCTAGATAATCTGTAAGACTAACATATAAATTATGATAACAATTTATCCTTAAATATATATTTTATATTTAACACAGACACAATGTAATGCAATGTATATCAAAAGTTACTAAATAAAGAAATCTTAAATATAACCTTTTTATTATAACATAGTGAAAATATAGATTTTAATTATTTTTAACCTATCAACTGGTGTAGTTACAACAAAAAAAAAAAAAAAAACAAACTAAAACTACGATACCATCGTTTCATATCACAAAATTATTATTTATTATCAAAAAAAGGAAAAAGCTTTAACCAATTTAACCGAACAAGATTTACTTCAAACGTTCATCGTTTCAAAGGGTTTTTATAGTAATAGATAATAGCTTTTTAAATATACATTCGCTAATATTATGCAAACGTTTCGCTAACAAAAATGTTTAAAGAATGCAAAAAAAAAAAAAATTAATGTATTTATTTTTTTTGATATATATTTGATGTAGTATTTTACAATTTACTATCACGAACATCTAAACAGAAAAGCAAAAGTAGAAAAACATGTTTTCACGGTTAAAATACTTAAAAATACAAAAAGCACAACTCAGCTACCATAAGGTGAACCAACGTTAAGTTTAAGAAAATTCCTTTTCTTCGTTCTGTTTTTTTTCTTTTTATCTATCATATTTGGTAAGAGAGGATAGAAGGAAAAAAAAAAAGAAAAAGTTCAAATTTATCTTTTATCATTTAATTTTGTCTCACTTTTTGCACTGAAAACACACAAACACACAAAGAAAAAAGAAAAAAAAAAATTATTTTCTACTGTAAATGGGGAGAAATAATATTTTCCATTTTTGTTACAAAATGGGTTTTAGAATAAAAATTTTAAGACACAAAGATGCCAAGTAAATTTCTTTTCTTTTCTTTTTTTTATTATTAATTTTAAGGGAAAAAGTTTTCTACAAAGTATAAAACATTTAATTATTTTAAATAAAGAAAAATAGTTTAACAAAGGAACGGAAAGGAATGTTTTTTCTTTTTTTTTTTTTATTCACTTAATATTAAAAATGAATACATCATGGGAAATGGTGTTTGGGAATAGTAAAAATACTGGATTAAAGTTGTATTTAAATGTGCAACGCGTTCTAGGCGAAATTATACTTTTATACATCACTTACCACAGTAATTTTAGATTTTTTTTTTTAAGTAGAATAAATGTGTTTAAAGAGGATAAAACGTATAACACGGCATTTAGGTGTTACATTAATGCATTGGTATACACTTTGATGTCAGTTTATTTGCAACATTTAAATGGAAACGGAAGGACATTTATGGAAGTTCACTTTGTAACGAAATTATAAAAGAAATTTTCCATTTTCCGCAACATTTAATTAATTAATGAATTTAACAAATTAAAATAAATTTACATATACATAAGTGAGCATTTAAAGAAAAACAGCAAAAAAATCTGAATAATTTCTATTAACTAATTCCCATTCAATTATAAACATACAGAAACACAATAATTAATTAAAAATTTTTTTTTTTAAGTTATAAAACCATTAAAAATTATCCATAAAGGATATGTTCTATCGAATAGATAGAAAATAGAAGATGAAATAACTGAAGAGTTTTCCAGTCAATAGTGAAAATATTTTTATTTTTTTTTATTTTTATGTAATTGAATCTCTACTCGGTCATCCGCATGCTTTTTAGCGGTATACAAACAACAAATAATAAAAGGGATAACTATATTATTATTTTCTATAAACATGGTTATGTTAGCTAAGGATGTTTATTATTATTATTTTTTATTTTTCACTCTTGTTCAAAATTTTCCGGTTATTTGTTGTCTCGACATAATACATAATCAATAGACAGACGATTCTTTATAGCAAACACACAAACACATCAAAACAAAAACAACAAACAAACAAAAAAAAAAACAGAAAAAAGCTCTTGTAGTTTAGTTTTTTGTGGCATCAAACATACATACATGTATATATAGTTTTGGTAAAATATTTCAGTTTCAATACCACAGGTGTGTTGTGGTGACTGTTAAACAGTCTTTTATGTAGATACAGATCGCATATACATATATAGATATGTTTTTGGTTGTTTTTTCGGTACTTTAGTTTTTTTTTTTTGTGAACAACTTTTTATATTATAAGAGACTTTTGTCACAACTTTAACATAGAAATCTTTTAAGGATTAAATTTAACAAATGATCAAAATAGTTATTGGAAAATAAAATAAGCTTATACGCTTATTTTGATAAATAAATAAATAAATAATAGTTAAAGCTGTTGTTAATAATTTAATTTAATTTAATTTGATAAAGAAATAATAATAAAACAGGACATGGAAAAAATGGAAAGAAACGAAACCATAGTCTTGGTGGTTAAATAGAAAAACAAATTAAAAATAATATAATTAACATTGTCTGTCTTTTACATAATAGAAACAATCGCTTAAATAAAACAATAATTAATTTCTGTTATTATTTCTATATTTTCGTATTTTATAACATTTTACTTTATTAAATTAATCTAAATTGAATATCATAAATATCTAACTAAACCATCTGTGTCCTTTATATTCTGCACATAACTCAATTGTTATCATACAAACGAATAAGAATAAGAATGAAAAAATAAAAATCGTTTTCGGGTTAAATTTAGCGTATATATATGTATTTAAGAATTTATTTTGCAATGCATATTTAATCGGTTTTATACCGGAATATAAATCTTAAATCAAATATTAAAATAATGGTTAATGAAAAAAAGCAGCGAAAAATAAGTTAAAGCAAAGTGACAGTAGAGCAAGTCTTAACATGAATAAGTAATTTATTAAATTCAAAAAGATTATCTAAATCGATAACAGTTTGTACGTCAATGAGCATATACAAAGTTATACAACACCTTGTATATTATCACCTGCAGTGTAATAATAATACAATTTACTCATTATACTTCCTCTTATTTATTTTTTTTTAAATTTTTATCTGTAAAAAAGTAATTCATTTTAAAAACATATACAACTGAAAATAGCACAGTCAGTCTATATAATTAGAATTTATCTTAATAAAATTTGAAAAGTAGTAAAATTTTTCTTTTGATACAGTTTCTGCTATTGACAGAAAATATTTTAATCAAATTTTGTTGAAAAAAAAAAAAGAAGTTTTTTTTTTGTTTGTTGCATATAAAGTTTAATCAAATGTTTGACTGGCAAAGACTTAATCAAACACTATGGTTGTAAAAGAAAGTAATAAAAAAAAAAATGTCTGTTTATGATTGAAAAAAATCCAGGTAAATATTATTACTTTTTATAAGTTTCTGATAAATAATATTAAATATTTTCTCTATAAATTTTATGGAATTTTTATTGAATTTTAATTATACTAACAAAAAAAAAAAAAAAAAAAAAACTAGTAAACACACATATTGTAGTAAAGCACATTCTTTACTTTAATCATCATTTGCTTTTTCTATTATTATTATTATTATTGTTTGTGTTGACTAAAAACGACTAGGGACATTTCGTGTAATAATACTTGAAACATAAGAGATAAGGCCTTACCCAACTGTATATATATATAGCTAAAAGTACATAAAAATAAAGTGTAATAAATGGTGGAAAAAGGAAAAATAATAATAATAATAATAACACATTGACTGCATTTCTTTTCTATTTTTTCGACAAGTTGAATTTAATTTTGAGCAGGAAATGAAAATTATCATCTACTTTTGAAAACGTTACGTTAACATAAGGGGGAAATTCTATATAATTTAATGTATAGCAAAAACGTGGTGTGCATTTAGTAATTTTCTTTCTTTTTTCTATTTTATTCCTTGTTATGTTGTTGTTAGGATATTTGTGTTCCCTTGGGTGACATATGATGTTTTGTATAAAAGCGCTTAGTGTTTTTATTTTTAATATAAATATGAGGGTGGCAAACTGTTGTTACTACAAACTATATATATATGTATATAAAAACCTTGGACTAGTAATTTTCTATTACTTTAACAGTGACACCCTAATAATTTCTATCTTCTAACCCACATTAAAGATTAAATTTGCAGATATATTAAAAAAGAAATTCGCCAATTTTATTTGATATTGCTGATATTTAATAATTGTATGATTATCTTACATGAAAAAAAAAAGTAGGAAAATTATTAACCAATAATGTATTTCTGTAATCAGAAAATACACGTCCTGATTTTAAACCAAAGATTCAATACAAAAAAAAGAAAAGGAAAAAAAACTTTGCAGTTATATAATCATAGTTTAAATTGCTACTAAAATACATCCTGTATATTTTTTAAAAGAAAATTGTAAATTATAAGGAAATGTAATATTACCTTATATTATGTGTGTGTGTGTATCATTCTGAATTGAAGAAAAAAACGAAAAATTATATCTTAGAGAGCAAATAAGGAAACATTAAGAAAATTGTCAAACAAAATTATACAACGGATCAACTTTTATAATCTTATCTTACATATATATACTTGTAGAAAGATTTTTTCTTACATTTTTCTTCTTTTTTTTTGTTGTTGTTATCTAATAAAATTCTAGAAAAAAATTCTCTCCTCTAATCAGTGAATTGTTTTATTTCACCTTATTTCTTATTTTTATGTTTTATTCGATATTCTTAACTCACTAAACATTTTACAAAGAATGAATGAAATAAGTTTTATTGGAGAAAAATTGTCTGATTGATAAATTATACCTCGATAGGATTTTTTTCTGTTTTTTGTTAACGAATTGCATACAAGCGGGTGATTTATAAAAAAAATGCAATTTAGTGGTTAAAAAAAATTGAATTAAATAAAATATAAAAAACAAAAAAAAAAACCACAATTCATTTCTATATTCTCTTTTTTATTTTAATTAATTATTTCCACCATTTTTCATGGAAAATACGATTAATTTTTGTTTATGGCAAAAAAAAAAAAATCCACTTTTAGATGATTTAAAAATCACTGATGCAATACAATTATGCACATAAAAGAAGATAAATATTTAAATTACGTAAATCCAAACATTAAATGCTGTTTTGTACTGTATGTGTACAATAAAATATAAAAAAAAGTTTAAACAAAAGGAAACGAAGACTATAAACCACCACCACCATCACCACCCATTGAAAACTTTCCAACTAAAATATAAATTTAAATAAAAGTCAGAAAGGCAAAAAACGAATAAATTAATTTAAAATGAAAAGAAAACAAAAAAAAAAAAAAAAACTTTTTTAAGCAATTAAAGGATGTTCGTAAAGTAAAGTTGATTAGTTTTGGATAATTTATTTATTTTTTTCTTCTGTTTTCAGAATCAAAGTTAATGACTTTTCTTGATGTTTCATAATAATGAACCCATGCACATACACATACAAAAAAAAAAGAAGTTAATTTAAATTGAAAAATAATTTATTCTTGTAATCAATTTACACAAAAGTACAAAAAAAATATTTTTATCGCTAAAATCGTATTCGTAGTATACGATGAAGAAAAGAAATAAAATTTAACAAATTTACTAAAACCAATCAATAGAGATTTTCTTTTTATTGTTTGATTTTCTACCGAAAAAAATAAATTTTTAATCGATAATAAGAAATAAATTTTTTTTCTGTTTTTTTTTGTTTCATTTATGAATTTTTACAAAAACTTTTTTCTTATACTTTTTTCTTTTACGCTGAACTTTTACTCGTAAATTCAAAAATATTAATTCGACCATAAAAACTTGACTTTAAATAAAAGAAAAATTAAACGAAAAAAAAAAACACATTTTTCGATCCTTTAACACAACTTTATAGTTATATGATTTGACTTAAAGTCGTTTAAAGTCACTCAAAATGTAATAAAAAAAAAAATGAAATTTTCGAATCATATCTATTGGAATCATTTATAAAAAGTTTTCTTTACAAAAAAAAAAAATGCACAACTTAATGGAGCTTTTGATAGTGTGAATTTTATTATTTTTTATGTTTTATTAATAATATTCTATCATATTTTATTGAAATATATGATAGTAATATGATTACCCAAAGGATATACTGAAGATTCGATTAGAAATTATTGCTACTTGTTCAAGAGAATCATTTTGTACGATAAAAACACTGAACAAAACAAATATATTTGTTTTAAAATAAAACTTTTCATTACATCAATAGTAAAAAATAACAAAAATTATTGAAATAATTTCTACAAAACCGAATTTAATTAATTAATAAAAAAAAAATAAAAAACATATCCATTGCTTATCACAATTACAATTGGAAAAAGCTTTACTATTCGTAATACCATGCAACAAGATTAATTAAATAATTTGTTGGATAAATTGGATAACAAAAAACAACAAAAACTGCTTTACTGTCTGCCTTAAATTAAAATTTCGTCTACCATCTAACCCACAATGGTGATAACACTAAACAAATAAACATTTTTTTTTTATTTTTATCACTAAAGCAACTAAATTATATCACAAAATTTATTATTAATGAATTTTCTGTCTGCAATATTTTTTTGTTTTTTTTTTTTTTTCTGTTTTTATTATAAATTGTTTGTTAACTGAGGAGTCGTCAAGGATTTCGTTAGATTTGACATTTTTTTTTTTTTCTGTATTTTTTTTCTTACAACAAATTTTACAGCTCACATGACGACACAAGTGTGTATTTAACATTTTTTATTACAAAATAAAATATTTAACAAAAAAAAATAAAAAAGAGAGAAAAATCAAATTAAATTCCCAAGCAAGATTAGATTAAATTCAGAAAGGACAGATGAATCTTTCAACAGCCAAAAAAGGAATTTTGTTTTATTTTTTTTTTTTTTTTATAATTAAATAAAACTGTGCTGGTGCCTTATGGTTTTTTTTTTTATTACTTTAGATAGATCAAATTAATGGGATCACTGGTTGATTTACTGAATTACAGGAGAAACAATAAAAATTACTTTGATCTCAAACGAGAAAAAATAATAAAATAAAACACACACACACACACACACACACACACACACACACACAGAGAGAGAGAGAGAAAGAAAAAAATTATTTCACGTATGCGTTATACAAAAACATAAAGTAAAAATAAATAAAAATTCTCCAATATTGTGATTAGTTTTCTTTCGTCACTTCTGCTCATCCGTAACGTTTTATTCCGTCAATTCATAATGTTTCTATGTTGTGAAACCTTTTGTCCCCTGTTTTGAATTCCGTAATAAAAATGCAATTCATTTTTAATGCAGCAAATGCTAAACATTTTATTGTAATTGTTGTGTGCTATATGCATGAATAAAAAAACACAGAAATCAGGGAATGTCATCTCTTTGTTTTATTACTAAAAAATCCTTTTTTATTTACAAATTTAAATTTCTCTATAAGATTTGTAGAGAAACAGACACAGCATATGTGCCTTCCTGTATTGTACAAAAAAAAAATTAATGAAAAGAAAGCGAAAACTTTTGTATGTGGTGTAAAAGCTTTTAAAAACCAAAAGTATTTCTATAGAAATTAAATTTTATTTTGATAATAATAATCCAAATAGATAAATGTAAATAAAATTTCTAATTAAAAAAAAAAAAAATAAATAAAACTATTTTTCTTTTCCCACATCTACTAATTAAGCTTCTTTTTTTTTTTTTTTTTTTTTGCATAGTGAATTCAAACAATATTTAATTATCTTCTTTTAGTTAGTCATTTATTCATTTTATTTTCTATTCAACAACTTTCTTTTTTTTCTGTTCTTTTTATTATTATTTAGAATTTTTCCTATGCTATTTAACTTTAAAGGTAAAACTACTAACAACAAATAATAAAAGAAAAAAAAAACTTCTGTACATAAACTGTATACAGGAATAAAAAAAAAAAAAAAAATAGAAAATAAAAGAAAAACCAAGCCAACAACATCGAATATTATAAAAAGGTAGAGGAGAAAACTTTGTTGCTACAAACCAATGTTAATGTTTGAATTTTTTTTTTTTTTTTGTAACTTTTGTAAATTTATTAATTTTTTAATCAAAAAACTTTCCTACACAACTTTCTCTCCTTTTTTTGTGCTTTTATTTATCATTTTTTTGTTTTTTTTTTTAGTTACAAGTTAATTCTAATTAGAAGTAGATAATGTTATGTAATCAGTTTTTGTGGTTTATTTTTACGTACGTAGAGTTTTTACTATTATACTTATTCTAACCAATTATTTAAGGAAACAGAACAGGATATTTACATAAAAAAACAAAAAAAAAGAAGAGGAAAATTTATATTATGCTGGTACGTACTCAGTACACAGTATGCCAATAATTACTTTATTTCTTTAGTAGTTTTAATAGTTTTGATTCAGTAATTTTGATCGAATAAAATTTAATTTACTTATCATGATTATTTATAACAAAATGAATAATAATTAAAACAATTATAGATAACCTGTATAAACACTAATTAACTTTCCTTTCCTTTACTTTACTTTACTTTACTTTACTTTACTTTACTTGATTAATAAATTAAAAATATTAATCCAAATGTTTCATTTGTATAAAAAAATTTAAAAAAATATACCGAAAACAATAAAACTAAACATTCTCTATAAATATTAACATTATTTGCACCTGTGCACTATTTTACACAGGTTAAAAAGCATTAAAAGTATAAAAACATTTTATTTTTTTTCATTGTGAATCCAGTGTGTTGGAATTTTTTTTACTTGTTTTTACCTATGCAAAAAAAAAAAAAAAAAAAAAAAAAAACCTTCTCAAATTCCCTATTTTTAATTCTTTTACAGGAAGTTTATGATGTAACAATAATTTACACACACACACACACCACCCACACACATAGTCATAGTATACACATAAAAATATTTTTAATATTTTTTCGCTATTTTATTTCCATTGAAAACAATCTCTATAGAAAATTTTTATTGTTTTTCTCTTTTTCCTTTCCTTCTTCCTTTTTTGATATCCTCAATGGTTTAATGCTTTAATAAATTGTTAATAAAAAATAAAAAACGAAAAAGAAAATACGCTTATTTGTTATAAACAGAATCAACATATATAAATAATTTCTATTATTTAAATTAATACAAAAAAATGAAGAAAATTAGAGCGAAAGCTTTTTTGGTAGAGAAAATCAAAAAATATTTTTATTATTTTTTTTTTTTTTTATATAACATTTGTGTTTTAAGATAACAAACCTAATCATAATAAATTTGTAAAATGTTTATTAACTAAATATTTATGATTTTTTTTTTATTATTATATCTATTTGTGTGTGGCTGTTTTTTTTTTTTTTTGGTTAAATGTGATTAAACAACAATAAAGTAAAGGCAAAGTAAAGTAAAGTAATGTAAAATTTTGGTTTTTCTTTTTTTTTTAACTGATTAACTGATTTGTTTTGTAAATTGTATTAAAATTATTATTATTACTTTGTGTTTGCACTGTGTTTGTTCTATTAAACTTTAACGTTACTGAATTATAATAATAATATAAAACTGATCTATAGAAAAGATACATAAAATTGAATATTATTTATGTTATAATATATTGGGAATATAAAATATATTATAACGATTTAATCTAAATAATAAAATATTTATTGTACGTATATAGTGTACGAGTACGAGTATATACGTGACATTATTTTACTAACAATACTTAATAACATTTATTAAGGATAGTTTTATTAAACATATATAATAACTGAATCTAAAACTGAAATAACCAGATGCTTTGATTTCCTAGCTACACAATAAATAAATAAATAAATAAATAAAATAAAGAAATCAATGCTGATTATTCTATAAAAAAAAAAGAGGTCAAAGTATAATAAATATTAAATAATAAAATCAAATTCCATAACCATAACCACAAAACAGCCAATGTATAATGAGATTCCAATAGAATTTTTTAACAAAAGGAATCAAAATGTTCATTAAACGAAATTTATTTAAAGTTTATAAAATTCTTTATAAGAAATTATTTATTGAACCTGAAACACCTTCTTTCATTTTTTTTTATTTTTATTTTTTTATTTGCTACCTGTATCTAATGAACCATAAACTAAATGTTATTGTAAATTTATCCATGGTATGCATTACAGGAAAAATAGAAAATCTAGAAAACAAAATCGTCGAACATTGGTAAATAAGAATATATTTTAAAAGTATTTAATTGTTAGAAGCAGAAGAAGTAGAAGAAGAAAAACTACTACAACACAGAATGACTTTAATTGAATATAAATGTTTCTTTCTAGGTTTGTAATTTAATATTAACTAAACTACAATATTCACAATTTTCAATTAACAAACATTTATATTTTACGTTTATTATCCAGCATCTAGTCAGTTCATTCTTGATCCTTTCAATTAGTTTATCAAACAAATAATTGATCAATTATTTCTAATTGATTTGTTTTTATTATTTTATATTAAAAAAAAAAAAAAGAAAAAAGTTTTATTCTGCTTGAAAATTTATTATTTTGTCTTTTGTAGAGAAATTATTTGCAGAAATTTGCCTTTTTTGATATACATAGAAATGATCTCAACAAAAAAAAAAAAAAAAACTTAATAATTTACACAGGAGTCTTGTCAGCAGCTTTCGTAAAGCAGCAAACTTTTGATCTTTTAATTTTATCCAATTTTTGTTGTTTTTTTTTTTTTTTTTTTTTTTTTATCATTTGACAATCAGCCAAATATCTGTCTACGAATTGTATAGAAATCGTTTTCTATTGTAGTTTTAATAACTACCAGTTGTAAGATTGTATTTTGGGATAGCTATGGTTGGCAAAAACTAGCATTGCCATCATCTCTCATTTTTAAATATAAAAGAATGACGACGACGACTATGACTACGACTACGACGACGACGACAATACTATCCGTTCCACAATATGAGGAGAAGAAATACTGAGAAAAATAACAGACCGGCCGCCACCACGTCGACGCCTTATCGCTTTTTTTTTTTGCATTTTTTTATTTTATTTTCGTTTTTTTTTTCTTTTTTCCTTTTTTTTTTTGCGCATTTCTCTCCCGCTTTATTTCTGATTGTGCACATATAGAAATCGATATACAGCTTCTGGCTTTTACTATTCTGCTTTTTGAAAGTCTGGGAGCTATTAAAAGCTTTTGTACTAACAGTAACCATAGAAAGAAAGCTCCTCTGCATGACTATGCATACAATTGTATGTATATAAAAAAAAAAGAAAGAAGAAGTAGAAAATTCTCTTCTTTTTTTTACTTTTTTTTTTTACCAAAATGAAAATGTGTTTAAAGCTGAGCCAGCTGGTATTCAATGTATCCGATCTTCAATAGGATAGCGCACAGTCAAATAATCTATTTTGTAAAATACTTTTTTTTTCTTTTTTTTTTTTTCACTTTATTTAAAACTATGTTACGTGTTCGTTGTCTTTTAATTGTTTTTTTTTTCCCTTTACTTTTTATTGTTTTTTTTTTTTCTTTATAAATACTATTTGCTAGCTAGACGATAAAAATGAGCAACGCCGTACTTTGCAACTTTTCTTTTTTTTTGTTAACAAATAGAAAAAATAAAACGAATTTAAAATGTATTTAAAAAAAAACAAAAGCATATTGTAACCCTTTTTTTTTTTTTTTTGCGCACCCCCAAAAAAAATCTGTTTACTACATGTACATACGGCCTTTAAAGTACGTTTGTAAAAAGTGAAAAATCTTTTGTATAATATTCATGTTAAATGAAATGTAGAGTAAAAAAGCTGTCAAAATCACAAAATTTGCATTTTATTGAATTATCGGAGAATAAGTTCAAAATTTTTCATCCTTAAAGCAAATAGAATTCTCTACTCATTTTATCCTTTTGGCAAATAAATTCTATGTACGAATAGATTTTTCCTTTTAGTTTAACTGTTTGCCTGACAGACCCATAATATCCATTGGGAATTGATAGATTATAAAACATAATAATCGGTCAAGTGTATTTTATATGTATATATACGAATTTACTTCATCTTTTAATTTTTTTTTTCTTTTACTAACCCTTTCCGTATATTTGACTTTGGTTTTTGTTTGATTCTTCTTTTCATATTTTTTTTTTCTTCTTTTTTAAACCCTATATGTGTGGCCATCAATGAATAATGACGATGACTAGCCACTCTTCCTGGTTTTATATCGTTTTTCTTTTATACCTTTCAACATGTATAACTTTTATTTCAACTTCATTATTTATTTTTTTTTTATCGATAATAACAGCTGCCAATCAAATTTACTTAAAATAATAAAGGTCAATCAGAATCCAATGTCCGACCGATATATAATATAAATCAATATAAGGCTTTTTATGGGTATATAGAATAACAACAGAAACCTAAATATCCATAAACAATTATAAACTAATTTAATCCATTGGATCTTTTTTTTTTATTTATTTATTTATAGACTTAATTAAGGTAAAATTGACAGTAATTTAATTCAGAAAATGGTTTACAAAAAAAAGCTTTTCGCTGTTCAATTCAACGATCTTATTAGGTAAATAAAAAAATAAATAAATTATTAAAACATTTTTATACAATTTTGTTGATATAACTTAAATTTATATATTTGTAGAATGAAAATGTCAAATGCAGACAAGAATATCCAATATTTTAAATTATTTTATTTGGATGCAGAATTTGTTATTTTTTTTCTGCATTTTATAATAATAAAATCAATGTTACTTCTGTTTTTCTACAATCTCTATATCAAATATCTATCATCAATATGGCAAAATATTTTTACATAGTGCATATAAATTTAAAATAATTTCCAATGGAAAAATCTCACTTGATACTACTACCGTGTGTATTAAATTTTAATATTATATAACTAAAAAATAGATCAATAGGAAACTAATCAACAAATTCTATGCATATATATATAGAGAGAGAAAATGTTTTATTTTTTCTAACTAAAAATCGCATAGCATATATTTTGCAATTATTAATTAATGTCATTTCAGCATTCACCCGGTCTAGTCAATATTAATAAAAAATAAATAAAAATTCATTTATAAATAGCTTAGTTTGTAGTTTTAAATAACTGACAATCAACTTTGTGTTACCAAAATTAATATACAAGAGACTCTTCTCAGATAACAAAAAAAAAAAAATGTTTAAAAGAAAAAACTTTACTGATATGCAGTTTAAGTTAAAAGTTTAATCAAAAACTTTGTCACATTATGAAGTTTTTTTTAAGTAATTTTCTAAATTAGATTATAATAGAAATATAAAAGTTTTTATTATAGACAACTAGAATAAAAAAAAAAAAAAAACGTAGAATATAATCGATCGAAGATTATTACTTTTACCGAATATTATTTTATTTTTTTTTTATTGTTATTACTTAAAGGTTTTTTGCTAACACTTTTCACGCAAAAAAAGCAGATAATTGTCTTTTTTCTTCTTTTTTTTTTAACAGTCCATTAAGTAACGCAATTTTTGCCGTTTTAGCTAAATTAAACTTTATTTGTTAATATGCTTTGGGTAAATAATAGAGAAATCCTAATAATTTGTAATAAAAACATAAATCGACATCATTGTGATAGCAGTTAAATGATCTTGTGATCTATGTCAAAATTGTATTTTTTTTTATTCTACATATATACATATATGACATAGAATCATATTTCGCATAAAGTCTTATTGGCTGAGTGATGATTTTTTATTTTGTTTAAACCACAAATGTTGTAATAGGTTGAAATTTTGTAAAAAAAATTTTTTTTTCTATGACTGTCTCTATAGTTCGAATTTCACACAAATTATAAAGCAAGTTTGTTGGAAAATAGTTTTTTAAATTTTCTTAAAGTAAAAGTTTCTGTTTAACGCAAAATCACTTATAATAAAAAAAAAAAATCTTTTCTTTTTTAATCCAATTTAAATGACTAATCAATTTCAGTTCAACTCATCACCAAATAACAATTTTCATAATATTTTCTTTTGTACAGTGTTGGATTAATCTAAGAGCCCGCAATACAGGGGTCTAGGGTAATAAATAATAATAAAAAAGGGTTGTAATAGTTCTGGCAAAAAGCTTTTGAAAATTACACTAACTTGCAAGTACTACACCGTATTCAGGGCCTCTCAAAAACATAATCCGTTCATGCTTGTCTATACAATAAAAAAAAAAAAACTGAATATACAATTCAGCAATGCCATTGCATAATATTAAACGTAAATTTGCTTAATTAAATTAATAAAAGAAAAGAAAAAAGTATATTTACATCGTAGAGAATAAGTAAACAAGTATAAAACATAGGAGCAAAAAAAAATCTTTTAAAAATATTAAACTATGCCACAATAAGCGAAAACACTTTAATAACTTTATTTTGCCCTCTAGAAAATTTCTTTTTTTTTATTTTCTAAAAATTATTTTTATTTAATATTATTATCATCATCTTCTTCTTCGTTCTCTCTCATTTTTATTATTATTATTATTTGTTGTCATTATTTTTATTATATATATTTATATTTGCTGTTTTATATCGTTAATGTTTTTACAAAAAAAATAAAAAAAAAAAAAACGTTAAAAGAAACAACAACAAATGCTTGTTATAGTATCCATAGAATATTCTTTAAGTTCATTTGTAAATGATATTATTCCATTTAGTAATATTAAATATTAAATAAAATATAAAACAGAAGGATCATCATCAACATCTTGTGTCTTATGGTTTATTTTTCGAGATTTCTTTTTCTTTTTTTTTTTTATAACCATATCAACATGATGATAAAATATTATTTACTAAAGTTTAAAATTTTATTTTTTTTTATTTTTTATTATTATTATATAAAATTAATTTAATTTAATTTTTGAATTTTAATAAAAATTATAAATAAAATAGCTCATTAGGTAATTTATCTAAATAGAATTAATTGATGTTAAATTGTTTATTAAATAATAATCAGTAAAATTTTATTTATTTTTTGTTAAACTAAACTAGAAAAATCCCTAGAGTTTAACGTGGTTAACAAAATAAATATTATTCCTTAACAAATACATTTATTATTATTATTATCAAAATACAGGATAAAGATTAGTTTAACTTTAACCAAGTGTATAAAAATATAGTTTTCTTGTTACTTTTATTAACTATTTACATTTACTTTACGAAAACTTTAAAGCTCTTTTGACATTCATTTAAAAGAAGAAAAAAAAAAAAAAACAAAAAAGTTTACCAAAGCATAAGTAAAATTTATTTGAACTTGATAACTCTCTGTGAAATAAATTTAGTTTCTTTTTTTTTAAATCAATTAAATATTGATCAATAAAATGAAAAGCAAATAAATAACAAAAAAAGAAATGCTTAATGAATGGGAAAATAATTCAAAATAAGAAAAACATTTACTGTAACCCTCATCGTAAAAATTAAAGACAAATTTTGACAAATATCGCTGATATTTTCCATTATTATTATTATTTTTTTTTTTTTTATTAAACTTTAATCAATTTTATCTTAATTATCTGTATTTATAATAAACTTTCAAACATAATACCCAGTGAGAATAACTAATAACTAATTAATTAAATTCTTGTTTAAAATTTAATGCATGAATTGTAATAAAGTAATTTCACAATTAAATACGTATAGAAGTTTAAGATAGAAACTGAAGAATTGATAATTTAATGACAGAAAATTGTGTTTATTTAAAACTTTCTGCAAAAAAGCTTAAAAACATTTTATAAGAAACAAAAAAGAAAAAGAAAACAAACTTTTAAACAACGTTACGCTTTGCTTATCATACATTTTGTTTTATTATCTAGTTAAAGTGGTTTCTTGTTGTCGGTATTTTAACATTTATTCAATATAAAATAAAAATAATTTTGTCAAAAATCCTCTGTCTTTCACCATTCATTTTATATTTACTCAAAACAAGAAACAGAAACTCAAATTGTTTTACTCAATTAATTTTTCTTTTATTTACTTGAAATAATTTCTCTGTGTATAAATATATAAATTTTAAAATTAAAATGAATTTATCGACCATCAATCAATAGTAGAATGGGTAAAAAATAAGAATTTTAAAAGGAAAACACCAGAAAATATTTTTATTTTTTTTTTTGTTACTTTTGTAAGATAAATAGATAAGAGAATATGATAATATTATAAACACTCAAATAACAAGATGTTTTTTTTTCTTCTTCTTATTGTTTCTATTGATTTTGAACACAGAAATAATTTCCACTGAATTTTTACCCCTTAAACAAATAATATTTATCTATATAGAGAGTAGTGGAATGTTGATGACCTAAATACAACCAACATTTCATTCATATTTAAACTACAGAACTAAAGTTATTCAATATTTTTTATTACCAAGATCAGTTACGTAAATTATAATGAATTGAATTCAATTTAAAAAAAAAATTCCTTTATATTAATTATTTAAAAAAAAAATAATTTTATATACTGAACACGTCAATACTGCATTTGACACTTACTCTAATCATATTTTTATTATTTTATTTTGCTTTTTTATTTATTTATTTATTATGTATTTATCATTGCTATCAAACTTTTTGATTTTCCATCTTTCTATTTGACATTAATTTTAAAAAGAAAGAAATTTCATTACAAAATTACTATTTCATTGTTTAAAACAATTGTAAAAGCTTTTAGCGTTAACAATTAATTGGATGAGAAATATTTTTTTTTGATTTCTCTAGACAGAGTAATAATAAAGACTTTTAAGCTTAAAACAGATTGTCCAATTTTAATGTTTTTTATTCTTCTGCTTCTTAAAGTACAAAATATTTTTTTTTTTTTTTTACCATTTAGCAATTATCTTGTATTGATAAGATGATAATAATAATAATAATAAAAAAAAATCTTCTTTTTCTTTTATTGTTATTAGTATAAAAATAAGCTTTTATGCTTTAGACACAAAAAAATGAAAAACAAATTCATATGACTTTTATATAAAACGGATTGTTAATTTTTAATAAGCCACTTAGTTATATTTAATGTTAATCGAAAATATAAATAATAATAAAATAGAAAATTTAATTAAAATAAAAATCTTTTATTATTATTATTATTTATAACATAAACTGATAATTTCTCATTACAATTAATAAGGATTAATGTTGTCTCTACAGTAATTACAAAACAAATATAGTGAAAATTCGTGTCATACAAAAAAAAATTAAATAAATAAATAAATAAAAATATTTCCGAATACCCAAAACCAACACCAATTAAAAAATTCTTTTTAACAGAGATTAATAAATAAATGTTTTTAATAATTTTGTTAATATTGATTAATTATCATTGTGCATAAGCCACATCATAGATGCTTTTATTTAAACAGAAAATTTTACTACCAAAAATGAATAAAAAGCACAAAAAAAAAAAGTAAAAAAAAAAGAGAGATTAAATACTTAAAATTACAAAACTTTTTATTTTATGCATTTTAAATAAGGATTTTTCTCTTTTTGTTTTATTTTTATATAAATAATAGAATGTTGCAGAAAAAAAAAAAAAAAAAAAGTAAAAATTCTGAATAAAATATGATGCTGATGAGTTTGGTTTGGTGTGGTGTAGTTTGTTTAAAATTGCAAATGGTTAACAACATATGTGTATTATTGTCAATAGTAGTTGGAAAATAATAATTATAATAATAAAAATAATAATAATAATGATGATCATGATAGACAAACAGACAGACAAACAGTAGAATATAGTAAAATTTAAGTAGAAATTGTGTACTGAATGTTAAAACATGTAAAACTGAAAAACACTTAACAATTAACAATATTGTATGATTTTCAAGTGCATGTGTTGTTAAATGTCTAGAATTACTTGTATACCTGTGGGTTTTTTTTTTTTTTATAACATTCATTCTATATAAAACTAAATGCTGTAAGGTATTATTTTTTGTATAATAAAAATTCCAAATTGGTTTTTGTATACTTTGAAAATGTGTATACAATAGCAACAACAACAAAAAAAGAAAGAATTTCAACAATAATTTTGTGCGTTTAGATAATAAAGTAAAAAAAATTAAAAACCACAATAATTACTCGACAGATAAACAAAATAATTTTTACGAAAACATCAAGTAAAAACTGAATGAATTTCAAGAAGAAAAAAATTAAAATTAAATTTACTGAATTAGTGTGGATAAAACCGCATAAATTTTTATTAAAAAAAAAAAACAAATCGTATCGTATTCATAATTAATAATGAAAATAGGAATCCCTAATGGTTATTACCGTTTTTTTTTTGTTTTGAGTTTGTAACCACAATATTTAATTTTATTTATTATTAACAGGACGAATTTAATATTATTTAACCAATAAACCGATTGTTATAATTTTCAGTTGAATTGAAACAATTTCAAGGAGAAATAAATTAATTTATCTTATGTAATAATATTATTTATATAAAATATTTCGTTAAATCGATAATAAATATAAAATCAAGTGGTTTTATTGTATGGACATTAATTTTTTGATTGTGACACCTGATAAAATCAATAAATACTTTTTGTTATATCGTTTTACACCTAAAGTGATTTTAATAAATTTTAATTATTTATAAACAATTACAACAAAATAACGTAAAATTCATAAAAAAAAAACATTTTTAAATGTAAATTTTTTAAAAATCGATAATATATGCAAATATTGATAATTAAAGCTGTTAAGTAGATAAATGTAAATTAACATAGATTAAATTATTAATAAATCATTTATTATATTACATTTTATTGCCTAATAATTTATGTTAATTTTAATAAAATTTCAATTTGTATTAACAAATAAATTCGTTAATGAATGAATGAAAAAAAAAAAACGAATGGCAACTGTTTGTATTAATTGACTTTAGATATAAATGCGTGCATTATGGATAATAAAATATTAATGATAATGATTTTGTAGTAATTTTTATTTTTTTGTTTTTTGTTGTTATGAATTTTAATTTGTTTATTTGTGGCTTTACAATTACAATTTTAATACAAATTTCCACCACTTATTTCTATATTAAGTCAATATTAACCTTTTAATCTATTAACACCTTCAAATCGTGGGTTTTTGTTTATTTAAACAAGAAATAAATTCCCTTATAAATAATCCTTAAAAATAAAAAAAAAAATAAAAATTTATTTCAGATAAATATTTTCTATAATTAATAAAAAAAAAAAATCAAAATTTCATTTAAAAATATTTTATTTACCTGGTTCTATAGAAATTATTTCTCCCTTATAATCCAACCCGAAATGCATCATCAAAAATTTACCAACAAAAAAAAAAAAAAAAACTCATTCAATTAAAATGTTAAAAAATATTTTACATCATAAAACTTTACAATTTCCGGATAAATATAAAAGCCAGGGGTTCAACAATATATCAACTGTAAAATTATTAATTTAAATTTTCCGCTAAAAAAACAACAAAATAAAAAAAAATAATTAATTTTTATATGCAGAGATTTGATCGTTTTGTTATTGAATTGAATTAAGTAAGAATTATAATGACATATTTACGAGTATAAATTATTAAATAAATTAATTGATTGTCACATTTTGGCATCTGGTTTTTATTTTTTTTTTTAATTAATCTAATTTATTGAACATAATACATAAATTTAACTATTTAATTGTTAACGGGAAAATTGTCAAAAACATAACAACAAAAACACAGAAAAACGTGGACAATAAATTTCACTTGCTCTTATTCAAATTTTCGTATTTTAATTTACATAACCAAAAAAATTTCGCTTTAATGCCGACACATAAAACAAAACAAAACAAAAAAAAAAAAGGGAGGAAGAAGAAGAGAATAAATAAAATAAACGCAGTAAAAAATTAACAAAAAGCCAAACATACAAAAAGCATATAATATTATATATAGATATATCCAGTACTCACCACCCTCAAATTCATGTTATTCCAATTCATTTTAATTTTATTTTACGGTCGAAGTTATATTTTATTGCGTGAATTATGGGCAAATAATGTGAAAAGGATTTTGTTGTAATAAAAGCAAAAAAAAAACAAAAACACATTGATGATGTGACTACTTCCGTTACCGTCTGTCATATACAAAAAAAAAAAATGTTACTGATTTGCTGAAATAAAATAAAAAAAAAATAAATAAAACAAAAATGAAGGAAGAAAAGCAAGCGGGTAAAAAAAAAAAAAAAAAAAAAAAAAGAACGCAATACATGCCAATAAATTTCAAATATTTTTGTTTTATTTCAAATGTTTTTTCTACATATATGCTGTGTGCTATTTTGTTTTATGTATTTTTTTTTTATTTTTTTTTTTCATTTGATTGGTTTAACATTTTATCACAACACCCCGGTTTAAAGTTATAAAAATGTTTAAATATAATTTTTAAGGGTGACATTATCATGTAGGCAGTTTTGTGACATCATTGCTATTTTTAATATAAAACATTAATGTGATTTCTATTTGTGATGTGTATTATTGTGTATTGTATTATTCACCGTGTATTACATATTTTATTGTATAGATAATATTATTGTTTTTTTTTTTTTTTGTAAATGAATCATGAAAATCAAATGTCACACATTTGTGTTAAATAAATTTCACATATTTATGTAATTTTTACGATTGTAAATTGTGTGCAATTATATGTCAAAAACGTTTTGTTTATCTTTTACATAAATTATGTACTAATTTTGTTGTTACTGCTGCTGCTGCTGTTTTTTTTTTTTTTTTTGATTAATTTTCTTTAAATAAATTTAATACAAAAATGTTGGTACATAAGTTATTTTACAGAATAGTACTTAACTAGAATTACATAGTATCTGTAGTACAGCTAAGTGGTTTTTGTTCTTTCGTTTCATCTTTTTTTGTTTTTTTTTTTTTTTTTTTTTTTTTTGTGGCAGAAACTGGGTAAGTAAATTTTCTTTAATAAAATTATGAGGTATTTTTGGACGATTTAAACAATAAAAGAAATGAAAAATATAAAAAAGAAAAGTACTTACCGTTAAAGTAATTTGAAAAAAAAAATCCACTTAAAGTTTTAATTAATTAAATTATTTCATTTCATCATATATTAAGTCGGCAAAAGAATATTAAATCATTTTCTATTTTTATAGGAGTTTTTTTTTTTCTTTCTTTCTTCTCAGTATTATTGTTAAATGTTTGCGTTGACACGCGCTTCACTGGTTTTTATTTCCGTTTTACTTTCTTTCATTTTTTTTTTTGTCCCATCATCTTCTTCTCCTGTGTTTATTTTGCCTGTGAAAATGAAAATGTAAACAAAAAATTGTTTTTTTTTTACTAGATTAAAATACGAAGGCGGAAAAGAAAAAGAAAATAATTGAATAAACAAATGACGTAAATTAGAAAATCGCTATTATTTATTATTTAAACTCAATGACCATGAGATTTAATCCTTAGATGACATTCCTTAGTTGTTTTTAATTAGATTTTTACGCTATATGTATATCTTTCACTGTGTGTGTGTGTGTGTATAGATTTTTTTTTTTTTACTATCAATGAATGATTAAACATTATTTTAAATGTTAAGACCTATGATCCGTTAAATATATAAATCCTTTAACCTTGACATATTGTGTTGTTTATTTAATTTCCCAATTAACTTGATAACAATCAAATGATTTTATCATTTAAAGCAAATAAATTTTGTTTAATAATCGTACAAAAACCATAATATATACAAAAAAGTTTTTAATTACTAATCAATATTAATACTGATTTAGTGTGATTAACAATGTTTACTTTGGGTACAATTTTAGAGAGCAAAAGAGAGCGTGAGAGTAGGAGATATTATTTATTTATTTATTTGTTTAATTAATTAATAAAAAGGGGTGAAAAATGTTTGTTTTAATTTTAATTTTTCTTCTTTTTTTTTCTTTCACTGCATAAGCAGTTTAAACAAATAGAAAAAAATAAATTAATGTTTTGTTATAGAACAAATGGGAAAAGGCGGCAGAAGAAAAACTAAACTAAAGCTTAAATGAGAAGAAACAAAAAAATGAAAAAAACTTTTACATAAGTTTTTTTTTTTTTGTTTATTTTTTCATGAATTATTTATTATTTGAAAAGATTTTTCATTTGTTTTTAACATACACCAATGAAAAAAAAAAAAACAAAAAAAAACCCACCACCCACCTACACCCTTTCTTTATTTTATTTGTATTCAAATTTTTTTTTAACATGCGTTTTCTCTCTTTTCTTTTTTTTCGCTGAATAATAAAAAAAATTCTTTTTTTAGTTTCTTTAAAAATATCCTTCGATATCCTTTTTTTTTTTTTTTATTATTCTCTGTTACTTTAATTTTTTGTCCTATACAGAAAAAAATGCCATTGATGGTTGTAAAAATAAATAAGCTTTAAGCGAAACTTTTTATTACTTTTCCTTTAGAACAACATTAAAAAAAATAAAAATAATAATAAAAATAATAAGAAGGTGGAGGAGGAAATATAACAGCGGCACACAGAAATAACAATAATAATAATGTGTTTAAAGCATTAAAAATTAAAAAAAAAAAAAAAGAAAGAAAGAAAATTTAGAGATATATGTAGGAAATGCTAAAACGAAAACAAACCGAAATGGCAAATAATAAAGAAAGGATTTTTTATTAGTTTTTATCCTTTTTTTTTATTATAATCACTTAACCTACCTTAACGCTTTTCTAATAAAAATATATTTCTCTCTCTTTTAATTACATTTAACAAAAAAATAATAAAAGTTTAAAATAAGCTCATTATGTACTGTATTGTACTGTACCGTACCGTACTGCTGTATGATAAAATAATTTTTTTTTTTTTACAATGCTTAGTTGTATATAATTTAAATGATAGAGAAGAAACTAAGGGGTTAGAGAATTTGTAACCAGGCTACAATGAAAATACTTAACAGATAAAACATCATCAATTTTCGTTTTGTAGAAATTTTGAAAACAGTTCTTTTCTCTTCGTTATAAGTCTCAGCAGAGTATATATTTTTCTACAAATAATACAAAAAAAAAAAACAACAACAACAACAACAACCAAAAGTATTTCGAGCATTGTTAGTTTTATCTGTGGAATAGATAAACTCTGCAATCACATACATTCAATTGCAGAGAATTACTATCCCGATTATGTTTTCCTGATTTCATGTTGACCAGATAGAAAAACTATATTATTTTTTATTTTATTTTTTATTTAAAACTTAGACATAAAAATTGTAACAAAAAGCATTTGTTACACACTGGTGACAATCCACTATAAATCCGCTATTAAATAATTGCTATAGTTGCTTAAAAAAGTTTCATATTTCGTTAAAAAGCAAACATATTTTCCAGCATGCAAAAAAAAAAAAATGAAAAAAACAGAAATACTGCGGCTTATCCATTTATGCTTTGTTATTGTTTTCTATTCTTTTTCCTTTAACTTTTTTTTTTTTTTATTATTTTATTATTGTATAATAATATTTTATTATCTCACCAAAAGAATAAAAAAAAATGAAAAAAGCTCACACAATAAACAATAATTTATCTGAAATCAACTTGAAACAACAGAATACGATGACATACAAACGTTACACAGTTTGTATACGAATTTTTTTTATGACTAATGATACTCTCCTTGGTGCAGATAGACTAGAAAAATGTGCTGATGACAGTTACAGGAATGGGAACATTATTATTATTATTATTATTATTATTATTATATTTTCCATTCTCTGCTGTTTCCAACTTTTTTTTTTTTTTTACCCATTTTTTGCCTTCAAAATGCAACACTATGTGACGCAATACATATGTATTATAAATACATAAATGAATTAATATGTTTCACTTCACTTATGACACTTTATTTATTTTATTAATTTTTTATTTTGATTGAAGATTCATTTCAAGCTTTTCATTTTTTCGTTATTTATTATTTAAAACTTTCATGAGTTGAATGAATGCTCGTATTTTGGGATGAAAGCTTACATTGTGTTAAAGTTCGTTGGAAAGTGTTTCACTTGGAAAACGTTAATAGATACGGGGAATGCAGAAGTACCAACTTTCAAAAACTGTGTGTTTTAATTAATGACGAAATTAGCGTAATACGCTTATGTATAGATTAATCAATTATGGATTATTATTAAATATTATAATAATTTTGATAAAGGAAAATAATCTTACGAATGGGTAATTAGCTGTACTTCCTGATTAATTATTAATCCGTTTTTATAGAACTGAAACAAAGTTACATTCTACCATTTTATAACATTTTTTCTTTTTCTTTTTTTTTTTAGTAAAAGATAAAAAAATCGTTTTATCGGACATAGCTAAATTAAAGGTAATTATTAATTTAACATTAATTTCCATAAATTTATTTACCGTGAATTGTACGTCGCTTAAATGCATGCATACACACGTGTTTTAATGATATAAAACGCATTTAACTTCAAGGTTCTTAAAGATTATTGTTTTGTTTTACACTTTGACGTATTGTTATTAACTCATTAAATTATTACGTTCATTAGCTGAATTTTAATAAATAATATTCAAATGCATCATTAGACAGTTTATTGTATTAAATTCGTCGAGTGAGAGAAATTGTGTTTGTGTTGTATTGTGAAAGATTTATCATTTGGAAAATCTTCTTGTACTTTCCACTACTCTACTAATATTTTTTATTTTTTTTTATACTGAATTTATCTATTAATTGAAATTTTATTTAATTACTACTTTATTCATATTTATAATTAATTTTATTTTTTCAATTATTTCTTAGTATTTATTTTTATAATTAAAAAATGTTTTATTTATTTTTTTTTTTTTATTTATTTATATTTATATGACATAAATAGAAATGAAATTGAATTTTGTAAATTTTATTTTTTTTTATATCAAATATCGATTTTTTTTTTTTCGACATAATTTAATTAAATTTTTTTTTTTTTTTTTTGCTTTTTATGTTAAAAAATTATATTTGACATGAACAAAAGAATTTTTATATTAATTTTTAATTAATGTAGAAATGGTTTCAAGAGATTTTTTTTTTAATTTGATTTGATTAATGTTTTTTTTTTTTTCTGTTATAAATATTTAGTTAAGTTTTGTTTGTTTGTTATCAAAACAATAAAGTCACATACATATAGCTAAATAATACTTTAAAAAAAAAAAAAACCATTTCTTATTCAAGATGATTGTTTAAAGCTAAGAAATATTTTAACCCATATACACATTACCTTAATCTAGAATTTTAACAACAGGTCAAAAGGATTCGTTTTTTCCTTTTTTTTTTTTTTTTTGTTCGTTAAGTAATAAAAGGAAAGCTTTTCATATGAATTAAATAAATAAAATAAATCTCTTGTTATTGTTAACTTTTTTGATCATCTATTATTCCAACTATGCATTGTGTGATATTAATAAACTCTTGCTATAAGTGTTTTTATATAACACAAAAAAAAAAATTTTTACTGAATTGTGGTTGTTAGTAAAAATATTTTAAACCATTAAAATCATTAAAACTGTGCTTTTACTATAATAAAATATAGCTTTTACTACTATACTCAGTATTATTATTATAATTTTTATTTCTATATTCAATCAGCTTTGTTGTTGTTGTTTTTTTTTTTTTTTTATAAATATCTGATGACTTCCGATGAAAAAAAAAAAAAAACTATTTGCAACGTTTCTGAATATTCAATTAAAAATGTATGTTTGTTTTTTTTTTTTTTTTTCATTAAATTCTTGTAAACAATAATCAATTAGTTAATATAAAAAACAAAATTGTATTATATTTCCCATTATAACAACTGTTTTTAATTTAATTTTTATTAATATTTTAATTGAATTTTCTTTGTTTATTATTTCATTAATGATACAAATGGTGGAGATAAAAGTTAAAAAATTCAATCGATATTATGGTTTTCAGTATCGGAGCATTTTTGGTTCATTTTTATTTTTTTTTATAAAGTAACATAAAATAGTTTAATAATTAATAATAATTAAAAGATTCTTGTATAAAAAAAAATGTTATATAATTAAAAGAAGATTTCTTATATTTTTTTATATGCGTTGAAAACATTAAAAAAAAAATTAAACAATCCTGTGATTATGCATTTAAATGATTATCGATACTTTTGATACTGAATTTTGGACGATATTATCGAAGTTCGATACTCATACTATCGATACTGGAAACCCTAATCGATACACATTATGCATTTATTTGTTTATAAATATTTTTTTTAGCATATTTTAAGTAACGATGTTATTTTATTATAAAAATAAATTATTTATAAAACTAGACTAGGCAAAAAAACAAAAATAATCTTCTTTTAGCTTTCATTAACCAGTAAATTCTAATGGAAAATAATTCATTATGTTTAATGCAGACATTAAAATTGGAATCTTTATGCTAAAAGGAAACACAAAACTATTAGGTTTCTTGTTAATCCTTGAACGACAAATAGTTTTTTTTTTTTTTGTTTATAGAAATAATGTTTACGATTAGTTTTAATCTTTTAAAAGAGATTTTTTGTTTTTTTTTTCATTATTTATTTGTTGTGCTGGTGTTGGCTGTAAATAACGTCAAAACAAACAATATTTGTTTTCCCTCTGTCCTCCTCAATCATTTAAAATTTATTTTGTATGCAAAAAAAAAATATATATATATTTTTATTTTTTTATTTATTATTGTATGTTGAAATTTACAAATCGTAGCTTATATAAAAGCTTTTCGCCTTGTTCACCGTTATTTCACTTAACATCTGTTTCCCTGTTTTTTTGCTTTGTTTTTTTTTTTTTTTTTTTTGTTATATATAAATTATTTTGCACGTGCCATCAATAGAAGCTTTTCAAATAATTCGTCACTTTCTCTAAGAATTACATTTGTCTGTCGGTTTCAACGGACTTATGATAAAGCTTTTAACCTAAGTATTATTTACGTTTTTTTTTTTTCTTTTTTATTTATATTATTATTTTATTTTTACTTCCCTTTAACGTGTATTTTCACGATGGTTTTCCTTTTTCAATAACAATTCCACATTTATCACTTTTCACAAGTTATCTAATGTCATGAAGAAATGACATTTTACCAATCTTAGATATAAGAAAAAAAAAAATTTTTTTTTTTTGCTGCTGCTGTATAAAACAGATTTTGTTCATCTCATCATACTCTGTTGAATGACATTTTCGTTACATTATTCTACATTTTTGAGAAATAAGAAAAATATTGTTTTAGTGTAAAAACTTTCAGGAAGTTTATTTTCTCTGCTCTGTGCACAATTTTTAACAGGTAATAAATGTATATTTGTGTTTATCATTTAATTTAGTATATCCGTTTGTTAAATATACAATACCAATTTTTTAAGGAAATCAAAAAATTAATCATTTATTGCATCATAAAGCACAATAAATATGGATTAAAAATATATTTTTATTTTTTGTGAGTATTTTGGTTTATTCATGTGGAAAATTTTATTATTATTATTAATAATTTGATAAACTTATAATTAATAAACTTCGATATTGACATATATTTTCAGTCAATCAATAATCGTAATAATGAAAAAAAAAAAAAAAAGGAATTTTTTGTTCCATGTAAATAAAAGCTTTTTTACGTTATCAAAGTAAATATGTGCGTAGGATATACGATTTTTTACAGGTTTTAAATTAAAAATGCAATTAAAATGAAGCTTTTAATAATTTAAAAAATTTATTAAAAAGGAAAATAATAATAATTAAGCAACGAGACCTTAATAAATAAATGAAACAAAATTTTCTGTATCATGTTTAAAAGTAAAATTTTGGATAATCATCATTGAAAATGATTATAAGGGAAAAATACGACAATGCGAAATATAATAATGAAGGATTGTACGTTTAATATACGTATTGTTAGGATAGAGAATTTATAAACTGCTCGAATGACCAGACACTTCTAATTCTTCGCCTTCTATACGACAAAACATTCGAATATACCGCCGTATTTGCTTTACATTTTAATGATAATGATGATGATGATGGTGATGATGCTGCTGCTACTGCTACTGCTCTACAGATACACAAATCTTATATAAATACAAAATACAAAATTGTTCACATCAATTATTCTTAGTTAGATAATTTATTATTTTGTTTTCTACTTTATTAATTCTGTAAGAACTTTAATAAGACTAAACGTAAAATTCTCCTATTTCATTAAATCATAAAGTGTTATTATGATTAAGGAGTTTTTTTTTTACAGCTAATAAGAAGGTGAAAGTAGTGGTGCGATGATAGGGTGATGATACAGTTAGAAGACACCCGGAGAGCATTACTAGAATGTTAAATGCTAGAAACAAGGAAATGCAACCATCACATGTAGATATGCTTGATAGACGGAAATAAAATCAATAGTAGCACACAGAGTACGGTGGAGAAGCTTTAGGTTTTGAGTGATGTTTTGTAATGAATTTAAATCGATTATCAATTTTAAATACACTGTTTGTTAATCATGTGTTTTTGTTCTTATTTTCTAATCAATCCATTTTTGGAATTTTATATTATTTTCGTAATATTAACTGATGCTCAGTGGAAAAGCTCGAATGTTTTTTTTCCCTTACTAAACATTACTTGTTAACTTTTAATTAAATATTTTTGTTAAAATGAAATAAAACGAAATAAAGCAACTACAAAACTGCTGTCACTTTTAAAATTTTACAGATGTTGAAATAACTTCTCGAAAGTCATATAAAGGTTTTGTATTTCTTGGTATTAGATCTTTCTCAAAAAAAAAAAAAAGAGTAAATTAATTTATAATAACAATTTAAATAAAAGGAATAAAAATAAAATTAGCATCACATTGTGTTGAATTAATTTAATCATGGCATAGATTAAATTTGTGTTTTTTTTTTTTTTTTGTTTTTCTTTTTATTAAGATTAATTTAGTTGAGAGTTAGTCAGTTTATTTGATTTATAAAAGGTGACTTAATTTAGCTTAATTTTGTTGTCTTATCTCTTAAAAAATATTTTATTTAGTCCACAACAAAACTTTCGTTATATTATAATCTTCTCGTTCGTTCTTTGTTGTTGAAATAAAAAGAAAAAATAATCATTTTTTTTTCAAACGATAATTTTCAACATTTTCCATTATGTTTTTCTCTATATAAATAATAAGTAAAATGTAATATATATATATATTTATTAAATTTAATACAAATCAAAATTAACAAAGCGTAAAGTGGAAAAAAGCTTTATTTATATACATCAGAAATGTCTTAAGAAAGTCGCTATCAAAAGGAAATTTTTTTTTTACTTTGATTTTTTATTTTTTTTTCGTTTTTTACTCCATGAAATGATAAAGAAAATGTCAACTTAAAAAGTAAAAAAAAAAAAAATAAAAAAAAAATATTATTCTACCTTATATAAATAAACAAACAGAATATTTATATAAAAAAAAAAAGAAGAAAATAAAGAGAACAAAGAAAAATTGTTTCATTAAATTATCACCTGTATACTAGGTAAGAATTTATTTTCTTTTCCCCAATGTTTCTAAGAATTTACAGGATGGTTTTACAATTGTTGATCCTTTTTTTTTTTTTTTTCTCTACAAACATTATCATTTCATTAATCATCTTCACAATTTTCTATACACGATGACAATTATGATGAAAGTTTTCTATTTTATTTAAAATCGAATTTGTGAAAAAAAAACTCCTGTACCGCATCACAAGTATTCATTCAGAAATATAAAATACAACCACCGTCTCACGCCCAAACACCAAAAAGAGTTATTTCATTCAAAAATTCTTCTTGTTTTTCTTAATAGCAGAAAAATGAACGAAATCATTTTCAAATTTAATAAAAAATATTTTAAATCAATAAAAAAAAAAAAAGCAGAAAAATTTCACTGATTAACCGCAAAGACCTTTTCAGTTTTTTTTTTTTTACGAGAAAAATTAAAATTATGCGTTAAATAAAATCCTTCGCTATTAATAAAAATTAAAAAAAAAAAAAATGTATTTTGCAAATATTTGTAAATTAAATAAAAAAATATTTTTTAATTAAAAAATTATTGTACGGCACAGTGAGAGTTAATCAAATATCTGGGTAGAAGGAAAAAAAAAAAATTATCGCAGTATAATAAATTCAAAAATAAAGAAGAAATAGAGGAAGACTTAATTAATATGATGATGGGAAATAAAATAAAATAAAATAAAATAAAATACCTTATTAAGGGTTGATTATGGTCGGTCATAATGTCTTATTAAGTTTTTTCTTATCTTTTACTTTTTATTTCCGAACGTATTTTGAGCCCAGAAGGTGAGAAAACACGTAAAACACCCTTATCACACACACACACACTTTACTTTTCTTTTCCTTTAATTTTACTGAAATAAATAACGGTCGCCTGTGTACTAATTATAATAAATAAATAGAAACGCAACAAATATACATAAAAAAAAATGTGAATAAAGAGAAATATTGCAAAAGCTTTTATTGGATTAAATACAGAAAAATCCCCATTTTTTTTTTACATAAAAACACCGCGTTACACAGTATACGGTTACTTGGTTTAAATAAGATAAAATAATTAAATAATATAAAAGAAACTGAACCCAGTTTTTAGATTAATCTTCTATTTACGGTGTTATGACATTATTTTAATGATGTGTTAATTATCTTTCTTTTTCTTTTTTCTTTTTTTTTGCGCTTAACATTCACCGGGGTAATATTAAAATTAATTATTACATTAAAAGGAAGCAATTCTTTTTTTTTTTTGTATTTTGGTTTTGTTATTTGTTGTATCAGCTCATAAATAACAATCGAGTAAACGTAAAAAAAAATTTCAATTTAAATAAAATTTGAATAAAAAAGAAATTTTTTTTTTTCCACCGATGGGAGTTTTTTTTTTTTTGACGTATTTTGACAGTTATGGATTTGATTTTGTTGCCTCTGTACTTGGTTAAAGATGATAAATTGTATAAAATGGAAATTGAATAGAATGATGAAATAGTTTTGATTAAATTACTGATAATAATAATAATGTGTTTTTGTTATCTATCCTATACTCCACACACTCCTTTAATGCGGAAATTATCATTTTTTTTTTTTTTTTTTTAATTTATATTGTTGAGAGTCTTTTCTTTTTTTGATTGTTATTAAAAAATGATTTATTATGATTTATTTATTTATAAACCTCGCATTAGATTAGAATATTTACTTAAATTTTATTAAGAAAAAATTAAATCTCTGTTTACAATGAAATCTATAATCCTTTTACCACAGTTAGGGTCATTTAGCATTCAGCTTACCTTTATTTATAAAACTCAACTGTAGATAAATCTTAAAAAGATTGAAGAATCCAATTAAGTAATTACCTTTGCTATTTTATTTTACTGCAATATAATGACTATACAAGTCTTAAAACAACGTTGTTGCCTCTTATTGCAATAATCAATCATAATATTTAAAATCCTAAAATCCCTGAATACACTTTTGTTACACTTAAAACTAGGTAGAAAGCTATTTCAGTTGTCTCTTAATTGGGCATCAAGAAGACAAACGAGACCTAATTATACATCATAGAAATAGGGAAGTAAATCCATCAAGTATCCTTTTCAAAATATAGAAAAATAAATAAAATTCTATACTCCAAAGATGACAGCAATATTAAATAACTCTCAAATGTTACCCTTATTATATTTATACATCATCTTAATTGATTTAAAAACTGAATAAAGATGGAAATTGTTTTTTTTTTTATTTCATTTTATTAAATAAATTCCATAAATGATCTGAGAATTTTAAGAGTTATAAAAGATTTATTTTTTTTTTTTCGTTTTTTTGCGTTTTTTGATGATGGAAACGAAGAAGATGAAGACCCTTGCATGTAAAATTTTGGTGAAATTTTTAATGTTTGCTTAGTGGAGGAGAAATGAAAATGGAAATGGATCTACAAAATATAAGTTAAAGAATTTTTGAATAGAAATGATAGAAATTATTCTATCCCAATGGAATGCAAAATTAGCCTGTGCGGAGTTTTCTTCTTTCTTTTTTCTTCTACTTTCATCAAAAAAAAAAACTTTTTCTAAATATCCATAAGTAAAAAATGCTTAACGTTGAAGTGTTTTCTTCCTTTTTTTTTTTTTTCTTTTTTTCTTCTTTCACTTTGTAACATGAGAGTTTTTCCTAAAGGAAACTTAATAAATATATTCATTTAGTATTTGTGTCAGGGATATTTAAATTAAATTCTTCAATTATGTTATGTAATTTACTTTTAATATTGTGTCAAAAAAAAAATCTGTTTAATGATGACAAAAATGAAATTTTTTATAGAAAATTAGAATTTTAATGCAACAAGCGTTTTAAGTAAAGTAATTTCCATTAAACAGTCCCAATCAGTATCACCTTTCATTGGAAACGTATCTATTAATAATTAATTATGAATGTTAAGGAGTAAGAAAATGAAAAACTTAATGCAAACGTATTATGCAACAAGTGTTTAACGTGTGATTGTAACACAAAATACGGATAAAACCACTATGCAACCATACAAAAATGTTGTTTTGTGGTTTTTGTTTTTTTTTTTTTTTGTTTTTATTATAAAAGAATAGTTTGCATTTAGGAGGAATTCACCAATTACGCCTGACGGGTAATATTAATAAAAACGGAAAAAAAAAAAAAAACATTTTTATTGTAATTCAATACCGGAAAAAAAAGCTTAAAAGACAAAACATGTTCAAACACTGTGCTGGTCATTTAAATTAGTAATTTGATACAAAAACAAAAAAAAAAAAAAAAAAGTTATCGTTGCTGTTGAATGTTGATCACAAAACTTAAAGGTTTTTATAACACAATTGCTGTACAAATAATGCCATGTCAAGCGTTCAAATAAAAAACAAACAAAACCGATCAATCCTTTTGTAATATTTTTTCCATAACTGTGACTACGTAAGTTAGTTGCTTCTTTTTTTCCACTGACTCAATAAAATGTATTACTTTCTACAGAATCGCAATACAGTGAAATAATATTTCTTTATTTTAAATAAAAATGAAAAACGACAACAACAACAACGACAACATCGCAAAATAGCTTAAAATTTGATTTAAATAGAACAGAAAAAAAAGGGGCATCGAGTTTTTCACTCTTTACACAAAGTTCTTTATTTACTTTTTAAGAATTTATTAAAAACTCGTTTTGTCTAAAATTATATTTGTTTTCTCTTGATGAAATGAAATTTTCTTATATCTCGTCGTATAAAGATTGATGTTGCAATATGAGAAGAAACGATTTCAGCTTCAATTATGTAAATTTTCTTCTTTCTTTTTCGTTATTTTTTTATGTAACGATTTATTATGGGTTTTTAATATTGCATATAAATATAAATTCTGTTTAATATTTATTGTCTAATAAAATATTTCTAATATTTTGTGCAATTTTTAAGAATAGCTTTCCGTATGCTTTTAGTGCTTTTTTTTCTCGTACATAAAAGTGTTAAATATATATTTAGGTAGTCAAAGTTAGTTAAATTTAATTAGTTTCTCTTAGTTTTATTAAGTGTTTTAAGGTGTTTTTTTTTTTTCTTGATTTATCACTCATGTGTGCTGTTCGTTATTGAATATTGAAGTAAATTAATGATGTTGATACTGTTTGCCACATTAACAGATAATTTAATTTTACTATGATAGTAAAGCATCTTAATACCGAAAGTGACTGCCTAAGGGGTGCTAAGAAATTGCGATTTATATGATAACTTAAATAACTAAAATCAAATAAAATATTTTTAAAAATGATTCAGAACAGTTGACACAGATAAAGTTAGTTATCGTGGTGTAAAAATGATTTTTTTGGTTGGTTTAATAATCCACAAAAGTCCACGGTTTTATGGAAACGATTTGAATTACAACACTGCTTTAAAACGCTTGATAAGTTTGGAATTTACTATTCTACAGGAACTCACCGTTTATGGTTAAGTCTAGTTAATAGAATTCATTTAATTATGGAGAGAATTTGATTATATTGAAGTTCTGAAGAACATTATGGATTGTTTAATCGGATTTAATTAATTTACCATTCTACAATGTAAAAAGTACGGATCACAATAAAGTATTTCAGATAACATCACCGTAAAAGCTTACAGAATAAATAAATTAAAGATTTAACATACATAGAATCTGAATACACTAATTGATCAGATAAATCCATTTATAACTGAATAAAAAAATTTAAACAATTATTCTTCCTAACCACAATATATTGATAAAGAATTACAGAAAATAAGCATCTTTGGTGTATTTATTTAGTTAAAAGTAAATTAAGTAAATTTTAGTAGAAATAAAAAAATTTTATAAGCATCTTTTGTTAATAAAATTAAATTGTGAATAAAGAAAAAAAAATTTTTTTGTTTAATAACATAACGACGACAATAATAAATTTGATATGTTTTTTATGCTAATAAAGAAATACATCAAAGGCATCAAAAATCTATTAAATTTCTAAATGATCCATGAGCAGCAAAGAGAACAAACAAAACAAAACAAGCAAAAAAGAAACTTTTTTCATTATAAGCTTCATCGCTTTTATTATATACAAATATATAAGAGACTTAACTATATATTATATACAAAAATATAAATAATAATTAATAATAAATAATAAAATTGTAATATTTTGTCATGTTTTGTAGATATAAAACATAAATGAAACAAAAATTGGGTTTCATGACTTTATAAGGAAATTCGTTTGACAATACAATAATCGATAAGAACAGCAAAGAATACAACAAAGGATCTCTGATTAAATGATTCATTATAAAGAGAGCAAAAATGAAAGGAATTCATATCTTGTAATCTGTATCAGTCAGTTCCGTTTAACACTTGACAGTTAATTCCCGTACTAGTTGGTCCTCAGTTTAAATGACGATAACTTTCTCTGTAAAAATTCTTTAACTTAAAGTCACAATAAGCCGTACACGTCTCTGTCTAAATTCACTAATACAGAAACGGGGGAAAAAAAATAATAATAAAGATCTCGCTATGCTTCCCCCAGCACAACAACAAAAAAAAAGGGAAGAAATTTGAAAATTTGTTTTAAAAAGTTTTTGCAAGCACAGAAAAAAAAGGAAGCAGCAGAATAAGGAAATTGATTATCAATGGATGGACGCTTTGAAATGTTTTTTTCTTTCCATTTTTTTTTTAAATCAACGAAAATATAAATTAAATGAGCAGCAGTCAGTCAGTATTTAGATTTTATTCTTCCTCACAAATTAATATATAAAATAATAATATTTTTTTTTTTTTTTTTTTTCCAAATCCTAAATAAGAATTTTTAAATCGTTTTGATTATCGTGGAAAAGTTGGTAAAAAGTTTTTTTTTTTGTTTCACAGTTGTTTCTTCCTTTCTTTTTGTTTGTGAGATTATTTTCTTAAAAATCAATCAATAGACTTACCGTGGTGGTTTTGTAACATATTATTTAAAGTCACTGTATTTCCCTTTATTATTTCAAGTTATTTGTGCTTTGAATGGTAATAAAGCTAAGGATTAGATTATTCGTTTGTTGTTCGTTTCTACATGTTGGATGCCTCCTCAACTCATGAATAACATTACACGACACGTTACAAATCGTTGTCATGAATAAAATTTAAATGGAAAACGATAACACCAGGTGAAATAAGATTAAAGTTTAATTAGTGAATTTTTTTAATTTTATTTATTATTTTTAGAAATGTATAGAAAAATGGTATCAGGTGAATAAAAAAGAAATTTTTTACCTGCGATTATATGTTTTGTGTAATCAATTAAATTCGTAAGATTTTAAACGATTAATTTAAATGAGGATAATTAGGGTCAAAATTATAAATGAGAGAAAAACTTTTTTTTTTTTTTTATTTGCTTCTTTTATTTACACAACAACAGATAATTTATTAAACTTTTTTTTTTTAATTTTTTTTATTATTATTAAATATAGACACTAAACATAATTTAAATAGAATAGTTGGAAATTATTTCATTAATTAATTAAATTAAAATTATGGCGTAATATATATATTTATTCAGACATTTCCTCGACAAAATCATCATCGTCGTCATCGTCATCAGTCAGTGCGGTCACCGGTTTAACATGTGGAAAACTCGTATCCTCATTAGCCATTGCAATTTTATCATAAACATAATCACTTTCGTTTGTGCCAAAGCAACATTTATATTTATTCCATAGCCAACATGAGATTATTGTTAAACAAATCATTGTTGTCGTTGCACTAATTGCTGCTAAAAATAAATATAAATTTTCTTTGTTCTCAATATCTAATTTTGTTTTCTGTTCAATTAGGATGCACAGTCCATGGCCGGGCGTTATAACTGTATAGACATAATTCTCAATACAAATTGTACAATCAGTGTCATCAGGTCCATTACATTGTAAACATGTTGAATGACAATCACCACATAATTTTTGTGGTACCGTTCTCATTATTGCACGTTCTTTGTGTGTTATATCATCTAAGTTTGCATACTCATCGTTATCAATTGAAATCGAACGTAATGATAATGATTGTAATACATCACCATCACCAGTACGATTCCAATCAATATTCTCAACATTATTATTTATATGCTCTGGTATTATATATGTTTTATCTGGGCACGATTTAAAACATTTCCCATCATATTTAAATGTATTTTGTACACATTCTGGAAAAAAGAAAATTTATTCTAATTTAATTTTTATAATTTTATTTTAGTAATTAATTAACCTAATTAATAAATAATAATTAAAGAAAAAACTACAAATAATTAATGAAGAAAAAAAAAAAATGTGAGTGAATTAATAAACCAAATAGGTGTGTGTGTGTGTGTTAGGATTAAAAGAAAAACCCAAAAAGTACTTTGTGTGAGAATAACGAAATTAATTAATTAATTAAAACATAAAAAAATCCTAATTAGTTCTACTAAACGCATGCATTGTAATTAAAAAACCAAAAAAAAATCTCTAAATATTAATTAATTAAACAACAAAAAAATGAAGCCATATTAAGGGTGAAAAATAAAAAATTTATATTAATTAATTGGGAAATTCTATTTTTTAATAAAGCATTATTGTTTTCCCCGCATAATTAAAATTATTTTTGATAAATTTTAAATTAAAACAGAAAAAAACAAAAAAAAAAAAAAAAAAACAACAATGAAACTCACCCGGATTAAAGACTAGAAGTTGGTTGTGCTTCAGTTAATTTTTGTTTTTTTTTTTTTTTTTAATTTATTATTATTATTTTAGCGACATTTTAAATTTTTTTATTTAAATTATTTAATTTTTATTCTATTGGCAGTAGTAATATTATTTAATTAAATTATTATTTTTTGTTAAAGTTAATTAAGAAAAAATTAAAATTTACTTTTGTTTTCTATTTTTTTTTTTTTTTTTTTTGGTGCATTGCAATAGTAATATAAATTGATTAGCATAAACAAAAGAAAAAAAGTAGTTATTTATCACCCGTTTACCCCCTATTTAAATCCTGAAGAAAAGCTAAGAATTTACTTGTAGAAAAAAAAAAAAAAAACAAAACAAAACAACAGTAGAGAGAAGAATTTCTAGTTGAAAGTGAAGTGAAGTGAAGTGAATTAAAAAAGTAAGTAAGAAACTTTATTTTTCTTTTTTTTTAATTACTTATTAAAGAAATGTGAATCAACAGTAAATAGATTTTTATTTTTATATTGTCTTAAATATCAATTTAAAAGTTTAATTAATTAATAAATTTAATTAAAGAAAAAAAAAAATAAATAATAATAAATAAATAAAAACTCGTAGTCAGACAAATAAATGCCATTTGAAAAGCAAAGCTAGCTATGATTAAAAAATATTTTTTTTTTCATTTCAAATAAAGAGAGAAAAATCCACTAAAACCGACCAACAACAAGTATTAAAATTCCTTCTTTTTTTTAATTATTATTATTTAATTAAGTTGTTTACGTTTAATTAATTATAAATAATTATATTCACTATTTTAATCGTATTTATAGACGAATCAAAATAATAATAAAAAACAAAAAAAAAAAAACGTATATGATGTTTTTTTTTTTATTATAAATTTAATTAATTAAATACTTTGTTGTTGTATTTTAAGTTAAAAAAAAAATAAAAATATATAAAAACTGAGTTTTAAATTCATATATATAAAAAAAAAAAATTTTAAATTAATTATTAATTATTAAATTAAAAAAAAAAAAAAAAAAAAATTATATAATAAAAAATAAAATAAAAAAAATTCCCATTTAAATATATTTATATTATTTATATTTATATTAATTTAAATATTTTTCTTTCATACTTTAATAGTTGTTGTAGTTATTAGTATATACAATACATTAATTTTCAATTTATTTTAATTATTGATTTTTTATTTTATTTCTAGGTATAATATTCACAATAGTTATTTATTTAATTATTTAATTAAATTTTATTTATTTATATATTATTCATTGTTTAGCCATCATTTATTTATTATTTATTATTTTTATATAAATAGTCTTAAAATTACCTATCTAATTACTTATTTACGTTTTTTTTTTTTTTTTTTTTTTTTTTTATTAAATTTATTTATTTATGTTTATTTTACATTTTTTTTTTTGTTTATTTATTTATTTATATTTTACACAGAATGTTTATCGTTTTAATTAAAAAAAAAATGTTTAAATAATAAAAGAAAAAACTTTTCACCTGTATAAAATTA
The DNA here is from genome assembly GCA_961205885.1 of Ptychoptera albimana. Classification (NCBI taxonomy): domain Eukaryota; kingdom Metazoa; phylum Arthropoda; class Insecta; order Diptera; family Ptychopteridae; genus Ptychoptera; species Ptychoptera albimana. The sequence continues at coordinate 27,158,520 of OY540803.1, forward strand.
GACAAGAAAAAATAATAAAAATTTAATACCCGGAGAACATATAAATCTAGAAAATGTATTGTTGTTAGGGTAGAGAAAACATATAATTAATATATATATTTGTTGATTGTATTATTTTATATAACTATCTGTAACTAATTTTGGTTTAATTATCGTTTAATATATTTAATTTAAAAAAAAACTACTTATGCATATCGATTAATTATAATTATTATTATTACTTATAGGTTAGGTTAGGGTATGGTAATTATATAATCATAATTAAGTAACAAAGTAATTAAAGAAACCTTCGTTATTTAAAAAAAAAACTTTAGAGTTTGGATTATGAATAATTATTAACACGTTTATAAAAAAGTTTTTATTACAGAAAAAATGAGAAAATAGAAAAACTTGGGATAAACTATTTATTAACAAATCCAATTAATTAATTAATTAATTAATTTTTTGTGTAATAATAACAATAATTATTATTATCTATTATATTTAATTCATTTCTATCGAAAGATATGTGTCAGTTAATTAAACGTAAATTATTTTTTAAAAAAAAAATCATCTCAAAGCGTTTTATTAATTTTTATATAAAAGTAAAATTTAATTAATTAATTAATTAATTAAATAAAATAATAAATATTGATATGCTTGTGGCTGCTTGCTGTTTATTTAATAATATTGCTAAAAAAAAAAATATAAAGTTTATAAAAGGGGATTCACCAATAATTGTTTTTATTTAAATGGGGAACTTTCTTGAGAAATATTATTTTTGTTTTTTTTTCGTTTAATTTTATTTTTCATCTTTAAAACAGTGATTAAATTATTGTGTAAATTTATTTAACGTACTGATTTCCTGGTAATTAACATTAATTTTATTTACTGAACGTAACAAAAAAAAAAATTAAAACCGCATTTGTGACGACAATACAAATTTTTTTTTTTTAAGAATTTCTAATTACGCTTTAAAAAAAAAAAAAAAAAACCACAAATAAACCGGATTAAAAAAAAAGCGTCTGTGTAGAAAATTAATTAAATTTTCTATTCTTTACTCTTGGCTAAATAATTAATTAATTAATTATAATATTGGTTATTATAATAATAATAATAATAATTAAAATTAATTAGATTACACACAATAATCACTGATTAATTTAATTTTGAAAAAAAAAAATATATAATAATAAATAATAAAGGGAAAAAAATAAATTTGTTCATTTTAAAATTTGAGTTAATTAAATGTTTTTTTTGTTCATAATTACACACTTTTTTTTTTTAGTTTTTTTAATTATTTTATTTTATTATTTTCTTATAATTTTAACATAAACTCTAATATATACAACGACGGGCGGTTATTATAATTTAATAAATTTTAATTTTTATTTTTATTTTTATTTACAAAATAATATAATTGATGAATGTGTAATTGTTTTGTTTTAAATTCAAAATAATCCGTTCATTTTATAATTAAAAAAAAAAAGTGAGTTTTTTTTGAATAACAATTATATTTCAATTAATTATTTATGGTTTAGTTGAAATAAAAAATTAATTAATAAAAAAGAAAAACCAAAACTGTATAGAAAATTGGTAAAATATAAATATATATATAATTAGAATATAATTATGTATATAATAAAAATTTTAATTAATTTATTTATAAATTTATTAATTTTTTTTTTTCTATATAAATGTATAATAAATATAAAACATTTATATACACATTTAATTGATTAATTTTTCTTTCTTTTTTGTTTGTTGTTTTATTATAACGTCAAAGAACATAAAAACAAAAATTATTTTATTATTTCTATTTTAATTTAATTTAATTATATTTTTTAATTTTATTTAATTGTTTTAATCAATTTACTTCATTTTTTTAATTTTTTAATTTTTAAACATTTTTATATACCAGTCTTGTGTACGTGCGCTCAAAATATTTTATTAAATTTATTATATTCACATTAATATATTTATTTTATCAAAATAAATTATTCTACGTTAATTTTTTGTTTAAATGAAAATTGATAAACAAAAAATAAATAAAATTATTAAATTTGTTTTTTTTTTTTATCTTTAGTTAAATTTTTGTGTCGTATGTTTATCGTCTCGATAATTAAATTTGCTTCCTATTTTTGATGTTTTTACGATAAATTTTACATTATTTGACGAATTTGTAAATAAATATAGTGTTAGAATTGGCTAGAAATAATTATTTTAATTATCGTGTGTAATAAACCAACCATATGTGCAGTTTTTATATGTAAGGAAAATAATTTATGATTGGTACGCTTTAAACTAATTAAATTAAATTAAATTAAATTGAATTTCAACTGTAAATCACTTTATTGTCTAATAATATTAATTTTTTTTTTTTTTTTTTTTTACTGCAATAAACTCTGTTAATTAACTTATTCTCTTGTGAGTCATTTAACCGACTGTTTACAAGTCACAAGCAAAGCTACTTTCGTTTTTTTTTTTTTTTTTTTAATTGAAAAAACTCTGTGTTGTCCTTCGTCGGTTTTTTTTTTTTTCTTCTTTATTCCGGTAATTTATAAAAGCTTAAATTTTAATTTAAATCGTTTTTTTTTTGTTCTCTTTCTGTATTAAAATTTACACTTGAGTAGCTAACTAGTTATTTGTATTAAAGGACAAACAAAATGAAACGAAATAAAACACCAATCGACTATGATCGTTTCGATTAATTTTTTTTTTTTTTTTTTTACTTGTTTTGTTTTGTTTGTTACGCGCTTGTGTACGTGATTTAAGTAAGCTATTTTATGCGAATTTAAATTTAAATGGACGTAAGAATTAGTTTATATAAAAATTAAAAATTTATTTTTTTTTTTTTTTCTTATCTTTACTAAAAAGAAAAAATTAAATGTCATTATCTATTCGAATTAACAAAAAAAAAAAAAAAATTTAATTAATTTTGATTTTAAACTTTTTTTTTTTTTTTTTTTTTTCATTATTTGCCAAAATGAGCGAAAAGTGTGATTAATTTGTTTTGAATTTTTTTTTTCTTTATTAATTTATTGCACGTAATTCGTTTTTATTTTTATTTCGTTTCATTTCTTTCTTATGCTGATTTTTTTTTTTTTTTTTTTTTGTAGAAAAAATTATTTTTGCGCTTTTTTTATTATTTAATTAATTAATTAATTAATTAATTAATATATTTATTTATTTTTTAATCATTTATCACGAAAATCAATTTAAGCATGTTTATTATCGTTATTAAAAATTAATTAAAATTAATTATATGTGATTTTTTTTTTTTTTTTTTGGGTAATAATCAAATTTTACATTAATTAATTTCTTAATTATTATTATATTATTATTTATGAAGTGAAACAATAATACGAAATTAATGAATTTATAAAATAATATAAAATAAAATATATGTGGGGTGGTGTTGTGGGCGTTTTGGGAGAAGAAAGAAAAAGAGATAGGGATGATGGTAATTAATGACTTATAAAATAATACTGATTAATAATTCGACTTTAAAAATAGAAAATTTTTGTTTTATTTTTTTTTCTCTCTGGTTTCCTTCTTTAATTTTAATTAAATAATTAAATATAATCATATTCCGTCTTATATTTAATTTTATTTTTATTTTATTTAATCAGTTAACTATTATATGATTAATGCTGATATGAATGATTAGAGAATTAATTAACTAATTTATATATATAAATATGATAACAATATGATTATGTGATGAAATAAAGTAAAAATTTTTATGAGAAAACTTTTTTTTTCTTTCTTTGTTTTTAATAGCAGAAAACAATTTTTTTTTTAGTGTATTTGCATTTTTATTTATTTAATTAATTAATTAATTAATTAAATTATATTTCAATATATTTTAATTTAATTTTTTTAATAGCATTTTTGCGCGTTAATTATTAATTAAAAATTTTAATTTTTCTTTTTTTTATAGTTTTGGCAACGTCAGAAATATAATTGCACTTATTTATTACTTTTGTTTGTTTTTTTTTTTGTCTAATTAATTAATTAATTACTATTAAAGTTTATTTTATTTTTATTTATTTTAATCTTCGTTTCATCATTTTTTTTTTGTTTTGTTTTTTTTTTTTTAATTATTGATATAGATTTATTTTTATTTTAATGTAGAATTAACTAATTAATTTTAGTTTATAATTCATCATTTTTCGTTATATACATAATTAGTTAAGTAATTAATTTTTTAATTGTTTTGTAATAAGAAAATCAATTTTAATTTTTTTTTTTTTTTTTGGCACTAAAATTTTAATTTATTAAATTTTTATATTTTTTCCATAATTTCTCTCCTTCGTACCAATGTTTATTCATTAATTAATTAATTTATTTATTTATTAAAGTTTTTTTTTTTACATTCAAATGTCATATTATATTGATTATAAAAGAATTACAAATCATTAGCGTGTTGTTTGAAATATAATTAAAAAAAAAAAAAAAACACCGAAATATGTGTGTCAAGCAAAACAAAGAAATGTTTTTTTTTTTGTAATTTTTGTAATTTTTGTTGCATTATTAACAGCAGCGCACGCAAATAGAAAATAAAATTTAAAAAATAACAAAATTGTCGTTATGTATATAAAAAAAAAAAATTGTCATAATTGTTTAGTATTTTCGTTAGGTGGTAAGTGCACTAATGTAGGTGCACCACCGGTAACACGATCTCTATAAATATTTAATAAAACTGCATGACTGCAAGAAGATCGATTTTTTGAGTATTTTATTTCGCATAATACAACAAAGGCGTTATAGAAAACCGATTGCATGTCCAAAGATGAGATGATGGCGTCTACATTTTCTTTGCGTAAAATGTAATGAAGATGAAAGCTGTGTTTGTGTAAAAAAAAAAAAAACCAATTAATTATTAGATTACATTTGGACGGGTATCTAATTCAATAATTGATTTATTTTGTGCTATTTTTGTCCCTTTTTTTTTCTTTTAAATTGTGTGTGTGTGGGAGAGGAGACGAAAACACCACAGTTTCGTACAAAACTTTATTAATGTTGTGCAGCATGAAACATTTTTTCTATTTCTGTACAGTATTTTGTCCAATTAAGAGCCTGTTGCAGGCCGGACACATAATTTCTCGGTGTCGATTGATTTCCACAGCATTAACATTGTCTTTTCATTTTCTTACATTTTGTTTTATGGAAAGTTTTTTTTTTTTTGTTTTTATTTCTCCAAACTTTGCAAACTTTGGACAACACTGATTTTAGGATAATTGTTTTGGGATGACGCGCTTAACGATTATGTAATAATACATTTATGTATGTGATACGATGCGATACATAATCAAATGTTAATAATTAAAGAAAATAAAATAAAATAAATAATAAATAAATAGAAAATTGAAAAAAAATTCCATAAATTATGAGATTAATTTACGTATTTTTTATTTTTTAAAATTTAACCTTAGCGGTTATCACGTTAATTTTTGTATTAAATATGTTTGCGAAGCAAAAAAAAATTTCAAATTAATTTGTAGGAATATTTTTTAATTAATTAATTAATTTTATTTTTTGTTTTCTTTTTTGATGGTGATTCGAAGCTTTTTCTTTGTTTTTGTTTAATTTATTTAGACGAGTCATTATATATTTATTCACTAATTAAAATTAATTTTTTTTTTCTCCTTAAGAATATTTATTTATTAATTAATTAATTAAATTTTCCATTTTCCTATTTTCTTACTTCAATAATCGTCGTTTTTATTTATGTAAAATGGAAAACAAACGTTTAGAAAAAAAAAATTAAATAATAAATTTAAATATAATTAACTAATCCGCATTATTAATTTTATATATATATATATATTATTATTTTTTAATTAATTAATTAATTAACTTAATTAATTAATTAATTGTTTACCTATTAAGTTTTATTTTTATATCACTTCTAAAATCTACTTATTTGGTCTATTTATTGTTTTTTTTTTTGTTTTTAATTTTTTTTTTTTATTTTTCTTTCTTTCTTTTATAATTATTATTTAATTAATTTATTTAATTTAATTTAATTTAATTTTTTTTTTATTTAATTTTTAACTAGATTTTATATGTTTATGATTGAAATAAATTTGTTTATTTTTATCAAAACTACTTAAATTAAATGTAGTAGATCGTAGTAAGAAGATTATTAATAATAGACACAAACCTATGCATCTTTGATCTGGTGTATAATCAAGGCATGAACCATTTGTTATATCATTTGATGCTGTTCGCTGGACATCAACATGACTTTCGCCAACCTATGTAAAAATGTAAAGAAAGAAAATAGGTTGATGGGTGGATGGGTGGTTTTGAAAAAAAGGTTTTATTTTTAATGATGTGCTTTTACTATTTATTAACCATATTATATGGTCTTATAAAGAGTTTATATTGTTTACCTGATGTGTATCACGCCACTGGCCACTAGCTCGTTCACCCTCAAACTCTAATGAATTGTGATCTATTTCACTGCCGTAGATATTTTCACTGAGTCCTGGTTTACCGAAACGTGGTGGGTCGTCTGGTTGTGCTGGTGTTTCCGTACCATAAAATAGCATATCCCATTGTCTAATTTGTGCTATAATTTACACAAAAACAGAAGAGAAAAACAAAAAATAAAAAATTGTTTAATTAACAAATGTAACCAGAACAACAACAACAAAAAAAATTATTTTTTTTTCGAAATTACTCATGCAATATTAAATTAAATAATAAAAACTGTAAACAAAGTAAACAAAAAAAAATATATATAATTAAAATATAATTAAACGAAATCAAATTTATAATGGTGGAAATTTCTATAAATTTCGTAACAACAACAATTATACAGGACGGTGGTAAAAAAAAAAAAAAAGAAAAAAAGAAAACCATAATAAGGGAGTGAATGACAAAACGAAAAGCAAAAACAAAAATAAATAATAAACATAAAAACGAAGTGAGAAATCTATTTCGGTCAGTTTAAAAAGCATAAATCTAACCATTTCCGGTTTTTTGTGTGGCAGGCCGTTTATTTTGTTGAATTTGTGCGTCGGTTTTCTTTCGTGCTGACAGCAATGTCGATGAATATCCCTGTTGGCTATGCGTTGATGATGATGATGATGATAATGATGGTAGATTTGCCCCCATAAAATCAGGCTCAGAAAAAAATATACTTTTTGAATATTCCCTAGATGGTTTACCATTTGATATTGGAAGGACTGGCAATGCTAAATTATCTTTTGGCCCTGTATACGGATGAAATTCAGGATAAATTTGTTGAATTTTTTCATATTTTTGAAATGGTTTTGGTATATTTGGATTTGCGGTTGGCCACCGATCTGGTCGATTCACTGCATCTACATAAATTATTGCCGTTGTAAAAGTGTTATCTTTGACTTGCTTCGGTGCTTTTATTGCAGTTTTCTCATAAATATATGATAACGATTGTTGAAATTTCTCATTTTGATTCCCTAAATCGTTAGTGTTCTGCTGTTGTAATTGATGCTGTTGCTGATAATGTTGTGTAAACTTTGGCCGAAGTGTTGTCGATGATTTAATAGTATAGTCAGGTTTTTGCTCTTTATTATTACCGCCACCACCACCATTGCCACCATTATTTATTAGTAACGTTGTAAGATTCGGTCGTACTGTTGTTGTTCGTTGATTATTCTGTTTTCCTTTACCATTACCATTTTTTTTGCCATTATTTTTCCGTGAAGACGTTACAACAATTGGTGTATTCTGTTGTTGTTTTCGATTATTTTTCATAGTCGTTTTGTTAACAATAGCAACGGAATAACCATTGGAATAATTTTGCGCATATGGTGATTGGGAATAATTGGGCGGCATTGTTGAATAACGATAACTAACTGGATCATTTTTATCAGCCGGTGTTGACGTTCCGTAAAGTATTAAAGACCAACCTTTTAAACTTGCTCGTCCTAAACGCAATTATTGATTGAAGCAACGAAATATATTTATTGATGACAAATTAAAGGGACCAATGGTTTTTATATTAAATTTATTAGTTAAGTTAAGTTAAGTTAGTTAAAAAATTAATTCATTTTTCGAAATCTACCGAGTTTCTAATTAACATTTTATAATATTTGACAGACAAACATTTATTTATTAGTAGATTTTGGTTATTTGTTTCATTAAAAACAATTAAAATTCAAATGTCAAATTAAATTGAATTCTACATACCCATAAATTTTCCTTCGTTATGAATTTCAAGTAGCCAATTTCCATGCGGTGTTTCACCCCATGTATGTACAGACATGAAAGGCCATTGCATGAATCCAGAATGAGATGCATCATGTGATCTGTAAAATATTTTTTTTATGTGGTATTTAACAGAGAGATATTTATTCATTTTATTACCGTGATGTAAGAAGTGTTACTCTGGTGCCAGCTGGCGATGTTAAATAAATTTGTAGGTCACCGCGCCTTTGTGATGTTAATGAAATTTTTGCCTGTACGTGCTCCAAAAAATTAACACCTTTACAATGTTGTACAGTTAGTTGTAACACAATTTGACTTTTTGGTGGTATAGATCTTTAAAAGTTATTTATTTTTGAGTTATTACCATTACTTAGTGTAGTTAATGCAATTTTGCTTATTGTTTTACCTATCTAGAGAGGGGGCATTCACTTGGCAAAGTTGTTGTTCAGGTACAGTTTTCCATGTTCTAGCTGCTTTTACCATTCCGGCAGCATCCATTAAACCATAACCAAATGAATGACTTACTTTACGACCAACACCATTTTTACTCCAGTTATCTCTTAAATTACCAGGCTTTGCCGTTCGTACAACTGTATAGACACAGTGAAATGTTAAGTAAAAATATTTGAATTTTTTTTTTTTTTTTTGGGTATTTAGTAAAGTAATTTCCACTTACCAATATGTTGTAAATCACGCCAGGTTAAATCACTATTTGCTTCTAAAACGAGTGCCACAATACCAGCAGCTAATGGAGCTGATGCGGATGTTCCAGTATGAGAGTCTGTACATGAATGATGTAAATCTGTTGTAACTACTTGTTTTTCATCTTTACCACCACTACTATATGTTGTTGCTAATGTTGAACTACACATCTCCGAATACCTTTATTAAAAAAAAAAAAACAAAAAAAAAAAACAATTAATAAAAAAATTGAACTTTTGAAATTTACAAAAAAAAAAAAAAAAAAAAAATTACCAAGGCACTGATCCTTCTTCTGTAGCACTGGATATCGAAAGGGTCCAAATAGAATTTGTGTAACCATCACAGTTACAATTATCATGTTCACGTCCACCATTACCAGATGCCCATATAAAAATACTACCCTTCCCACTACGACCCTTTGTCACACCTTCTATAAAAGCTTGTGTTGCCAATTCACCAGGTCCATCAACTGTTTTTCCATCATCATCAGGACCCCACGAAGCACTATATATATCAATATGTTGAGGATTTAAACTCAATGAACGTGCTTCGACAGCATCAGTCACATCACCATCTAACATACGTACACCGCCAACCCTAGCACCATATGCTATACCAACGGCACATAATGAATTATTTGCTGTTGCTGCCACTTCACCAGCACAACGTGTTCCATGACGATTCGAGTCTGTCATATCATAATGTGGCATTGGATCATCATCATGACTATTTACATCATACGATGCTTTTGGGTCCTGCAAACATAATTTTGTTTGATAAAAGCATTTTTTTTTATTAATAAGCTTTTTTTTTTCGTGTTTTTCTTGTTTTATTGTTTTTTTTTTTTTATGTAATAACTTAATAAATTCCCCCACTTGAAACTATAAAATATAAATCATTTCTAATAGAGAACGTTTAATATGATTTTTATTATTATTATGATTAAAATTATGTTTAAGAAGTACGCTCGCTAGTAAAGTATTTATGCTAAGTTAATAAAAATTTAAATTTTTATCATTTTATTTCTATCTAATTAAATAAAAAAAAAAAAAAAATTCTTTGCCTTGCGTCAGCGCTT